>VZZY01020954.1:0-13982 GCA_013400335.1 Eurystomus gularis
AAACATTCATCTATCACACTCACCATTACACTCAGCGCGGAAGTGGGAAGCAGGCTGTCTAGAGATGCTGCTTCTCAAGTGTGCTAGCTACAATAATTTGCTCTGATGCATAGCGGGAGGCTTCGGTGGGCACTGACTGCCATGGGATGCTGTGTTCAGCCTGTGTGCTGCTGCCAACATTTCTGTGGCATGTTTTCTTCATACTTCCCAAGCCAGACAAGCTATTTCTAGTAGAGGTGCACAAGCGCTGCTGCTTCAGCCATTGTCCAAATGATTGAGAGCAGCTGTTTCTGCTGTTGGTTTGGAATGGCAGATTAGTGGTGAAATAACGTTTAAACTATACCCTGCAAAACACTAGCCTGCTTCAGATCGGCTTTGTTTTCATTAACAGCATGAAAGAGGGTGTTGAAGGGTTTGGCCATATTCAGACTGATACGTGGGTCAAAATTAAGTTCTACTTCACTGGTGTGAAGCTGGAAAGACTGCCTGGGTCTTGAAGTAGCCCTGGTTTTTCACAAAACAGCAAACATAATCCAATCTGCTGAACTTATGTGAAGAGTGAAATTACTATCCACTGCAGAATGCACAATGTGACAGCCTGAAGGGGTCTCTTCTGCTTTACTAGTAGCAAATTTTTTAAACCCTGTGCATTTTGCACTGCTCAGATGTGCATGCAGAGCATCAAGCACAACTTCTTGCTGTTTTACCAGACAGATTGAAAGGAGCTAACTGGCTTCTTTATACTTTCCAGGAGTTAACTTAAGAGAGCTCTACCTGGGGCAGCCTGCAAAGAGCCAGCAGAGGAAGAGGGAAGAGCTGTGTGCTACCATACACTATCTGCTAATGAGGTTTTGTCAGTGACAGTGACAAAACCTACTTTTCTGAGATCCTCTAAGGTGGCATATGTGGTAGAGAGAGTTTTTCTTGCAAGACCTCAGCCAACACATGGACCTTCCCAGCCTTGGCAGTCTGGGGAGCTGAGTTGAAGCTGCAGTGAAATGAATCCATGACTCCGCAGCACTGGTGCTTGCAGCCTTCTCCTTCTTTCCTCCTGCTGCACCAAGCCTGAGCACCCTGGGAAGCCATGCAATTGCCTTCCTCTTTCCCGAAAGATTCCTCTGTAAAACAGAGAATCCCAATAATTAAAATCAGAGTCTTCAAGCTTTAACTGGCAGGAGGAGTACCCATTCTCCTTTGCATATTAGCACCCCATCCCCAGGTGGGTGATTTTGAGGAGGCTATGCAGGAGGAATAGCCTCAGGAAGCAATGTGAGTGATGTGTTTGGAACAGTTCTCATTTTCAGTGCTGTTAATATCACTCCTTGAGCTACTCATGGAGTCTTGTCCCAAAGAGAGGGAATCCCTCTCTAAGGACAGGAGCTTCCTACCTGCACATGCCTGCCTGAAGTTGTGGCCCTGTCTTTGCACTGCTACAGGGCAAGGTGCTGTTGTTTCAGGTCCAGTAGTCCTTTGTCAATCACTGAAAACAACTTACCCTATGGGTCAGGGGATCATCACTAGCATAAGAGATGCTACCCTGTAGGTCAGGAGTAATGACACAGATTGTCACTAGCATAAAAGGTGCCCAGCTGAGGCAGGTTTAGAACTTTCCTGATACATTTAGAGATTTCTTGAAGTGGCTTCTCTGCATTATGAGGAGGTGAGGAAGATACAGAAGCACTTTGCTCTCTTCTGCCACTCTGATGTGTTTTTACTCTCCTTATTTTTCACCCCATAGAAGAGATATTTTAACCAAGAGTACCAAAGTGCCTGCAGCCCAGCAGCTTGGTGTACTAATTACAGAGCAAAGTGTGCAAGCTGCAAATACTTCCCAAATAATTCATGGCATACAGAGAGAAAGAGGGAGAGACTGGACAGCCTTGTATACTGACCAGCAATTTTCTATCCTCCTCTGGTAGCCCCTTCAATGACCGGCCTATATGCAGGATCTGCCATGAGGGCAGCAGTCAGGAAGACTCGCTTTCCCCCTGCAAATGTACAGGGACCCTGGGGACGATTCACTGCAGCTGCCTGCAGCACTGGCTGTCGTCTTCAAACACCAGCTACTGTGAACTCTGCCACTTCAGGTTTGCAGTGAAGTGCAAACCCCGGCCATTGGTGGAGGTCAGTACATGGAGCATGTCCCCAAAAACTTAGCTTTAATGAGCAAATCACATTTTTTTTTAATGTAGGCATCACAAAACATTTGCAGCTCCACCAAAGCAAGCTGTGAGTTTTGGGCTTGTCAAGATGAAGGCAGGAATAACAAAACTCTTATTTTGAACCAAATCAAAACAAGCAAGAAGAACGGGATTGATAGATTTGCTTCACTCTAAACGTGAATGAAGATTTGCAGAGCAGTGTGTAGCAAATTCCTAGTATACCAGCCAGCTTGGTAGAGAATGGAAGAGAGGTAAGTAACGGTTTCTGTGGAATGTGAGACAAGTGTCAGTGTTCAACATATTAAATATAGGTCAGGAATAGTTTGTTGGGGTTTTTTTTCTTGTTTTTGAGAGAGAGGTAACAAACTGAGAAGCCTTAGAAACCTAGTTTCCATGTCAAGCCCACAAGGAGGAATTGTTCTTGCTCAGTGTCTGGCATATTTAGCCATTTGTGAGTGACCTTTTGGTCTCCTCTTGCCTGTGTACCATACTCAACAGTGAATTGAACAATTGTTTCTCCCTTATCAATTAAAATGCAGTTTTTGCCAACTACAGATGCTTTAGTGGCTGCATGAAGTTTGCCAGGTTTTTTTTTGTCCTCAGGAACAGAAAAATAAAAAAGAAAACAAAGCCAAGATGGCTATCTTTACACTGTTAATGGTCTTTCTCCTCCCCTGTTTTCATCTGGAAAAAAAAAGTAGAAATTATGGTTTACATTGGAATTAAAAGTGAATTACAAATAATAACGTTGTCCAAAAGTAATGAGAAGCATCTTATTGTACCAGTTAGTGACACAGGTGCCTACAGGCTAAGCTTGGGTTTAGGACAACATGTCCTTCCTGTGCATCTTCATTTTTCCTGTAAACTGTAGTTTACAGGAATTGGTTACAGAATTGATTAAAGGAAATGGAGTATTAAAAAATAAGGGGGACAAGCATCTCAATTTGCTTTTATTCACAGATGAGAGGATACAGGGTAAAACTGACTGCTGGGAAGTGGGTCAGGGGCCTGTGTAGAGAGGGAGTGGGCAATTCTCATTGAAGACTACAAAATGGCTGTAGGCTGGATTAAGTTAGGCATGCACATTCTGTGTCTAAGCCTTAGGATGTCTTAATTCCTTAGGATCAGCAAAAAAAGAAATACATGAAGCGGTGTTTAGCACAAGACCTGTAGTGTTTTCAAGCCTTAATCAGAGTGAGCCTAGGCCAGCTGTGCCTCTGGTTTGTTGTTTGGTGCTTCTAGCAGGAATCCAGCCTCTCCCAGGAAGCTGGTCATAGTTTGAGAAATGCTGCAGTTGAGTGTTCTCAGGCTATCAGTGACTGAGCAGCAAAATCTTTATGACTGAGTATTCTCCAATGAAGATGATAACATCTTCTTTCGGACAGCTGCTCAGAGCATAAGCCAATCAGATTTCAGCTGCAGTTTTGGCACAAGGATGATGCCACTCTTAATTTGCCTTCTGAAAAGAAAAATGAGCAATGTTTATGCAAAGTGCTTATGCAAATGTGCAAAGTGAACAGTTTGATTTTAGAGTCCAGCTTCTTCAAGCTCTTCCCTTGCAAGAGTTCTGATGAGGCTTGCTTTGCACAAATGGGATCTGACATTGTTCAGAGCTAATGATGATTGAAGAAGTTGAAAGTGAAGCTAACCCTGGCCAGGCTGGGGGAGTTGGGTCACTTGATCATTCCCTGATGAAGTGAGGCTTCTTTTTGGCAAAAGCAGTAATAAACAATAGCAATGACAACAATAGAAATGGCAATAATAATGATAAAGCTGTCTTTTTTTTTTTCTCAGCTGAGGACAAATGAGAACCAGGTGCAAGAATATTTCTGAAACATAGTACACATTGTTAACTGATGTTTTCCTGTAACTACCTAATTTTTTCTTGCTTCTCAGCTACTATATTTTAGTGCAGTAATCAACAATTTATACAGTTGCAGAAAAGGTCATAAGAAAAAGCAACTGTCTTTTTATGAACCCCTTTGTGTCTTATACAAGGAGTATGCTTCCAATTTAGAAAGGAATTGAAGCTGTACTTTTAAAGTTGAGATCAGGAGAAACAAAGAGTAACTAAGATAAGTTGTATGCAAGGGAACAAATTAGGCAGAAAGATTAGTCAAACTTCTTGATTTCTGTTAGTATAATTTAAGTTTTTCCTTAAAGCTTTTACTTACTTAATATGTAGTTCTTTGAAATCGAAAGACCTCTCCATGCAAATACAGCAAATCTGAAGTTCCCAAAGCATGACTAAAGGAGATGCAAATTGCAGATTCCCCCATATTCTGTGTCCTAAAAGCACTGTTCTGTCTGTCTTCTTGTGTTACCTGGAGTATGAGGGCATGGAGGAAGATGTATCAGGTATTGTAGTACCATCTTTAACAAAAAACTGCTGTAATGTTTGGATGAGTGACAAGTCAGAGCAGCCACCAGCTTTTAACTCTGTTGTGTGTGTGTGTTTGGGGAAGGGAGTCAAAGTTCTTTTTACTAAGATAGTTAGTTCTCCAAAGATTCCTCTGAACTAGGTACTAGAAATGGTAAATGGACATTTCAGTGGAGGTGGATGATGAGTTTACTGATGTATTATAGGAGGTCAAGAGGGACTACTGTACTCAGAAAGTCATTTGTAGAGCATAGCCTGTAGAAGTTTATTGAGTAACTCCTCAGCAAGCCCTATCTCATGCAGATAATTAACCCATTATTATATAATAATAATAAATAATAAATAGTTATAACCCATTCATTGGTTAGCGACAGGTTGTGTAAAAATGTTTAAATCAATCATCATTTGAATCTTTTCTCCTAGACCTTTTCCATCAGGAAAAATGGCATTTCTGACTCTTCAATTATTCACTTTCTTGAAGGGATCAAAAAAAACCAGAACAGAACGTGTATGTTTTCTCCTCATCCCTTCACTGGATTGATCACTGCTTAGTGGCTTATCTGTGGGTGTGAAGGAAATCTCAACAGAAATTGAGATACTTCACTTGCTTTATGTAGAAATGTCATATCTGACTTTGTTCTTAATGTTGGCACCCAGGAGAGGCTGCAGCAGTAGTGGGCTTGAAATGAAGTAAGTGGTAGGTGCATGGCTGGTTGTTCAGCCATGTTTCTTCCTCCCCTGTCTACGTTACTGTAGAAGCAGCAGAGGATTTCTTGCTGTGCTTCTTTATTTGATCCTAACAGGCTAGTGAATCCATAGCATTTCTCACCCCTCCCCCCACCATTGCTAGTTTGCTGTTCACTTTTTATGGAATGAAAGCAAATGCTTCATAAAAATTTGTTGAAAGATGGCTTTTTGCCTTCTTTTAAGTAGTTTCTGTGTTCACACTAAGGATGTGAGCTCATGCACTCAAACAGGAGATCTTTAGCTCAGATGCAAGGGCCATATCTACAACTCTATCTTGCCTCATGTTTATGTACATCATGTACAGGATGCAAAAACACAGGGAGCTCACCTGTGCTTTCTCTCCTAGACTTATGGTGTGCACAGCAGCTTGTCTTTTCCTGGATTTGTTCTGCAAGGAAAAGCAAAGTTAAAATAGCATTTATTTTGACCTTCATCTCTTCTTCTATCCTTTGTGTATTTTCTCCATCATAAGCTTCTCTCTGGTCAACTGAGTTTCAAACTATGTACTTCTCACAGGAGACATTCTTTATCTATGCCACAGGACATGTTTTTGTTGCCTGGTGGAAAAACGTCTCCCAAGAAATGCACAATCTGCTAACTGTTTGATGTGCAAAACCCAACGAAAGAGTCAGGATATGGTAGCGCAGTCTGGATCAGGCAGATCCATCCTCTCAACATTGCACTTGTGAAGCTTCAGGCATTCTTGGTCTACTTCTTTTTTTAACTCAGATTTTTTTTTACTATGTTTTAGCATAAAGATTAGGTAGGATTTATATGACTGTTATGTATCATCTTGACTTCAGTTTCGATACTGCATCTCAGTTGCTTCCACTTGGCTTCATACAGAAACAGACACAAAATATGGCAGTACAAATATATTCATGTGCAATAAAATGTTGTTAGAAAACAACCAGCTGCAACATAAATATAGTATGAGAACATTATGTGAGCATGTATTGCTTGTAAGTTATTTACATGTTTTAAACCAACCAGGATTCATTTTTGCAAACAAACAAACAGAAAGCACTTAATTAACAATATAAAACTCATAAGCAAAATAGCATGACTAGGAGGAAAAAATAGATTCAGGATAATCATCACAATATTGGGCAGAAAATAGCTTCATTTTTTCCCAGTCTATCGCTGACACTAGAGCTCATGCTACAAAAGAGAAAAAAACCCAAAAAAGCGCTAAAATGTACACCTATGCATGAGTTTATAATTTCAAACTTCCAAAAGCTTTGCACTGAAATACGAATTTACTTTTTGTGCAAGACTTGGAGTCATGCTGGTTTTATCTGTTGGGATTCTTTATACTTATGTTTCCTCTCCACTGCTCAATGAAGCAAGTCCCTTAGCATTGAACTACTGTGATGAAAAGATACCAGATTTGCTGCATCTAGTTTGTAGGAGCATCACTTTTTAAGCCAGAAGGAAGATGGTGACTCAGTGTAGTCACCGACAAGAAAAACTTTAATGAATCTAGGTTTGGAGGAATTGTTACTGTCAATGCATCACATTAGGGCTGGGAGCAGATAAGTATGTACATCCTTTCTCCCTTGACCCAAAAAGGGGCAAAATAAGAATGGCAAGATGATCAAGACACTTTTGTATCTAGTTATCTTCAGCTGCAAAAATGCCCTCACTGAGACCTAAGGCACAGGAAGAATTTGAAGCAGCCATGTAGATTTGCAGTAGAAGTAGTTTACAAAAACATAATGAACTCCCAAACACATATAGTTTTAAAAACATTACCTCTTCAAGATGCAAGATACACTTTTTACACCTAGAATACCATACTCTATTCATTGCTGATGAGGAAAAATCCAGAGACCAAAATAAGCTGTTTGTTCTTCTTTAAAGAGAAATGAAATACTGGTTTTATATTCTTACAGAAAAGTTTTGCTACAGTGCTTGACTTTTCCAAGCACAAATCTTTGTTGGAGTACTGACAGCAAGAATGCAAACAAGAGCAATCTACCACCTGCAAAACAAAACAAAAACCAAACACCCTCCCCCCAGAAAACAGAAGAAAATAAAACATTGCTTGTTTGTGAACATATTGTGTTTTCGGACTATCACATCTGTAACTGCTTTTTCCTAAATGTAAAGGACTAGCGATCAAGGGCAAAAAATGTTGAGGAAAATTCATGGGAGAAAGTAACTGAACAATCAGAGAGGAAGTAGCTGCTTTGGAAATGGCCAAATGCTGTTCTTTAAGGACTAGCGAGAGGACGGAGGATACTGTAGATTTTTAAAGGTATGGCTATTTTTGTTAGATAACAGCATTGGTGACTTTTCTTTGGACAACATGATTCTGTAATACAGTTCTAAACTGCCTGTTATCATCTCTGTCCTGCTGGTGGCATTTCTGGCAACCCATAGGAGCCTGTCGAAGTTTGTTTTTTCTAGGATAAAAGAAGTGCCAAAAGATTTATTACATCTTTCTTTGGAGACCTAACATGCATTTATTATCTATTATGTCTTTAGTTTCCATGTATTTGAGCTTGTGGATCAGGACATTTGTCATGTGTTGAAATGCATGTTGCCAACAGAAAATCTGCTTTGCTTTTGATTTAAAATGCAAATGTGATGTTTGTTGATTAATTTTCTTGAATGCATGTATTTGTCTACCTAGCTAGGAATACGTTCATCCAAAATAGAATGTGAGCTTTGGAAAACATAAATAAAAGGAAATACTGGTTCTCACAGAGTTCCACAAAATCATTTTTCTTGATGCATCTTGAAATCTTTTACCAGATACAAGCATCACCTGAAAGTCGCCACTCAGGAAGATTACAAGGATGTCATGAGGTTATGCAGGAAGAAAATTAGAAGGGCCAAAGCCCAGCTAGAACTTAAACTGGCAGCTGCCATAAAAGAAAATTTAAAATCTTCCTATAAATACATAAACAACAAAGGAGAACTGAGGAGAACCTCTATCCTTTATTGGATGCGAGGTGAAACATATTGACCAAGGATGAGGAAAAAATTTGAGGTACTGAATGCTTTCTTTGCCTCAGTCCTTAACAGTAAGACCAGTTATTCTCTGAGTGCCCAGCCCCCTGAGCTGGAAGACAGGGATGGTGAGCAGAATGAAGCCACCGTAATTCAAGAAATGGTCAGTGACTTTCTACACCACTTAGGCACACACAAGTCTATGCGGCCAGATGGGATCAGTGCCCACCAAGCAACTTTTGATCATTTGTCAGTAGTTCTGGCTAACCAGGGAGGTCTCAGTTGACTGGAAGTTAGAAAAAGTGACACCCAGCTACAGCAAGGGCCGGAAGGAGTATCTGGGGAATGACAGTCTTGTCAGCCTGACCTTGGTGTTAGGGAAGATTGTGGAGCAGATCATCTTGAGTGCTGTTGTGCAGCACATCCAGGGCAACCAGGTGATCAGGCCCAGTCAGCATTAGTGGATGAGGGAGAAGCTGTGGATGTTTCCTACACCATTCGCCTGGAGAAACTGTCTACTTATGGCTTGGATGGGTGTACGCTCCACTGGATGAAAAACTGGCTGCATGACCAGGCCCTGAGAGTTGTGATGAATGAAGTTAAATCCAGTTGGCAGCGGGTCACAAGTGGCGTTGCCCAGGGCTCTATAGTGGGGCCTGTTCTTCTTAATATGTTTATCAACGATCTGGATGCGGGGATTGAGGGCACTCTTGGTAGGTTTGCAGATAACACTAAGGTGGGCAGGAGTGTAGATCTGCATGAAGGTAGGGAGGCTCTACAGAGGGATCTGGATCAATGGGCTGAGGTCAATGGCATGACGTTCAACAAGGCCAAGAGCCGGGTCCTGCACTTGGGTCACAGCAACCCCATGCAATGCTACAGGCTTGGGGAAGAGTGGATGGAAAGCTGCCTGGTGGATAAGGCCCTGGGGGTGCTGATCAACAGCTGGCTGAACATGAGTTGTCTTCACTATCAGAGAATTACTAATCCTGTTTCTAGACATACAAGTTGTATGATCCAGGAACTGAACACTGCATTTACCAGCCACTGTATTATTGCTGCTTGGCGGGGTGTTGTATATCAAACTTGTGGTTTTTAGCTGGGAAACTATCCAAGGTCTAGGTTGCAAATTCAGCTATGGTGTGATAGCAACAACCTGCAGTACTGTCCTTACACATAGCTACCACCTAGGGCTGGTCCCAATCTGACCTGTGTTTTTTTCTTTTAATAAAATGAAAAAAATTAAAGCTGCATGATACACCACACTTACAGTGAGTAATGTATTTTTTCCACTTACAAATACATGCAAATGAAATTAATTTGCTATTTCAAAAAGTACCTTTTGCTCATTCAGACATCCACAATTAAAATATCCTCTGGAACTTGAGTTAAAATAAGGGTTAAACTTAAATAAGAGCAGACTAGGTTACAAAGAGGCCATAAACATTAACATAATAAAGTTACAGAGATCAAATTGTTTAGTTTCTAGCTGTCAAACAAGGCTCTGTCTTGTTTGGGGACAAGGGACAAAAGAAACATCTCTGTGAGCTCTCACTATGGCTTTTCTAAAAGCACCCACTGAAGACAGTAACACTGTGCCAGTAACTGAATGTTTGGTCAAAGCAGGAAATCCCAAAACTGAAATACAAATATTTTTTCAACTGAAAATAACTGTCAAATGTTTATTTTCCTTGGCAAAACATTAACCTAGAAAAGTTTCCTGTTACCAAAGTGTTCCATGGCACTGAAGACACACATACATAGCATTCTGGCCTGAGAGAGTTTATTTTAACTTACATGTAGTTAAGTTTGGTTTCAAAACTGGTTCACTGAAACAGGCTAAAACAAATTTTTTTAAGTAAAAATGTATTTGAACAAAACTGTTTAGATGTAATTTTTTATCTTTTTTGGGGCTAATAAATGGTCCTCCTGGTCTTTAAAAATGTCCTTCATTCAAGAGAAACGATCGCAAAGACCAAGCAGTATCAATCTTTCTTTGCTTAAAGCCCAAGGCAAAACACTTGCATTGACCTCTGATGAAAGTCAAGAGCTCAAATTAATTATTCTAGGGCAGATAATAATTTAAATTCAACTCTGCTTTGTGAAGTAACTGCAACAAATGCTTGTACCTGTATTACATGTGTCAGTGTTTGAAGTGAAGGAGCCTTGAGTGTGTCAAAAAATCCTTAAGGACCCCATTTGGTATGTGTCACTGTGAGGGGCGAGGTGGGACCCCATGTTTCTTCAAGAGGCTGGCTTCTCATCAGGTATATATTAGTCTCCAGGCACAGAGTTTCTTTGCTTGTATCAGTCATTAGCTAATGCTGGGTTGTCCATCAGGCACTGTGCTTACCTGTTTGTTGCATTCATGCTTGCTGCCATCACTAAAGTCGATTTTGTATCTTGTTACTCTGGCTCTCCACCTGTGTGTCAGGAGCAGAAATCACTGTGCACTTTAAGATAGGACGTGATAAAACAGTGCTGTGCCAGGCACACCAGCATTTTGCTTCAAACATTATCCTTTTTATGACACCTCTCTCTTTCAATTGTAGTGTGAGAGTCTCAATTTATTGCAGAAATAATTGAGCACATTAACACATTTTAATAGGACAAATTTCAGCGTAGCATAATGGAAACCTAACAGTTGCATCTGACCTCATATCTCGTTTTTGCCAGCAGGGTAGTCCCTGCTGTACTGCCACACTAATTAATCAGCTCAACACTTTGTTTGGATCATTGTGTGGGTTTCAGTTTCACAAAAGGATTCGCTGGCTTGGCTTTTTAGCTATAAAGTAACTTGACAGTGCACATTTCCAAAGCAAAAGACTGAAACCTTGAATCTAAACAGAAGCAGATTGAGAAACGTGTGTAGTACTTCAGGAGAAAAATACATGCTGTGACTGAAATCCATACAGCCATTGAAATGACTTATTCATTGTGTTTGACTTCCCCTTCAGAGCTAGCTAATGAAATTTCTTCAGCTTTTAATGTTAAACTGTAGAATGGTGGGTGGTTTATTTATTATTTAATACTACTCTTGTCTGTCCTAGCCTCATCTAATATTTTAGTTTCTTGGGTTTGGTCTTTGTTGATATGGGTTAGACAAGGTGTGAAGAGTGCGGGGAGCTATCAGCCTGTAAAGCAGTCTTGCATCAAGTTTGTCTGCTCAAACTTTCAGTCAAGTTAGATGGCACACCATAAAATGCTGTTTTATCCTGTGTCTCATGAAAGTTGTAGGGCAGAGATGACCACACATGTCATAATGTGTGCGTCCTCCCATGTATATATTCTCACTGATCAATTAACAGCATGTTTTGCGCTAGCTAAGCTGCGTGGATGCCAAAAGAGTCACAACAAACTGTGATTTGAGGATTCAGGCTCCACTAAATGGACTTTGAAATGTTGCATTGTGCTCTTCACTGCCTGGTTACAGGGGAAACATTCACCACATAGTGCTTAGATATGTAGATATTGGCATTTTAAGATCTGCCCTGGGAAAGTGGTGAACATCTGCAATTCCCATGGAGATCAAGAAGTACGGATGCTCAGCAAAGTACAGATGCACTTCACCTTTTAAACAAATACTTTTCACAAAGCCTTCTCAGTTACCTTTAAAAGCAGAATCTCCAGTACCAGACACTTTGAGTTTCTCTAATTTTCCTGGTGGCTTCACACTACAGGGATTCATGTAAATTGAACAAGGGGAAGGTGGCGATCAGTCCTGTCTAGAAGTAACCAAATATAACCTGGAACTGTTATGCAACCACTCTTGAGGGTGTTTTTAAGTAAATGGAATGAAAACTCTAAGGAAAGTGGTATGAGCCTTTCTTATAACGTTCTCTATAAAGTCACAATAAAATAAAAAACTGTTCAAATGTAAACGTATGCCTCCTTATTTTGTACAAGTTCTACTGAAGCAAGCTCTGCTTGCAGCCTTTTCCTGTTTTTTCTTCCTGGGGTGGGATGAGCATCTGGCTGTGTGGGCATTCAGTGGCTGGTTGGGATGAACTCACCATACCAAGTATTCTGGTGTTGCAAGTCAACTTGAGTGTAACACAGTGCTTGAAATGTTAGGAAACAGTATTGAGCCTCCCTCTTCCACTAGCATCTTCCCTTACAACTTCTCGCTTGTAGTCATATGTAGCAGTTATGAAGCACTTCCCACTTCCTTAGGATTTTAAAAGTATTCAAGCAAATTAAAAGCCTGCATCCAGCAAAAAATGTTAATGAACATATTTTTGTGTGCTCCTAAATCTATACATGAAAATGGATCTTAGGCTGCTGAGTTACTGTGTTGCGGTTAGACCTCACAAAAATCCTGTGAAGTAAATAATTTATTTCCATCTGAGAAATGGTGAGGCTGAGGCAAACTTGTCTACTGATTTGTGTCTTTCTGCTAGTGTCAGATTAGTGACTATGTGTTCCTGATTGCACTCAATGTCTTGACTGTTGTTTTACCCCTTATAAAAATAGAGAAATGCTGTATTTGTTTTCATGATGTGGGAAGAGTGGGAACAGATGAAGCAGGGTCTGGAAATAATAGAAGGGTGGGATACCTAGATGAGAAATACTCATCAGCTTGTACAATGCACTTAGCCTTGCCCTCTCTTGTCAAAACTTTTGAATCCTGCTGCTCCTCTGGGTCATTGCTGTAGCACTGTAAAAGGGAAGAATAAAAAACCCCTGAGGTGGCTGAGAATAAAGGGCATTAACTGGTGAAGGTATGAAGTTGCCTCCCCAGAAACTAATTTCTGGAGCTGACAGTTTAAGGATGCATGAGCCTTATCCATTTCTGCTGGCACAGAGCTTCAGTGGCTTTCCTGTTTTCTTGTGGCTTCAGTGGCTTTCTTGTTGCATTGACAGTGTTAATGCAATAGCTTTCTAGAGGAGCATGACTTCCCTTGCCTTCAGCATGGCCTCCACTGTCAGAGCCAGGGGCCTGGGATGGACATGCCAGACTGGGAATTGATAGCCTGCCCTGTGCACAGCTCCAGCTGTGCAGGCAGCTGGGCTTATGACATCTTGCTCCACCTCTACTACCCATTCCGAGCATTGAGCCCACTGCTTTGATTGTGGACTCTGAAGCAGACACAGTCCTGTGCGGTATGTGGTGTGTTTGCCGTCAGTGACTGTGATAATGCCTACAGTTCCCAGGCTGGTTGGGGATCCCAGGTGCCACAGTAAGAAATACTTGCTGTCTTTGGTAGTGCATACCACTATATGCTCAAAGAACATAAAAAAAATAGGAGGATGCTGCAGAGCAGTTTTGACCTGTGTAAATCCTATGGCATACATTAGCAAAAATCCCAGGGCTTGATGGTCTTCCTGTTCAAATATTTACATGAATTATGAGGGGCTTTTATTAAAAGGTCTCAGCATACTGTTGTACACTGGACTTCTTTTCACCTTTGGTATCTAAAATCCTTTATATGTTTATGGAAGCATGGACCTGTGGGCTTGGTAGCTCTTCAATCAACCTTTGCTTCAGCACTTGACTTTCAGGCACACTGTTTTGCAAGATTATCCTCTTAATAAAAGTAACCTTGTGTGCATTTGTGGTGAACCGACCACATGATTTTTCTGCCTTATTAAAACAGTGAGCAAAAACCTCGATTTCCCATAAATCTATTCTGCAAAACCTTCCAGAAGCCGGAAGTTTGATAACACCAGCCATAAATATTGGAAAAGAAAACAAACTTTCTCTTTTCCGCCTCACTGCACAAAGGGAGCACATC
>VZZY01020955.1:359-54425 GCA_013400335.1 Eurystomus gularis
TTCAGTTCTGGGCTCCCCAGTTCAAGAGGGACAGAGAGCTACTTGAGAGAGTCCAACGGAGGACTATGAGGATGATTAAGGGACTGGAACACCTGCCTTACGAGGAAAGGTTGAGAGACCTGGGGCTTGTTAGTCTGGAGAAGAGAAGATTGAAAGGGGATCTAATTAATATGTATAAATATATGAGGGCTGAGTGTCATGAAGAAAGGGGCAACCTCTTTTCACTTGTACCCTGAGATAGGACAAGGGGCAATGGATGCAATCTAGAGCACAGGAAGTTCCACCTCAACATGAGGAGGAATTTCTTTACTGTGAGGGTCACAGAGCACTGGAATGGGCTCCCCAGAGAGGTTGTGGAGTCCCCTTCTCTGGAGACTTTCAAGACCTGTCTGGATGCATTCCTGGGTAACCTGCCCTAAATTCTATGGTCCTGCTTGGCAGGGTGGTTGGACTTGATGATCTTCTGAGGTCCCTTCCAACCTCTAACATTCTATGATTCTATATGCAGAATTTTTTTTCTGCCTATATCCTTCTTAGAGTCAGGATAAAAGACATCCACTTCTCTTCTAGTCCACAGAACCAGTTATTTCATTGTAGCAGGTAGGCTACCAGATTGGTCAGGCAGTTTGCCTTTAGTAAATTTATTCTGCCTGTTCCCAATCATCATCTTGTCTTAGATGGAACTGAAGATGGAAAATACAAAATGGTATACTAGTGACAGATTACAGCCCACACAGATTCCTGAGGTCTACACATAATTATTATAATGACAAGACTAAAGACAACAAATGCAAAATATGAAATTACAAGTATAACACTCCTGGAGTCCATTAACCTCCCTCAACACACTCAAGTCCCAGGAAATTGTCAGTATAAATGCCTTTTCTGTGCATGTTAAATAATACAGATGATCATATATTTTCTATAGCAACCACTGTGTGTTAGAGTAATACATTCCCAATCTCAGAAATTCCATCCTAATATGAACCAGACTGTATCAGTAAATGCCAATAAAAACCCCACCTTCCCTCCATTTCAATTACTTCCAAATGTACACAGTTTATCTGAAGGTACATGGGGCATCTCTGCATCTCCCCTTTTGTAGTGCTTATGCAAGAAAAACACAAAATGCTGGCAGCTACATCATTTTAATAAGGAAAATACATTAGTAACTCCAAAGCAGCTTGTCTGTGTCTAAGTCTACTTTACTCCTTTCTCAGTGCTTACAGCTTCCTTTACTCAGGCACACTTTTGTTATATTAAGAGTGAGGGATTTCAGAAGCTGGCCAGTAACTGCACAGATTGGAAAGCATTCTGTATATCCAGTTGCAGTGTCTTTTTTTTTTTCCCCATAACCGAGCCGGTACATTCTTAAAATGTTAAAGCTGTGGTTGTGCTTACCTAAGGACTGATCTAAAGCTCTTTGTAAGCAGTGCAAATGATTCCATCAACAGGCACTAGACTAAGAGCCTCCTGCTCAACTGACAACTTTGGTGTATCACAGTTTGGTGTAACTGTGTATGTTAAAGTCATAGATCTTCTAACACAAAAATGTGTACAAAGCCTTCAGCTGGCTAAAACAGAGGCTCCATGTGGAACGCAAGTCTATAACAGGGTAGGTGAATGGCATCTTCTAACCCTACTCCAGAAGAGAAGAAGAAAAAGGTTGTTCTCCATAAAGAGATGTGGGTTTTATTCTCTGCATGTTAAGAATCTCTTAAAGGTTATTTTCCTCTTTTACTGGTTTTGTATCTCCTCTCTATATTTAGTCAAAGGGTCTCTATTTTAAAGAGATTTCAGTTCTGGAAAAAAAAAAACCACCAACACTATGTTGAGCTGGAAAAGTGAAGGTGTAAAGCAAAATTAGAGGGGAAAAAACCCAAACAACACATGGTTATAGCTATAAGAGAAACTAATCAAAAAGTAGTTTCCAATCCCAGGAAATAAGCCTGTTCTAGAGTTTGGGTTTGGATGAATAAGAGTTGACAGCAAGAGGTTTTCAAACATTTCCATAGAAAGCAAGTTCTCAGGACCCTGCAGCTGCACTGACTGACTCATTTTCTCTAAGCTTTGTGATTCTCAAAACTGATGGACTCTAGACAGACCTGCCAGGAAGTAAGCCCTGAAGTCACAGGTGCTGGGAAACTGTTTCCATGTTTTCAAGACTTCAGATATGCTTTGCAGTGGGAAGATGCACAGTGGTGGAGCCAGGGCTCTGGTTAGGTGTGCCAGCTGCTAGACATCATGCCACAGGGCCAAAACTGCTAGGGCTTCCATGGAGGCTTCCCGCTCAGGACAGAGCTTGCAGTTTCTGCCACAGCAAACTCAGAGACAAATATTGCAAACTTGTGCCCAGCTTCAGAGCAATCTGCCTAGATTTCAAAAACTTCACCTTTGGGGCAACATCTTACGACAGGCAATATTCCAAAGGTATCAAATCCTTTCAAGATTGCTTGTTCTGGGGTAGCCTGGATGGGATGCCCCTAGTTTCTGTAGTCCTAGCTTCAGAAAGGTTTCATCAGACTTGCAATCAACTGGTCAGTCTTTGTGAACATGAGAAGTATTTCAGTTTCCACAAACTGTCTTTTGGTATTTATATGTAAAAGAAAACTCCTTTTTGCCTGAAACATCCCTTGCTTTATTTCTTACTTGTCTCCATGAAGCAGGTATACATAAGCTAGAGCTTTACTTATCATCCTTGTCAGTTGATGGATCACAAGCAAAAACCACATGCATCTAATTTTAGATCTATTCCACCAGTTCTAGTACAATTGTTTTGTCTTTTATGCATATATTGCAGTGCATTTATATTAAATTTATTTCCATTCATGAAATGAATTAATAAGACATCTAGTTCTCCCTAGATTTAATTAAGACCTGATCATATAGCCAGTTGCACCTTCCACACAAATATAACTACTGACTAATTTATGACACACATTCCAACAGGTCTCTGAAGCCCAGTTACTAAATATGCCACTAGATCCTATCTCTGCTTTACACACACAAGTATATGACAGTACTCTTACGTATTAGTTGCAAAGATATAAACGCAGGGCATAGGAAAAAGCTCATACATTAATAAAATGCTTTACCAGGAACAGATGAGAAAACGGAGCCAGAAGGAAAGTTTTCAGTAATAAGAAAATACTTAGAGGGAAAAAAAAAAGTCATGTGGAATGCTTAATTACTTTTTCTGAGAAAAGATTTGGTCCTGTAAAAAACATGTGGTACATATTGTAAATAATTTTTCAGAAGTGCAGAAATTTGTTCAGTTTCTCAAAATCTAGTACGTTCCTTGTTTTCAGTTCACACCAAAAAACATTATAAATTTTACAGTGGGTGAAACCTCGTTACATTGCTTAAATGAAGCTCTTGTAGTGTTAGCATGCGTCTGACATACACTCTGAGATTGTCCGCTAAGTAAACAAAGCTGAAAACATGGATGAAAAATACTAGAAGTCTTTGAAACAGCACTGGTCTCCTGAGGTGACTAGTGCACTACATCACAGAACTGAGATTTTTCCAAAGTACGTTGCAAAATTTGTACAACTTTCAATAATATTAACAGATGCTATGTGGCTAGAAGCTCCATTGGTCACCGAAAAAGCCTTAGGTTGTCTCAAGACTCTTAGCTTTTTGACATATTTTTTAAAAATTCTTTTAAAAGTTAAAAGAACACAAAGGTAAAACACACCTGTTTTCAAACAAGTCTTTTCTGTTCATTACTATTTCTTTTTTTCAGAACTGCATAAAACGAAACCAGTAATAGTCACAGCTACTCCTCTTAGTCTCTGCAGCTGGGAGCAGAGCACAGAGGTGATACATGAAATACCCCACCACTGAGGCTGACTGCATTCCCCACCCATGGCATAGTTCAGAGTAGCTTACAAGCTGCTTTAATACCACTGATTGCACAACTTCAAATTACAGCCTGCATCCTAACAGTATACAGCTGAGAATTTGTTAATAGCAATGGATCTCTCAGGAATCAATTTTATTTTTTTTTTAATATAAAGGACCTGGAGAATCTGATCCATTTTCTTTCCACTGCAAAGACAAACTTAATTGGTAGCTATTCTGTCGAAGCCAAACACTCATAGTTTTAGACTTTGGTTCATAATTTTGACTAGATATGTTAGTATTTCCTTGTTATCCATGATCTGAAACCTCTAGGAGGGATATAATGGTTCCAGCTCTGCCTTTCTTCAAGTATCAAACTAGCCTAACCCTCAACTAGTGGTACAAGTTAATGATCTGACAAATATTTCAATTGTATGCACAGTTGTCCATGCAAAATAGATTAAAACACAGCTTTGTCATACAGGTTGTCATACACTCATTAGTTTCTATCTAATTAAAAAAAAAGTCTGAGAAGAGCCTAAACAGGAAAAGTTCTGATGTGCTTCAGTTTGAGAACTGTATACTTGTACCCAATATGCAACATTTGTCCTGGCCTCTGAAAGCTGTGGCTTATTCTGATATACGTACTATCTTAGATGATGGTCAGCCCAGACAAGACAAGACTGTTCATTTCTTTAAGTAAATAAATAGAAAAAACAGTAGATTGACTTCAGAGCAATGGAGCCATGATATAAATACATCTACAGAAAATTAGTGAACCTGGTAAATGCTTGGTCACTAAGAAGATGGACATTAAAAATTGAGCCATATAGACAAAATGAAATAAAAAAGCTTTTACTTTTAATGGAATACCCTTTTGACAATTATATAAGTGAGGTCAGCATGTAATGGGATAAAACCCTAGATACACAGGAAAGAATAAATTTTTTTCCATCAGGATAACGGTTACATACTTCAATTTAACTAAACTGAATGAATGTTTAAAGTCTAATTCTGACCTCCCTAGGGTCTAGCCACTGTTGACTTCAACCCACAGTATTTGGCTTGTAAAATTTTTTTTATTCCTATACAGACCTGGTTTTGTTGTGTGTATGCATATATACCATCTTAGTTTTCAGTGACATACCACCAGTGCTACTACAGTTTTAGGCATGGATTATGGAACTGTGCTGGGATCCCTGTTTTCTCTGCTGCAGGTTACTCAGAATGAAATTTTTTCTTTTGCATGTGCCTGTCATTTTTTCTACTCATGCAGTAATTGATATACAGCTTAATTGTATGATTCAGTGGTAAAACTTAGGAAGTCCTTTTACAAAAAGAGAAAAAAAAAAAATCAGGATATCCTCTAGAAAATACATTATCCTCTTTTCAGTTCATCAAGATCTTATTCCTCAGCAGCACTGTTACATTTTTGCACTGTTCAGCATCTCTGAAAGAAGTGTGTAAAAGTTTCTGCTTATATATCATGGGAAAGATCTGTTTGGGTTTTTTTGTTGTCGTTGTTTTTTTCAGTTTGTCAAGTTAGGACAAATTGGTTGGAGGTCAACAATGCATTACCATTTACATTTTCTTGACCCTAAACAAAATGGTTTCCAATTTAGATCTCTTCGAAGAGTGAAAGAGGAACCTCATTAGGTTTACAAATCTTAGCCCCCTTGCTTTAAAAAACCATGGAATAGTTTCTTAGGATTTGTTACAAGTAATTTACAAAGATGTGTTAATTATCTAAGTTTACATTTGTTTTATCTTCATTTTGTGCAGACTATGGCACATTCATTTCATGCTCCCTTCTTAAAAATGGCTAAGAGCAGCAATTGATGTTCAAACCAGTTCCAGTCAACTTTACACTGAACTCATGCCTCAATAGCATAGCACTGTGCAGTATACTCCATATGAAGGGAAGACAAGCCCAGTGACAACAAAGAAGAAAGAAAATAATTCATCCAATGTTCAAGATTTCTTTTAGAATAATTGCTAATATATGTCTGCAATAATTGCCCAAGGAGAGAACTTTCTACTGAGTACAAATCTTGTTGATTTTCAGTAAGACCTATGTGTATAGCTCCCTCGGGTGTTTTGAAAATTATTTCAGTGCCAATAAAAATTTTGTACATTTTCTGTTAGCCTAAATAGCAAGCTACCAGTTTGTTTAAAGGAATACTGGGCATAATGGAAATTTACAAAGCTCATACATGTACTCCCAGTGTCCAGGTGTTACAGTACCACAGAAGGCAAGTGGTCATGTGAGCAGGTTTTTGGGTATTACTCCACCTCTGAAAAAAATTATTGCATTGCAGGACACTGGAGACAGCTGTGAATGTTTTCTTTTATATGAGGTAAGGACAACTGAGAAAAATGGATGAGATTTTTCTTCATTTCTGTCAAAGCCCATACACAAAGAAAACATTTCATTTCTGAACAGGGTATGAAGCAGCTTGTCTAAAATAAACAAGTCTGGCTTAAAAAAAAATTTAAAAGTCAGGTATGTGATGGCAAGAACTGCTGCTAGCATCTATAAGAAATGATCCCATAGAACAGGGTAAGGTACATTTGAAATGACAGGACAAGATAAATATAGCTGTGTGTTACCACTGACTCACAGAATATCAAATCTAAGTGCAATGTTCTCTTCTGCTGCAGTTGGTCTACAACAAGCCTTTCTATGACCAAATATTTAGAGAAAAGGGCTGGGAAAGGTATAATTCCACTTGTGAATAACTCCCTTGTTTTTCGACCTTAGTGATCTCAATTAAAATTCCTGCATCATGAATGAGTTAATTGTTTTAACTTTCATGACCAACAAACCCAACCTGTGTGTTAAGATTTCTATGGCAAGGTACCTTATTTCAGGGTTAATGGAAAAATATACACAAAAATAAGTTTCCCTTGCACATCAAGAGGACAGCAGATGCCCGAACAGGCCTTCTAGGGATACTTGGTTTGTTGTGTATATATGCCCAATCATGAAACCAGCGTTTTTGTGGTAGCTGGACTTCCCATTTTGACAATGACAAACATTCTGCACATTTTCAACAGTCGTGCACATCCAAATGCCAATAGCTATCACCTAGGGCTTTGCAGCTCAAAAGCAGCCCACGGGCACAAAAATATACTTTGGGGTAGTGAATCACCTAGGCTAAGAGTTCACTGGTAGTGCAGCGAAATTCATGTTCTGTCTGCCTATACCACATTGACAGGTAAAGAGCTTAAGAGTAACAAGCCTGATAATTAGCTATAGAAGCATTATTAACATTGCCTTGTAACAATTGCATTGTCTATTTTATAGACCATAGCAGAAATATCTTTGAGGATGAACTAAAGCTTCAGCTCAGAAGGGGTTTTTAGGTAGATATGACAAAGTGCTTTAAATTGCAGGTTTAGACATGGAACTGAAAAAACTGAAAAGGTGACTAAGTTGAGGTTTGTAAGTACCTATGCAGGTAAAAGACTCTGATGCAACAAACAAAAGCACAATAAAATCCACTGCAGATTCCTGTGGGCAGAGTCTCAGTTGTGGTGAAACATCATGCATGTCCCACAAAGGCGGCAAAAATGAAGGTGCTGAAAGAGGTGTCATAAGATTACTCTTCTAACAAACAGCACCAGCTTCAGACTAACAACAACTACATGGAAAGAGAAGCTGTAACTCAAGGCTATTTTCTAAACAGTAATCTAAGAAATAGCTCAATCCTTATTTATTACAAATGTGAGGATGACTGGCTTTGTTCAAGACTTACTCTGAATTCTGTGGAGCCTGTGAACAAGTTGATACAGCACTGTAATCAGAAGGGGTAGCTCACATCTGGGGAAGAAATGACAAGGAATCTGCAGAGAACAAGTTGTTCCATGAGCACTGGAACTAACTACATCTGGTTTCCACTGGACTTTTAGTTGGTTGACTTTTAACTGAACATGTGAGCTCACTCTAAATATCCAGTAGGTGTTAGTTGGAAAGAAGAAAAAAAAAATCTTGTATTGCTCCTTGTTTGAAAAGAGATAATTCATACAGGAGAGAAGCTTTAGTTGAAGAAAGGATTCTCCAATGTCTGAAACATTCATATTCTGTGTAGATCTTTTTACTTCAGAATGAATTTAAGTGATACTTATTTTTTAACTCCCTCCAGTGGATATGCTAATAGGATATTTGCTTTCTAGGAGAGAGCTTGTTTCATTACTTATTAGGAATTTAACATAATTAAGAACTCTATTCACAAACATGTCCAGTTCAAAAAAGGAAGATACATAAAGATGCTTATATGAACCTTATTTCCCTAGGAAATCAGGATTCAAATAACTCAGATACACAGAGAGGTGGAAATAACCTGAGGGACCAGATCAACTTGGAATTCACAGTGGTTTTCCAGTTGATTAGTGAATCTTATATCAACATTCCCCACAGCAGAAGAACAAATGTCCTGGGAAAACCCAAATATTTCTGTGATTACCACAGCACCATCTACTCCTTAAAGAGTTTGTGATCCATGTGAACAAAGAAAAGGGAAAACACTAGTTCTATTTTACAAACAGGCAGTTCTGACACTATTGCATTTATTATACAGATTTCTCTTCATGTCTGGGGACATGTGGCTTAATCTCTAAGCTCAGTTTTCCTGATCTCCATGCTAATATCTTAAGCACAGAACCACTTTTCCTTCTGGACATACTCAGGGATACGTTAACTCTTCCATGTGAGTAATCTCAGCAGGGAAAGGTGATACATCTGTGCAGTGGAACATGGTATCTTGGCAGACTGCCAGCACACCCGGCACTGGGGATTCTGGATGTCATTTATAAAAGAGTTTAGGCTGTCTGATTACATTCCAGATTTTTCTCATTGTGGACTGCAACAAGACAGAGGGACTAAGCAAAGACACTGCTATGTAGAAATCAGGAATATTGGGGGAAAGATAAAGGCACAGTCACTCTTCACATGCTTGAAACAGTGCTCCACTACACTGCTAATGACAGTGAAAAACTATTGGGAGGAAAATTTTGTTCTATTCACTTTTTAAGGAACTTTCAACAGAAACAAGGTTTTATTACAAGCATATTCAGAAGAGCAGCAATGTGCTTTTCTTTAAATATACATTGACAACTATTGTGAGTTATTTTAGACAATGACTCAGCTTTGAGATAAAGTGAGAGAGTGCCTTCTAAATGTTGCCACTCTCGTAAAGTAAAACCCTTCTTTATTATGGATTCCTGTCTGGCCACACAGCGCTTCCACTAAAATTGCTTCTTTCTTTTTCTCCAGCTTGCAAATGGTTTTGTTTCTTTTAAAATGAGTGCAAGTGGTAAACCTACTATGAAAATATAAAGGCTACTAGAACAACTTCCATTGATTTCAAAGGGATCCAAATCAGACCCTATTTGACTACCAAGCAAAACATACTTCAGTGTTTAGATCAGAGAATACAAATTAAAAATGACTAACCAGTAGAAAGGAATGAAAAAAGTTTGCTTTCCTGGCTTTTATACAGTTAGAGAGATGCATAAACAAAAAGAGAAAAAAAAGAAGGTGTTATATTCACTCTGAATGGAAAAAAAAAAGTAGAATTAACACAGGATGGCTCCACTAATTACCTGCTTCAAAAGGAGTGGAAATTATGTAGCCCTAGGAGTTTTCTAAGGTATAAGCCCTAGAGAAACTACAGTAGTTCATTATCTAGCCCCATAAACTGGAACAACAATCGGTGGGGACTTTAAGGTTAAAGACTTATTTTGGTGCTTCTGTGTTTTTATCAGTTAATTGCACTAACTTTAACATGTTTAAGTAAACACCTCCTAAAAAAATTTCTTCTTGTGGCTTAAACGGCTTCTAAATGATGTATGCCAGCACAGTACATCCCACCAGGCCTCTGGAGCAGGAGTAGCCCCACCCTTCCATTGCTCTGCATCCAATACAAGGCACAGGGAAGAGGGAAAGGCAACTCAGTATTCCGCTTCAAACCTTCATGGGCAGCTTTGGAGATTACAGACCGTATGGGACATTAGCTTGGGACTGTGTGTTGGGTGATGGAGAGAGAACTTCCCAATAATCAGAAGCACAATCCAAATGTAATGAAAACATCAGTGCAGTGCCCTCATCTTTACGCAGGGTGTGATAAGCTGCTTCCCATGGTATCAACCAAGTACAAAAACAGTCCTCTCTTTCCCAGTACTGCTGCTGTGATTCAAAGCAGGAAAAAAAATTATTATATAATATCAATTATATAGAGCACATGCAGGAACTTAAGAACAACAGCTCTCACAGTATAGGGAATAAGGAACACGCAAGGAGGTCACACTTACTCCTAGCCCTGATTATAGCGTACATCTCACTTTCTCTCCAATGAGAAATGGCTTCCTCAGTTCCTACAGTTTTATGCAGCACGAGCCCAATTTTTAAAAAAATTAAAAATATTACGATATTATAGATACTCAAATACTACCTTCTGATCCTTAAATCTATTACTCTGTAATAGAGAAGAGAGAAGTCAGACAGTTGGCCCAATTAGGACCAGCAGTGGAGGCAGCAGAGCAGAAATTAAGAATATCCTTTATTTGCTTTTTCCATTTCTGAAGCTGCATTGGTCAGCTTCCATCACATTAGTAACAGTAAAAAGTGATGTCATTTTGCACTGCCTTCACCCTTCTATCACAGTCTTCAGGGAGGATGATCTGCTACTGGGAATTCACAGATCAGTTTTAGAAACCTACCATCCCAAAGAGCTAAACCCCACAATTTTCTGTTTTTATCTCCTTTGTGTCTGGAAGAAGAGGAAGATTCAGATGCCCTCTATATTTAAGGATGCCTTTTCCATCCAGTCTGCCAAAACTTCTCTAGGGACCCACTCCTCCCTGACACAAATAACTTCTAGAGGTACAGAAGGAAAGTGATGCACATTTTCTATCTGTTCCACACAATGCTTGAAACAGCTGCTGTTTTTCAGTGGAAACAAAAAGCTATTAGGTACCTCTAAGTAAAACAGACAGGGAAATCCCAGAGCCTATCTCTAACAAGAAACATAAGACACAGTTAATCGTGCTGTCTGAAAGCTATATAAGCAAGTAAATATACGCAGAACAACATGCTGAGCATTTGATCCTCATTCTGTGCATCTTTTAAAATGCATTTTAGGGAAAACTACGGAAAAGATGCAAGTCAGAGTCTTGAATCCTTTTGACCTTCCTAGGACAGTATCCTGATTTTGAATGTGTTTTTACTCAGTTTCAGAGGATCCTAAAAGAAATTACAATCTTATGGTGCCACTGTGCAATACAGAGTCAACACTGTGGCACTTGGTCAAGGCATGAGCATAACAACTGGTAATTCATTTGTAAACTTGGTTAACTCAGTTAAACACTCTAACACAAGTTCATTCTTTGCAGTAACAGCTAGGACACATTTCTATCAATGATGCATTCTGGGAGAGAGTTTTATATGAAGACACCGATTTTTAGGCCCATCTGAAACACCTGGCTGTCCTTTTTTAAAAAAGATCCTCTCACTCCTGATTCAGGGTGAGTGCCACCTACTGACAGCAAAAGCTGTTTCTATTTGCTTAATTAAATTCATCAAGACTTCTAACCTGAGTTCCTGTTGTTTCAGTTAGCATTGCTTCAAGGCCAAATGGTCCAAATAAGAGTCAAAGAAAAAAAGAGCATTGCAAGAGTCTGGAATGGTACATGCTAGATTCTCATTAAAGCCCGCCTGCCCACAATGCTCATGACTGATGAGGAATTCCCAGACACTACCATTAACAGTCACTTTACCAACCTTTTCTGCAAAAAAAAAAAAGCAAATAAAACAAAAATATTCACCCTCGATGGAAAAATGAAGTATTGAATTCAAGTGGTTAAGTAGAAGGAAGATAAATAAAGCAAAAGAGACAAGTATCTGCAGAAATATGTCTAAACCTGGACAAAGACAACAAACTTCTATATAAAGGAAACCGAGTATTACAGAATGAATAAAAATACAACTGCATTGTAAAAAGTCAGCTGCATGACTTCAAAAAGTCTTCTGGAAAAGATTTACTATAAATTACACCTCTGCTGTATATACAAGCTTCATAAATGAAGTATAGGATTTTAAAAGACATTTTCTCTTTCTTTTGTCAGGTCTGGAGTCATTAAACAGAGATTAGCTGGATAAATAGAGGAAGCGATTTTTAAACTGTTTGCAAACTTAATGTGAAGAGCCCAGCCTTGCAAATTATCACATCTAATCAGAGATGCACGCTTCACTGCTCCAGTAATTGTACTAGTATTAGTCAAATTCTTGTTGTCTCCTCATTAGCCATGAAAAGGAGACTCAAGATGTACTTCATTAGAGTATCCTGAATATAAATTGTTAGTGTAAGGAGGAAGAGATGTATTACATACTGTACTGTACACAGAAAGAAAAATATTATGAACATAAAATATATTGAATCATTCTGGTGTTACACTGAATATATGGCTTTAACAACCAAATCTCTCTTCTCTTTTCATTTTTACTATCTCGATCCCCTCTTTCATTTGCAGTGAGACCATAGTACTTGAAAGTGTAATTTATAACCAGTGCCATAAAAAAAGAAAGAAAGAAAGAAATGTGGTATATTATGCAGCTGTTCCTATTTCCATAGCCAGAAGAACACAGCTTAATCAAGAACTGTGTCTTTAGTAGAGACATTTGGTAAATTCTTGACTGCTGGCTAACAGGTAAAGGTGATCTAACTCACATTAAATGTAGATCAAGTCAAACAGTTTGTTCCTTTGATCAGCAAAGCATTTAAATACCTGCTCATGCCCTTCTTTATTCAGCAATGCCCTTAAGTACATGCCTCTATATCAAGAGAATTTAAACACATGCCTAGCATATGAAGAATGTGCTTAAGGGAATCGGGGTTTGAAGAATTCAGCTCAAATAGGATTTCCAAACAGGTCTATTAAAATGGTAAAAGTAAAACCACTTCCAAAAATCTCAGTAGAAGGAAAGGCAAAGCAAATTTTTGTGTCTGTTTTTTCATAGCTTTTTTTTGTTGGTGTGAATCCAAGTCCAAAATATTTGTATTAACAACAGTTAAGGGAAGCTGCAAATGAACGATGCAAGTCACTGAAATGCTAGCAATAAATGCCTTCTACCTCTCTATCACAGATTAAAAAGAATCAAAAAGCAAATAACATAAAAAACCCATACCTTTTCAGCCCTTGAACTACATCACCAAATCATCATGAAATCATATGTCTGAAAACTAAAAACCTAAGCCAAATCTGGTCTAGCATTCGCTTGTGTAGAAGGCTTAGTGTGAGGGCAGTAATTAAAAACAGGAGTCACGCCCATAACGTATTGCCCAGTAATTCCACTTACCGCAAGAAAATGATCAATTTCTAGGCCTGAGGTTTGAAACCCATTCAGTTGTGTCCTCTCAGAACACAGCAATATCCTCACCCAACTTCAGCCCTATCCCTCAATAAAAGACTAAAATCTTCAGTTCATTATTATTTACTATAATTTCCACAGCATGCAGGAGCTCGTAATGGAAAAGACCCCATCTTGCTTGATCAAGATATCCTGGACAAAAATATAATAATTTCAAAATATTTCCTGGTACCTCTTTGAACAATATTAAAACACTTGAGCAACCTTTCACATAGAATTAATTAACATAAAAACCAGCCTCCACAATGCAGCAGAGCCCTAAAGTGGTTTCTGGAATTTAATTAGGCTAACCTCCTTTTCTCTACATTGGTACCACTCTATAATAAGTGCAAATCATTATTAATTCCTTTGGTGTTCACTGTAATAACATTAATCATGATGAACTCTTTTGCTAGTAAAGTGTATGTAATATGTAATTCCATAATAATTTAGCATTAACTTGAAATTAATTTATAAAGTATGCTATTTGTCACCACACACCAAACACTTATAAAATTCCACATTGACATTAGTATTAGGATAACCGGCATTAAAAAATACATTTGCTACAGACTTAAAAAGTTCATCAATACATTTGAAAAACAGAGCAAGAGATGTTAGTGATCATTTATTTAGCAACTTTTCCTTTAAATAACTATAGTAGGGTTATTTTAAGAAGTAATAAAGTATTATCTGTTGTGGAAAACAACTGAATCCTTTTTCATTACTAACATTTGTGCAATACAGATTCTATCTTAAAGCTGATTAAAGTCTAGAATTTAAGAGTTCAAGGATGTGTAGTAAAGGGTAACTTAGCCAATTAAATAAGAGAAATACATACAGAAAGAGTTTTACCTGTAATTTGGATGAGTTGAAACAACTAAGTGACATGTAAGATTACTGCTCAGTACCCAAGAACTGACCAGGTAATTTGTGATAGTGGAAGATTATCAAGTTTGAATTTCTTAGCTTTTGGTAAATTATTCTTACTTTATGAAGTGGCCATCAGATGTTGAGAGTTGGCTTCATCATGAAACATTAGCATCATGGTGTTACAGGCCAGATCACACATTGTTGAAGCTTATTGCTTTGACCACTCTCTTTCAAGGATATTACAACTTAAATCACTGTCCCAAAGCAAGGGCATATAGGAAGCTGCCCAATGATTAAACTTACCTGGATAGAATAGTTTGGTTACATGTAATTTTGGGAAGAGCTGGGGAGACAATGCATTTCAGTGCAGCAAACTGAAAATGGAAGCAAGATCAAGCCCAGCCAGAGTGATTGTTGGTAGTGGATCCCCAAAAGAACTGTGCTACAGAGGTTTTTATGCTTCAGCACTAGTTGAAAAGCCTGATTATTTGAAACAACAAAATGGTTTCCCAATTTCTTTGGTTTCTCTGGAATTGAAAAGAATTCCAGAACTTGAGTATTGTTTGTAAGCAATTTTGCATCAGAGAGCTTCACCTGATCATCAATTCTCTCTCCCTATTAGACTAAATTTTAGCCAGTGTCCTCAGGTAGGGATTTCTATGATTACATGAAAAATATAGCATGACAATTTCCAATAGATGGGCTTTGGAGCTAACAAAAAAAAGGAGACGATACAAAATAAAAGTGCTTGTCAAGTGACATATCTTGTTGCTACAAATGGCAAATTATTAAGTTTAAAATGCTATCATACACTACACATATCACATGTCCTCAGTGAGTGAAACTAATGAAAAAACAGTTTTGTCTTCCCGCAGATGATTTGTTTTCATCACCGAACAGTGCAAAATCTCTGTATTAAAAATTCACAAAAGATGCATCTGGAATCCTTTTACCTGTCTGTGTTTAAGTATTTCTAAGGTGCCAATCACTATATTATCTAAATGAATTAGCAGAGTAGCTGGCTTTTACCACATGTAAAAAAAAAAAATCCAAAAGAATTAGAGATCAAAAGACCTTCTTGCCCAGGCACAGAAAGCCCTTCTCAGTGCTGAGAAACGCTTCTCAACAGCTCTGAGGAGCTCTCTGAGGCAAAGTCTAGATGCAAGCGACACTTGCACTCCATTTGCAAAGCCCAGAAGCTGGTGGGAATACATTTACTTACACAGCCTACAGCTCTGCATACGTTCTGAAATTACTTACATTACAGTTTTTGGACTGTGCTATAGCTGACAAACCCTGTCTTATACTGGAGCAACAGAACATGTAAGCATATGCTATGAGTGGGAATTAATTTGAGTGTATGTTTATACACTTGGATGAATCAGGCCCCTCACTACTTGGGCAGATCTTCAGTGCATTTTATACCAGCATTACACCAGCAGAGTTGCCTCTCCTTTAAATTGGTACAGGTGAAAAGCAAGAATTATGTCCTATAAATTTTAGGTGTATTGACAGGTTTTTGTCACCTTAAATGAAAAATACTGGGCATGTCTTTTACTCTGTGTAATTACTTTTCCATAATACTAGGTATTCCTTGTGAAAAATGTTTAAATAAACAATTTCTTCTAGCCTAATATTTAAAACTATTTTGCTCTTAAAAATTCATTAACTTGATTTACACAAAAGACGACTCCACTTTGGAAGAAGTCAAGGATCCTTTGTCTTATCTATTTCCTGCAATGATTTAATGATGGATAAAATAGACAAGAAATATCAGATCTTCTCCTGGTGTAAATTGTTATCTGCAGACCTTGCATAATAAATATCTCCCTCTTTTATATTATTGTTAATGTGAAGTACAGGACACCCTCTAAGAAGTTACTTCTTAAAGAAGCATCAGTCATGATTCTGTGGTTCAGCCTGCACTAAGACCTGTATTTAAAATGTACATTCAGCTATTTAGTTACATATGATGAATTCTGTTTATTTCTCCTCAAATCATAGCATTTGTTTTTTGAATGCAAAAAGAATTTTTAATAATGTATATTCATACCCAAAACTTACAGATGGGAAAAATTACATTCTTCTCCTTATAAACTTGATATTTAAATAAGTGTTTTCCTAGTCATACTGGAGAGCTCTTTCTCATTCTGTATTTCTGTATGTTTCCCTCATCAGGGCCGGAATTTAACCATCAGAACTGGAAAGGGACAAATTTCAATTAGTCTGACCCTCATTATGAGAGCTATCAGGGCTCTTTTGTGAACTGTCACAGCTCAGCACTGGCCTAATTCCAGTACTGCTTCTTATGCTCTTTCTCTTGCTTGCTCTGCTCTTTTTCTTAATCTTATTTTCCATTTTTCACATGCTCTTTTCTGTAAGATTTCCCCCCTTGCAATTTGCATCACTTGTATCCTCTCTCCGTCCTTCTCTTTCCTCCCGGATCCCGTACCTAGCCTTCAAACCTCACTTCCCTGTCCTCCCCACATTTTTTTCCCTCCCCCTTCAACATTCTCTGTCTTTGTTCTATCAATCAGCATTTAAAAGATAAACTCCAGCAAATTTTCTCTCTGTACAAATAGAGCCTTTTTTTGAAGAGACCACTTTTTATCACAACTCAAAATATACTCCCACTGATACTACAACTTCACTCAATTCAAGGTCATAAAAAGTAGCTTATATATTTTACCAGCCCAGTGATTTTAAGTGTTTATTCTCACCAGATGTGAACCTGAATTAAAATTGGCAGCACATGCCAGAAATCACAGGTATTGCTCCAAACAAATTACTACTCAAACGACTTAATGACACTGTCATTCCAGGAAAAGGGTACTTCTAGGTATTGTATCAAAGCCCCAGACCAGCAACATTTGAAGCCCTAGTCATAATGCTTTATGTACTCTATAAAAGTAGCTTTCATCCCCAAGTGTTTCTTTTTTATAAACCATCACTATGTAGTTGCCTTTGGGGTGGAGTTGTTGGACAAAAGTATCCCAAGTAGAAATTTCAGTCAAGTATATGGGTTTAGATTCTCATAGAACAAATGATGTAGGAACTCTGACATTTCTGCAATAAACAGAAAGCTTGTGATTTCGAGGCTCAGTAGAAAAATATTACATTGCTTGCTTAAAAACTTTACAACTGTATAATGAAATAAAGGAAAAGAGTAAGTATGTAGGATTTTTTTTTTGTGAAAAGATTCCTTTGAAGGCAATCTCAACAATTGGCTGTGATTTGAAACATTCTTTTGTGTGTGGAATTGCGTGCAGAGAAGAAAGCTAAGACAACTAATTACAAAAAGAAATTGGACCAGGTAACATTCATGCCACAGTCTCTTTACATAACAGGACTCTTGTGTACATGAAAGAAACAGGAAGCTTCCCAAAATTATTATACCAAATTCTTGGCTGGGATAAATAAGCACAGCTCTTTTGTGCTGTGAAAGTGGAAGGAATTTATATGGCTAAGCTGTTATTTAGTCACTTATGAACAATAAGAGTCATGGTTCAATATAAGCCATTATCCTCCTGTCTTATTTGCCCCTGCAGTTTATAAGTCTGCCTTCTAAAGTAGAGGGTAGCCAGCAGTTTTCCACAGCTTCCACCTCTCATCCATATTCAGAAGTGGCAGACTGTCCGTCCAACACCTAAGTAGCTGGGACCATTTTTTCCAGCAAGAAAAAGCACTTGGATGTTTCCCACATAAATGAAACATTACTACAAGCTGCTTTCCTACAGTTTCATATTACACAGCAACAGGGCAACCAGTGTCTGTATTTTCTCTATTCAAGCATCAGCTTCCTTTCTCTGAGATCAAGGGGGTCACTTGCAAGACCATGCACATGTAAAACATGCTGGCTTAGCTCTATAGAGCAACACAGTCCTTCAGGGAGCTATGACTTGTTGCTGTTTGTGCCCAGAAGACGCTTCCCACACTAGGACTGTGCTCCACACCTGGGCTGCCAGATAAGCTTGCCTGGGAAACTGCGGGTTTACTACTGACAAGGTAAACACTCCTGCCAATAAGTCAGCACATTGTGATTTCATAAACATAGATTGCTCCTCACTCTAGAGCAACCTGTGGTTTTCCTTTACAGAAGTGTCTAAGCTTTTTTGAGTGTTGCATATACTAATTAATTAGCAGCATTTTAATGTAATACCCATCTATTTATACATTTCCAGTTACACCAAAAGGAAACTCAGCAGGTTGTTAGTTAAAAAAAATCACCTAAAAACCAAAAGGGTTGCTAACAGTGGGAGGGAGATGGAGAAGGAGAGATAAATAGGGCTTTGCCCCAGCCTTTAACAACAAACTAACTCAGATCGTGAACATACTAAGACTAGCAATGAAGCTGGAGTGCCAATGCATAACAAAGATTAATGTAAGTCAGTTTGATGCTGTCAATTCACATCTTTTTAAAGAGCCATGATGGAACCAGGGGCTTAGAGCCACTTGCAGTTCACTCATCCAAAACACAAATGATTCTGGATGCTGCACAGCTCTCTGTGTGGTGGCTTTTGTAGGTAGGAATCACAAACTGAAAGACAAGCTCCACTTATATTCTAGGGAAGCAGCTGTGTCACCCACATCTGCAAAGTTTATAGCAAGCCTATTGTGCCTATATAAGACGATGACTAGAATATTAGCCTCTGCCATCAGAAAAACATTGTTAAAATGTTTCAGCTAGAGCTGAGTCACTGAACGTAACACTGCCTTACTGGAGGGAAGACTGGCTGTGCCCTTTTATTAGATTTGTCCATTGCATTAAAGGATGTTAAATCACAGTCGTGTCTAACTTTCTTAGGCTGCTTTTGAGGATGAAGCTAACAGTTTATGGGATTTTTCAAAATCATAGTTAATTTTACCACTCCCCAGGAAGCTTCAAGGAAATTGTCTTCAGAGGAGGATGCTTTATTCTGCATTTAAAGCTCATATGACCTTACAGAATCTCAGCACACCTCTGCAAACTAAGCCAAAGTTCACATATCACTGCAGTTTTCACACTTACAAAACTCTCTTCCCAAATCCTCACCTGCCCAGCAAATCACAGTTCTCTCTCTCTCTTACTGCTGCTATAGAGAAGCTACACATGCACAACTCCTGGCATCTGAATGGTGCTTGTGAGGATAAAAAAAACATTTTATACATTTGCATCATTCTTGTTTTACAAACATATACAAAGTATCTTTCTAAAAATTTGTCGAGGATAACATACAACCAGTTTGCCATCAGTACTGCATCTGACAGGTAAAAAAAATGCTTGATTCAGATTGCTGTTTCTTTGATGTGTAGGAACAGGCCAGCCAGAAATTGCCAGAGCGGTTCTAACAAATACACCAACTGACACTTATAACCTAGCATGAAAATCATATTTCCTCCTATCAAAGCTTTTCTTGTTCTCCAAAACACTAGGGATTCATTTACATTTAAAGTTCCTGTTTATGATCTCATATTTATTGATACTATGCCTATGTTCATGGCTCATGCCTCTTGGAATACGTTAAATTACAGCAGCACCATAGATGATTACTCCTATTTCCAGCCACATAAAAAAGGAACCACACAAACCCAAAACAAGTACCGGTACTTCCCAGTGAAAGCAAAGAATGATCTAAAATGGGTGCAAGTCGACTGCCTGGGAGAAAATATGAAAGCTTTTTTGAATTTTATCCTGTGCTTAAAAAAAAATAAATCAAATGAAACAAAACAAAGCAAAAAGCCCAACAAACCAAAGGTTTAGAAAGAGTTTAGCCATGCGTGCTCCCTCATTATCTTAAGAGCCCCTGCTTACCTGAATCCTGAGGAAAGTTATGGAGAACTTGTCTTGCCTTATTGCTGCTTTTGTTACCTTCTCCACCTGCTCAGAGCAGGTGTCAAGAGTTCCCATTTCAGCACAGGTGTGAATACTTACACAAGGCTCAAGCAAGGAGCTTGTGTAAGGGAAAGTTTGTTAGCTTCATGAGAGCCCTAGATTTCTTCCTAGACACAGTCTTTGTTTGGATTTAAGTAGTTCAGATATGTCTCACAAAATCTGACTCAGCAGGCAAGCTGTTCAAACTAGAACACTAGCTCTGAACTGAACATTGAACACAAATGACTTAGAAGAAATGAAAAGAAACTTCATTATCTCACAGAGGCGCCAAAATTATTGATAGATTCCTTCTAACTTTTCAAATAAGGAATTATGCAGGTGTTTCAAACAGGCAGGATGAAAACAGCCACTACCAAACTATCTCCTGTGCTTTTAAGCACAGTTCTTGTTTTGTAGCCACTATTATGCTTTTCCAGGATAACAGCATTAGTTGGAGTTTTCAAATCCAAAGGCTGGGCTGGATGCCACAGAAAAGACTAAGGCAATCGACTCAGTGAGACTCATTTCAGTTCATCTTCATTTCTTTTAAGTTGCACCTTCCTAATCCCTTCTCACTGCTGCTGAGGACTTCTCAGCCCCTTGGTTCTGCTGATTCTCTTTCCCCTCTGCTATCACCTGCCCTACCTGTCTTGGTGGCAGCTGTCACACAGCTCCATCTGCCATAGTACTTTTCCCTTCCAAAGCTGCACACTTTTCTCCCCATTCTGCAGCTAGCCTAAGCAGCACTGTAGGAATAAACTTCAGCATATAATAAATAATCTAATCTAGTGGGTGACAAAATTCAATTTAAAATCTGTAAACCCTCAGTTTAACTCTTTTACATTAGGTACATTTGAACAGGGAAGGGAGGATAAAGGAAAAGGTTTCCTTAATTTTGTTGCAGATTTTTTTATTCCAGTCCAGTGGTTTAGACAAATTATTTCCCACAGCATATGTGAGATGAAAAAAAACAAATAGCCACCCTAAAGTAAAATTACAGACAGTGCCTTTCTTTTTAATCAGATAAATTACCATCAGCTGTCTGATGAATCCACTCTGGAGAGGGCAACATGACACAGTTTACAACCTTAAGGATTACAGTAGTCCAGATGCTATCATCTTAATTGGAAAAACACAGTGTTGCCAACTGTCCGTGTTAGAAAATAGAAGATTGCATTATTTTTTTTCCTTTGCCTCCACCCCTTTCTTTTCCTCCAAATATCCAAGATCCTTTGTATGGCTTTCCTTATTGAAGTCTTTTAATCAGCTCATAAAGACAGCCTTTTTGAGACAACATAAGTCCCATTGCATGGGAGAGCAATGTTTCCATTCTCAACACTCTCATTTTCCTATCAAGAAGGGGAGAATAACAGAAAAGCCTGCTCAGATATTCAAGTTCCCCCTTAGAAGGTGTCTGTCCTCAAGCCCTCATGTCAATAAAACAGTAATTACATTGTGATAGATCCCGAACAGTAATTACAGTAAGGGAACAGAAGAGGGATAACTGAGTATCTAAGGTAATCATCCACAAGTCAGGAATTTCCCAGTCTGACTTCTCTTGTTCTCCTTTTAGTTGTGTGCCCAGAATAACAGTTTAGAGCACTTCTAAACTTAAGTCGTACTACAGTGAAAGAGATTAATTTTCTATTTAAAGTACAAAGGGACCTTCAGAAGCATATGACAAGGCACTGAATTAAACTGGCTAATGCTCTAGCCATTGCTCCTTTTTTCTGTGATTGGGTGAACCACTTAAATCACAGTGTGTCTCAATTTCTCACCTGGAAGAAAAAAACTTTTTGATTGTAGACTATGTCTCACTAGGTTTGATCCTTTTGTGGGGAAGGTACAGTCATAATGCTTAATTCCATAATGTAAAACAATTCCAGTTGCTTTTATGCACGTGAAGCAGCTGGTGAAAACTTTCCTTAGCCCAGTCCTTCCCCAAAGCATCCAGCATCGATTTTCCCTTGTGTCATGGCCAATGTGGGAAGGAATAGGGAGCTTGAGCCAATCTTCTGAGGCAGGCAGTGATTTAAGGTAGCCTGTTCACAGGCAGTTCAAATGAGATTCTCTCCTGCAAGATTGCTAAACAGAACAACACACTCCCACTGCTGAAGTGTGCTTATAATCTGCGTCAGAGGGCAGGCAGCTAGGACAAGCTTTGAGGGTGGTAGTTTCAGAAGCATCCAAGGGAGTTAAGGACAAACCGCTTTGATGTCTTAGTAGGACTTCTGCTCCCAAATTCCCCAGATAGCTTGAAAAAAACTCTTTGATTTATATTTTTGGCTTTTTCAGAATATGTGGAAGAAAGGTTGCTTCTAGTCCATCTTCTGTAAGACCAGAATTATCTCACAGTATTTCCTAACAAGAGATCTATCAGTCACAACTGTCTAATTCTAGCCAACTGAATCGTACAGGTTTCTTTGTAGAGAAGACAGTAAGAGTAGGAAAAAACAGTAAGATGCTCAGGGGGAGGTGGGGCCTTTATGGGCTGATGGAATTTTTACTACTTCTGATAGGAAGAAGCGAGACGAAGCTGGAAGCAATCTGGAGCTTTGCCTGTAGGGTAAAATGGAGTGCAAAATATACATCAAAATTAAAAAATAGGTACTAGAGCAATTTAAATGAGATATGGGTTATTAGAGGGTAGGAAAGGGCTTAGTTGAAACAGAATACATTTACATAAATAACACAACACAGCATGAAAAAACAAACTAACAAGTCCACAACTGGACTTTTAATGGTTTGTGGGTTTATTCCAGAAGTCATAACACTAGATTACTCATGCTTACTGCAACCTTCATGCCTGATTTTGTATAATGGTTGTTATAGTTTGTATGTAATATGACTGTAGATGTAGATGCAAAACAAGTCACCAAGTCACTCTTTCTAACCTTTCAAATTCTCCTGTCCTCATCTCAAAACCAGACAAGAATAGAACTGAAAATGAGAGAAAGATAATTTAAGGGATGGAATGGTTTTCGTAGAAGTATTGATTACAGTTCTTCAACCTGGAAGAGAGACAGCTGAGTGGGTGTATGATAGAGATATTTAAAACATAAGTGGAATGGGGACAGTAAATAGAGAATAATTTATTGGGGTGTTTTTCCAACATAAGGACTATAGTGCATCAAATGAATCGAGAAAAAAAAGATACTACTTTGTCATGCAACATAGGTTGTGGAAGCCCTAACAATGGGGCACTAGAGGTGCTAAAATTTACATTTGTTCAACAAATTATAAAACTCACAGAATAAAAATCCCTAAAGAGCTATTGAACAGGAAAGTGATACGTTTAATCTCAGAAAGACTGAACTGCGTATTGCTGAAGGGTGGGAGAGCATGTGGACTTTTGCTTGTTCTGTTCCTATGAAATTCTGTGGGTGCTAATGGTGTCATGAGTGACAACTGAAAATCCTGTTTAGTCCTGTCTGGTATCCTGGCTCAGTATGGCTCTTCTCAGGTCTCAGTTTCTGAGGTTTCAAATGTGAAGTCATTTGACCACTCTAGAGTCAGGGGTGACGGGTCATATTTGTTGCTGACTTGAGAGGAAGCCTTTGACACAAGCACAGAGTCCTGCCTTCACCCACAGTTCAGTGCTATGGCCCACCCTTCCAGTGGCCTCCATTCCACTTCTCTGGTGTCAGGATGCTGAGCTGCATCTAGAACATGAACCGTTGAGGGGAGAGATGCTACAAACATGGCAAATGCCTTGAGATGTGAATGTAGCACCAGAGGAACACAAGATCAGCGAAACGTGAAACTGAAACAGTTTCTGAGATTCAAAAAAATTGAGCTCTGAGATTCAACAAAAATTCTCTCCATGTGCAGAATTGGGGTTTGGGTGAGAAGGATGAGCAATAAAGCGGCAGACCCAAGTGTCTGTATAGAAAACCTTTTATTAAAATGAATAGAGTAAGATGATCATGATAAATGATTATGCTCTTGTTCCTCTCCTTATTGAGAGACTTCAAAGTGAGTAAATGCATATATATTCCTTAATATTTCCATATGTAAAAATGTAGCTAATGTTACTTAGGCTTTTGTAGTCTTTTTTTCTTTAATTCTCCCGACCCCTCCATATGTGGTCAAAAACCATATTGTGTGTGTTCTAATCACTAAAAATACGTTTTAAAATTTTACCCCTGTTAACACTTCAGGACTGGACAGAAAGGTCACTGTGTGACCATGCTGAAAAAAAGGAGTCAGTGTGAAATGAAATGGGGGACATTATGCTCTCTGGGAGAAAGATGAACTCGTGATAACATAATCAGTTCAGTGTGACTGTTTGGCTAGGAGGTACATTCAAACCAACTGTGTCTATCCTACAGTCAAACAATTTTCCCTTTTTTTGCTGCACTATGTTGCCAAGTAAATCATACTACAGCATGTTTGTTCTTGTCACAAGATGTCTGACATCTGTGTCTGCATTAAAGATGCCAGCTTGGTTTTCTGTGAGTATGAAAAGCCGCAATACATTCAACAGTTCACACCTTTGCTTGCTGAATGATGCTGTGCTGTATAACTACCAGGATTTCCTTCACTTTTAAATAAAATAGCCCAAATGAAATAAGAAAAAAAAAAAGTAGAACCTTATTGTACAGATTTAAAATATACCCCACAACTTTAACTTTGTATCTTTTAGTTTGATGACTATGAAGACCAATCAGAGGTCATATAGTCCTTTTGTCATTACCTGTAATGCAAAATATTCTGATTATAACTTTCAGAAGAAAGCCTCCTGCAAGTTTTCAAAGCTCAGCAGACTTGGGATCTTATGAAGTGCTTAATAATAAAAAAAATTCTACAGAGACTTCTAAGTCCAGGAAGAAGAAACATACCATTTCTTAATTAGTCTGTAGCCCATTTTCCCATTGGGCAACGCTGCCTCTCAAAGCACTTTAAGTAAAGCAATCTGCAAGTGGCTTCTTCTGTCACATACACATCTTTGCATGTTCACTGGATGGGTGTTTGATTTGGCATTTGAAAACCATTCATATTCAAGAGACAAGGAGGAAAAAATCACCCATCACCATTAACCATGGAGAGTAACCAGTACACATTTTCATTTTATTACAGTGACTAAACAAAACCAGTAGCCTTTGACTGATCTGCAGTGTTTTGTTAAGACCTTCTCCACCTACTGAGAAATGAGTGTTTGAAGGTCTTATTGCTTTCAAAGTGGAGGTGTACAAACCTTTTAATCTAGAGAAACATACCTAACAGAAAATACAGATCCTATCTATTTAACTTAAAAGAAAGAGAGAGATGCAAACATGAAAAAAGGAAGTGGAAAAATGGAGACTGAAAGAATCATGACAGAAAAAAGGTACATTTAGGGAATGGGAAAGATGTAAGTCCAGAAAGACAAATCAAAAGGAACTGCCTTTAGTGTTACTTTCTAGAAGAATCTATGTTTCCCAACTCTTCAACCATCTAAATAAGTTATCATATAATTTTCTGTACTTTCCATCTTCTTGTGTAGTCCCTTCCACCCATTTCCCCCAGACTGGAAATAATTGCAAAGGGGAATCAACATAGACCAGGCTTTGCTAAGGCTTAATTACGAAGACCAATCCAAACTGAAACTCAGACACTTTCCGCAAAGTGAGATATCTGACTAAATTCTCATGACCTCAGTATCTTTTGCTCTCCTATTTATCTTTTAACCTTTTGTTTCCCCATTCCTTTTATCTCCCTGTTTTATCTTTCTTATATATCCCTATTTTCCCTTGCTTTTCTTCCTTCACGTTCACCCTGCAAACATGAAGTAGAAGTGGCAAGAACGTAATCTGGAGTATCATTAAAAGGGACTTAAGAGCTAAGGGACTAATTCACTGGCAGCAGGACCAACAGCATACAACCATGGCAGACACTAAGAAACAACATGAGACCTGTGTTGCTGAGATTGTTCTCAGTTACTGATGGTAATCCAGTCAGGATTGTTCCATCTGATGGCTCTGTCCAGAGGATAAAGAAAAACTTCATCATATAAAAGAGTTTAGAGCCTTTTAACTTTTCTTACATCTAAGACCAGGTCTCCAGCTGCTGTAAACTGGCCTTCTTTAATGGACTACATAGAGTGTTCAGGACATGCTTGGAGGAAGCAATCTTTGGTACATGGTGACATGAAGCCTTTTTACTTTTACAAGAAACCAGAATGATGACATATATTCTTCAATGCCATCTGCTGGCACTTCATTTAATAGTGAATTCTTCACAAATGTCTACGTTTAACATTCCTACAAAAACAAGTGTCTGAAGATTATATTTTTTGGCATTCCATGACTGGACATAGAGAAACATGAATCTGGGTTGCTTGTGACCACTGCTCCAATTCACCCTGCTACCTTACAAGCTATCTAAGGGATGCTCCAGATATTTTTCAGTGGCAGGCATGACTGAGCTATTTAAAGGCTCCATTCCATCTGAGAGGATGTAATCTTTTTCATTTTATTCACAAAACTTTCATTCTAGCAAGCATTTCATTAACTATACAGTAAAAATATTATTTAACTTGCAAGCAAGGTGTCAGATTTACAGGGGATTTTCTGAATCTATTTGTATATAAAAACAATGAGAGTATTAATAACTACAACTAATGTGTTTGCAGTCAGTATTTCACACACAGCCATTAACAAGACATTTTCCTTGCTCTTCCCTGCATCTGTAAGCACAGCACACAGAAAGAACAATGAGAAGGCCTGACAGGCTTTCTGTGCAGAGAGGAGTTGGTAGTGACGTTACAAAGCAGAGATATATTTGTAACAGGACCAACAGCTGAAAAATACAGAAGACTTATAAGAAGCTTAATGTGCAATAGAGCTTGATGCTAGGGGTGAAAGGGAGGGCACTGGGACAGCCAGTGCTTCTGATCTCTGCCTAGTCTCCCTTTAACAAAATGATAAATGATTGTCAATGAATTCTACATTATGGACTCCTGATTATACTTAAATTATTTTGAAAGCTTAGATTTATGTTAAACGAACACTTTCTCATGATTTCAACAATAAGGCTGTCACAGACTCTAAATGAGCTTTTGCAGTATTTGGGGTTAGTTTTGTGTGGTCTATATTCTGTAAGGAATTTATCAAGAAGCTATGCTGCAATGATTACTTTCATACTACTTCCACTTGAGAGGAGCAGCAAGGAAGGTTACTTAATATTATTGGCACTTATTGTATTCACTCTTTTGTGTATTATTTTACTGTAAGTCAAAGCAAATGATTAACCTATTAATATTTTATATTTTACAGAAACACTGCAAACACCATACATCAAATTCTGCATTCACTTACCATCATCCATTTTTAGAGAAGCAAATTATTATTTTTTTTCAGTCAGCAGACTTAATCCAGGAGGAAGATGAGGCCCCAAGTCACAACAGACACAACCAGACTGAAATTGCTTAAATAGCTCAAGACTGGAATAGTTTGTGACACATAGCATGCCATTCCCCATTGTTTTGCACCTTTTGTAGTAATTTAAATCAATACATTTATACCAATGTCTGCAAATGGCAGACATACATGATTGTATTCACAGGAAACTCTGTGATGCCAGACTCCATTCTTATAGATACTGCACAAAGAAATGGATTACAATTTATATCCATTTATTCAGCTATGAAGGACTAATGTGAGGTTCAGACCTACACAATATTCATATCTGTTTAAGTTATGCAAAAGCTACTCCTTTTTAATAATAGTGCCTCTTACCCATATTAATATATAAAAAAATTACTTACATTTATAAAAATCTATTTGGTCTTCCTCTGCAATGACTTCCTTAATTTTGTGAAGATGCATTGACTCTTCAATTTCAGGATGAAACAAATGCATAAATCTTTTCAGGAAATTGGCAGGTTGAGAAATCGTAGATGTTCTCTAAGCCAAACTGCAGAGCTAATCATTAAGTTCTAGAGAGGAAGAAAAAGAAAAGAGAAGAAATTTGAAGATAAAGTCAAATGCTTGTTTGTCAGCCTACCAATGACCCCAACCTGATTAAATTTTATAAGCTTCATTCCTCCAGTTGAAAAAACAACAAACCTAACTATATTTTCTGAATGAATTGGGTATATCTTCTCTACTGTTAGCAGTGAGAGACTTGCAGAAGTTCAGTTACAGAATTCAGAAGAAAGAGCACAGGTACTTGTTGACTGGAAAGACTGAAACTTGGACCCATATATTTGTATCACAGAGAAAACTGCCAAGCTTTGGTAGAGTGTTCTATGGTGTTATTCAGATTTTTTCCTGCTGGGACCTGACTCTATCTGTGATACAGATATTAAGTAAAAAATGAGACTGAACAATCCTTGATCTGGCTACCTAATAATCTCAAAGATAAAATCAATCAAAGATCAAGCCATTGGAAAATCAACTCTGATTTAGGAACCTCTAATTTAAAACCTTTTTGGGAGTTATTTTCAGGCATGATGTTTTCAAGACGGAGCAGGAAAGGATGTAACCTGCCCTAAAGATAATAACAGAATATGAACCAGAGATGTTGAGCCTACCAGCAGAACCACAAAGGGAAGGTACCAGATATGGCCACTGGTATAAACAGTCTATAATCGGGCACAGTGCTGTATCGTCAGCAATTTGGCACAACTTTATTTTGCTCTGTCAAATACTCCTTGTCATGACTAGTGAATTGTTGCACTAGAACTTAAAGCAGGCAAAATAAAGGAAAAAAAAGGGAAACACATAGCGTTCCTTACAACTAAAGTGATAAATCAATCTACTTTAATAACATTCAGGCTGAAATCTGCCCTTAGTATAAATCCGTAGGATTTAATGCAAGGATGAATTCAGGATGAGCATTTCTACCTATCCTCAAATTAGAATAAAGATTATTAAAAAATAGAATTATAGAATCATAGAATAATACAGGTTGGAAAAGACCCTTGGGATCACCGAGTCCAACCATCAACCCTACTCTACATGTTCTCCCCTAAACCATATCCCCCAAAACCACATCTAAACAACCTTTAAACACATCCAGGGATGGTGACTCAACCACCTCCCTGGGCAGCCTATTCCAGTATCTGACTGGATCTGGCTTCATTGCCCTCCTCTGCACTCACTCCAGCACCTCAATATCTCTCTTGTATTGAGGTGCCCAAAACTGGACACAATACTCAAGGTGTGGCCTCACCAGTGCTGAGTCCAGGGGCACAATCACCTCCCTACTACTGCTGGCCACACTATTTCTGATACAAGCCAGGATGCCATTGGCCTTCTTGGCCACCTGGGCACACTGCTAGCTCATATTCAGCTGCTTGTCAATTAGAACCCCTAGGTCCTTTTCTGCCAAGCAGCTTTCCAGCCACACTTCCCCAAGCCTGTAGCGTTGCATGGGGTTGTTGTGGCCCAACAGCAGGACCTGGCACATAGAATAGAAAGGACAACCTCATTTCATTTCATGAAGCTACACAGATTTTCATGCACCTAGAATTTATTCTCTTCTCTTGATTAGAAACCACTTCACTTTTTTGTGTCATTCCAAACTCATTTGGCCTTTGCAGTTCAGGAGATAAGTTAAATTGTGTGCATCGATCTTTATGCAAAGATGAAAAAGAAAAAAATGAAAATAAAAAAGTAGGAGTGAAAAAAAAACAGAGGAAGCATCAGGGAAAGTAAAACTAATCCAGTAAAGATGTAAAAAGTAGGCTGAGGCATTAAGATAGGACCCCATCTGGGTCAGGCTTCCCAAGAGCCCAAGTCCCTCATAAACGGGTACTTCATTTTAGCTGGATTATTTTTTTTCCTGCCCATACAGTTACACTGAAAATTTAATGTTCCTGAAATGAACACTTGGAATCAGTGGCAGCTAGAGTCACTAAATTTAAAAAGTTACTCTGAAATGAGTTGCATCATTCACAAACAACTTGTTGATCCTTCGCTTTTGATCAAAATTGTCTGTAATTTTAGCAAGCAAGTAAACTATTTAGAGCTTTCCCTTTCTCTCTGTTAACAGACAAAACAAATATCAAAATACAAGTGAACGAGGGAAGAAAAAGGCTTTTCCTTTGTTAGAATTAAAAAAAGAAAATAGCTCAGAGGCTAAAATAAAAAGGAATCCAGTACAGTGATTAGGTTACCAGATAGATAATTCCTTGAACTAAATGACAGGGAATACCCTGCCCAGAGGGGTTATTCTGTTGCAGAACAGAGGCACCATGTACCATGGAGAAAAGCACTCCTGCACTGCAATCAGGAAAGTGATAAGGAATATTTCCAAGAGTGCCCACTATGTAGAAGAAGTCCTGTCTCACTAACGTCAGACAAAACTTCCAGTAGGATTAATTTTTGAGTTGTAATAGTGGACTTAAAAAAAAACCAAAACAGGCCTGAGGAAGGGCACTAAGAGAAAGAGAGTTTGGTCCTGTAGTGAACAATCTTGCATTGCCTGTGAGTTGCACAAGATGACTTAATATGTCTTTTCCATAAGCCTGTGATTTAGCCATATGCTCATAATTAAAAATATTAATCTGGTGGTGACTGATTACTAAACAGAGCTGCAAGTATTTGGGAAAGCCTGTTTCATGAACAGTCCCATTTTTAAAAAGAAAAATAAAGCCCAGTAAGTGCAACACACTGAAAACTCAAATTAAAGTCAGTTGAGACATTAGAAGCCAGGAAAAAAAAAAATCACAATAATCAGAACAATCAGTTGTTAGGAGATGAAGTTTTTCCTTTTCCTGAAAACAGTTCAAGTTTTTTTCCAGTGTCCTACTTAAGGGAACGCTTTTGGATCCATTCTTGCTCCTGGGCTGTCTACTTGATGTTACACTTGAAAATTAGCTGGAAATTCTCAGCCAGAGCAGAAAAAAGTTCTTCTTCATGGACTGCAGGGAAGGTTTCCGTACAGTTATACAGAACTGTATATAAATTGGATCATACTGGCTGCCTCACAGTCAATATATCACGAAGTCCTGTTGCTGATGCATGGACTTCCCTGTTACACATTACATGTAGGCTCCTTTAGTAAGAGTAGGCACTTCTGTGTCACATGAACTCAAACTGTTATGAGTTATACTACGTACTGACAAAAAGCTTCCAGCAAAAATGTATATTGTTGCTCAAAAAAACACAGCTTGGCTTTCCCTCCCAGCAGAGGTAAGGGACAGAGCACAAGCCAAGACACAAGGGATACTGATGGACTAGAAATCATGGAAGCACCTGGAAATCATCAGGTAGGAATTAGCCCTTCTCCACTCAAAAAAGATGATGGGATCAATAGCCCAACTGAAGTGCAGCTACACCAATGCACACGGCATGGGCAACAATTGTACAGTAGGAAAACTGTGATATAGTTGCCATCATGGTAACATGATGGGATGATTTGCACAACTGGAGCGCTCCGTTATAAGCATGCTCTATTTATGCTCCATGATTTCATAAGGCTGGGGAAAAAAATTAGGGGAACAGACTGCCGAAGGAAGTCATGGAACCATTATCCCTGGAGATATTTAAAAGACATGTAGATGTGGTGTTGAGAAACATGGTTTAGTGGTGACCTGGCAGTGCTGGGTTAACAGGTGGACTTGATGATCTTCCAGGTCTCTTCCAACCAAATCGATTCTTTGATTCTACGACATGCAACCTTTTCTGAATGTACCACTTCACAGGCTGAAATATTTTTTCATGCTGTTAAATCCAAACCACAAAAGTTGGTTTCCTGAAAGCATCTGTTTTCAGTTCTCAGTCAGACACACACACTTCTATCAACTACCTACATTCATTAATTTTCAAGCATTTTTTACCTCTCTTAGCTCCATTTCTATGAGCAGACAGCCCACACTTAAAGTGTTTGGGTGAAGTCATGTATTCACAGCAAAGGCTAGAAGTGCCTTTTGTGATTTCTGTTGATTGTTTTCTGTTGTTTAATTTGTTACTCTTACATAGGGCTACTTCCAGAGATTACCTGCAGGTACACTTTGCATGCAGCAAACACTATATAGAGAGAAATTGCAGCAGGCATAGACATGACATGCCACAGGGACATGACTTGCACCTGGCATGTGCAGGTGCAGCGTGCTGTACAAACACCTCATGGACACAGACAAATGTGCCAGGTGCTTCTGAAGCAGCCAAGACTGCCTAACTGGTCCAAACTGCAAGAGAAAGGCTGTGGTTCTTGGAGGGTGATGCTCAGCAGGAAAAGTGAAGAGTTCCTCGAGCAGCTGAGGTAGATATCACGAGAAATAATTTGATGGAATTGATAAAGGGGAAATTTCAGTCTAATATTGTGACTCTCTCATCAGTGTCACCAGGACTGGTGAGACTTGTTCAGCTGTGTAATACTCATCCAGGAGAACAGATGAAGTTTTGTCACATGAAAAATGGAAGAATAATTTGACATATCATTTAGATGTATACTTTCTCAAACAGTTCTGCACCAGCAAGTGGATAGAACAAACCAGCTCTTTTCCAGATCTGGTGCCAGCTCCTTATCACAGCTATATATCAGCACCTCTTCTCTGAAATTGGGAGAGCAATCCTACCTCACATCTGACAGCTTGACACTGAATTTTTGTGTGGCCTAATGTCTACCTACGATGCACCTCCACCCAAGTTTCATAGGGATTTTAACTCTGCAATTGTGTGACAAGAAAATTTCCAAAATAGTAATTGAAAACTCAAACACAACATAGGAATAAGTGATTAGTTCCTACTAATATATCTTTACGACACTGCAAGAGACTTGATACCGATGAAAACTCCATGTCAGTAGTGGAGGGCAGAATACAATCTAGTTAGGAGTTAGGAGGAGGAGAGATGTTTAAAATAATGTTGAAACATTCCTCTTTTTAAATGCAAAGCCTATTTCAGAAAAAAGTTGTTTCCCATTTAAAAGTATTTTACCTGTGAGATGAACTATTTTCCCTTAAAGAGAAAAGACAGCTCTGTGCAAAAGGAGTTGATATTAGGATACTCATTACAGAGCAATTACAGTCTACAGCAAAGGCAGTTCTGGAACTTCCATGAAAATCTTCTGCCACTTTTCCACTGGTCATAGATCACATTTTCCATGCTCAGACATCAGAAGCCTGATAAGTGAGTAATCCTTAGAGAGTCTGCCTTCATCTTTTGCAACCTGCAGGGAAAGGGCTTCTCTGAGATCCAAAAGCTCACTGATGGTAAATGGTTCAGCTGAGACCATTTTCTCCAGCAGTTTTATCCTCACTGAAGTTAAACCCACTGCACTGAGTACTCAGTTGCTGTTTGAAGGGGAAAGGAAGAAAGAAAAAAGAATAAAATGCAATCTTTCTCCAGCTCAATCCAAATGCCTTTATTGTAGATCTTGGAAACTGATTGCAACTTTGGTCAAAAGAGCTTATCTAGTGGGGGCTACCTTTTGCTCACAAAGCATCCTGACCAGGGGATTGTGTACAAAATTTACCCCAGGAAGATTAAATCCAGGTGAGAGGCTCAGTTCTCTCTGTCACTTGGTTTGCTCCAGAATAGGAGGGAGTAGTATGTTGCAGTCTGTCATCAGCAAGGGCAGGATCCACCATCTTAAAATCTCACTTCACCTAATCTGTGAGAAGTGAGAAACGAGACTGAAGCTCTCACCATTTCCCTGCTTGGGCACATGCTTGACAGCTCAGCCAAGTATTTCACCCACAGTATTTCATCAAAGCTTCCATGTCCCCCACAACTCCAAACAGACACACAGCTTAGGAAATAATCGCATTGTGAAGCATGCTGTCATAGCAGCAAAGGCCTTTCTAAATCCACGTAACTGTTTTCCATCAGCAAGATCAAACTGATGATTCTTATTACACAGGAGGCAAAATTGGCAGTAAATGAAGACAAGGTAAAACGAGCAGATAATGGTTAGACTATGTGATATTGCAGAAGGAGAAAGAGATCACCCTCTGTTTGGGAATAACAACATATTTTTGTATTTGGGTAAATTGTTTTTCCACCATTATGTTTCCACTCAACTGTGGAAGAAAGGAGACTGACATCTGTGGTCTTTGCATTGTATTTTTCTAACAGCAGGACACGTGCAATGAGATGTTTATTTTACTTGTCACTCATTTATCACCTTAACCAGAAATATGAACAGCACTTGCATTGTAGCAGCTGATTAAAGGTTTCCATCAGAGGAGATGCATGAATCTTCATTTTCCCCCAGCACTGAGCTCTACAGAGCTGCTGGCAGTCAGGAGCTGTGGATGGCATGCCTGCGTGGAACTGAGGAACGCTTTAATCAGAGCCACGGGAGCCCTTTTCACCCTCTCGCATATGTGAGAAGTAGAAAGGGGAACTGGAACACGTGTCCTAACTGAAGGACTAAGTGTATGAATTTCAAATGCTTCTTTTCCTAGAGCCCTTGAGACAGTTCTTAAGGGACAGCCTGGGATAGAACTAAACAGCTCTTTTATAAATCCAGACAAAATTAAAAAAAGAATAAATCAAGACTGGTCCTTGCAGGATAAAGGATACTTGTCTGGCTGGACAGTGAGTCTGAGACCATGCAGTTATTGCTTTACAATGTCCATTCTGACAGGTATCTAATGTATGCCCTCCTATGTCTAGGGGAGACAACCTCTTGATTTTTGTTCCATTATAAATAGACCAAATAAAATTTTTTGTCATTCATTAACTCTCTAATATTTTCTTAATTTAATCTCTTCCACTTTCAATTATGAAAGCCTTTGAGATTTGAGTTGTTAGTCAAGCATGGGGGTGCTTCGTTTAAGGGCTTTTTGCAATGGTTTAATTAGCAATCAGAGGCTTAGCTGCTTTGCTCAGAGACGCTGTCAGAAGAAATAGCAATGCTTTGATATTAAGTTTGGAGAAACAGATTTCTACTGATGTTTTATGAGCTAGGATAGTTCTAATTTTTATTTTTTTTCCACTCTTAACACCACTAGCAAAAATATCTCAATTTTCTAGTTCTCCTCCAAACAGGTATTCCTTCTGTCCAACCTTGGATAAGCAGAACTTGAAATCTTCCTTACTAAAACAACAAAACTAATGAATTCTGGAGGTCAGAGATGACCATTCAATCAAGTAATACAACACTGTAGGAGACATTCACAGCCAGGTCTGTAAATAAAAATTACACTAGAAACTTACATTGCAATAACCAGAATCATAATTTATAACCCCATGGCACAAGGATATGTAGTTAGCTGCTTAAATCCTTATGATCAGCTGCACATGCCAAATAGCTGTACATGCAGTTTTCTTCTTAGATTTCCAAATCCAGCATTTCGAAAGATGTATGTACCTGGTGTACTTTAAAGCACTCTTTTCTCTGTTGTAAAAAATAATTTTCATTATGTAAAAACCTTTCTGTTTTAAACCCTTCATTTTAACATGTAGAGCCCTTCCCTTATGGGACGATAGAGATCAAAGTTCATGGTATATCCACAGACCGGATGAAGTTGCTTTACTTCAATGCATATAGAGTTACCATGGAAGAGCTGGCAGTATAGTTATCAACTGAATGTTGTAGCTTTTACTACAGGCTACACGCTGCTGGGAAAACTTTCTGACTAAAATATTTTAAACTGTGATACTTCTAATTATTTAAAGATAATATATGCTACAAATACTGTGAAGTATCATACACAGAGCAGATATAAAGTTATAATCCACATCTTAGGGCTTTAAGGCCTTTTTCTCATGAGCCACTAATGCTGTTAAAAATTGCTTTACCTCACTGGAAGAGAAGCCTCTGGGACAGCATGTGTTCTGTGCCAAAGTGGCCCAGAGAGAATTGTCACTAGGATTTCAGATGAAGTTAAGATAGCTTAAGGCCATTACAGGTCACTTTTCTAGAAAGGCCAGAATGCTTTCAGTGTCTCAAGGATCATGGAATACCAGGTACTGAAATAGCCTTTCCCTTTGCTGCTTTGGTCAGATGGCTAAAGAGGGAAAGGTGAGCTACCGCACTGTCTCTCTTCCTTACATCTTTTTAGCTGGGGAGGAGACACTAACTGGTACGTCAGCTATTTTCCCAAGGACAGCTTGCTGAAGAGGGGGGTAAATGAAGTGGGAAATATCTACAAGATGGCCAGATCCTCAGCTGCAGGACATTAGTATGCTCCCACTGAAATTTGAATTATTCTGCATGGTACTAGCTAAGCATTTGTGTTCTTTTGGTCTAGTCAGCTTTAGGAAGCTAAATTGATTGATTTAAAGCACATTAACAGAGCAAGAGCAGAAGACAGTGGCAGTGATTAAAACCATGATTATCCACATAGTGCTCTTTATATTTTAAACAGCGTGAGCTAGGTCACAAAGTTTAAGTACCTTTGGTCTATAAAACAGACAAAAGTTTTAAGGCAGTACCATAGAATGCCATGAGAGATCCTCACCGACCTAGGAGAAATACAAGTAACCTCAAAGGCATTGGCTATGATTACATACATTACTGCGATTAAGTCTTTGGGCTCCCTGCTTGGAATGCTTGAAAGAGTGGCAGTGATGGTCAGTTCCTACGTTACTAGAAGCACGCTGTCAGGGGAAAAAAAAAAAAAGTATATTCTGCCCTTTATATCAGGTCTCAGCATTACATCGAAGTATTTTTAATAAAAATTATGCTGACAGGATTGCAGAAGAGGTTAATATCAAGAGTTCTTCTAATCGATGTAAAGTAAATATCTGGGCACCTGAGCTAGATTATTGTGGGCTAGCATGTGTGCATGTGTGAATGTGCATGCGTGTGACTAAAATGACTGGTTTCTCCTGCAGAATGCAGCATTGGGGATAGAATGATACAGGGAATGGCTTATGGTCTGTGTGTCTGATGGTAAAAATCAATGACTTGCCTTATTGAAAGGTGCCCTCAGGGGCAAAAAGCAGTGAATAGCTTATTAGTTTGTGTGTGCATGCTGGCAGATGATAAAGCAGCATTGAAATCAGTCATAGACCATAATAAAGTACCCATCCCCATCTTAAAGCTACTGTGTACTTCTGTCTCAGGGGAATATGCCTCCATTAACCCGAACTGTGCAGTAACTCATCTTTAACCACAGTACAAATATGCAGTAGAAGAGGAACCAATAATGATTTCTTATGGTCGCTGATGCAAAATATATAGCGGATAAATTACTGGTGCGCAGAGCAAGATTCTTCTTGGTGTAATATTCCATAACTCTATTTTACTGCTATCTGGAATGGTGTGGATGGACTCCAGCTGAGGATCTGGCCTGATACCAGAAATATTTTACTCATTTCCAAAATAAAAAAGGAAAACATGGAGTGACGCAACAAAGAAAAGATGCAAGAGACAGAATGTTCTGATCTTTTTTTCCTGTCAGTAAATTCCATTTCAGAGTACATTCAGGTCATCTATTCAGATACGTAATACCCACATACAACTACATTGTCACTGAAGTATTTATTGACCTTAAAATGTTGTCATGCTAGGCATTACATGTCATGCCTTGGGATGCTTTGCTTTGATGGCATACGTCTGATTAATGCCAATAATGCCTTTAGCAAATACAATAGCTATTTAATGTGAAGCTTTCCTGTAAGTTCACTAGGGTAGATTGTTCCTAAGAAGCAGAGGTGATGATTTCTCTTGGTTGCAAGGTGAAAGTACTGACTTCAGTAAGTATCTTCATACTTTAATTATTCCCTAAGAGATGCAGACAGCATCTGTGCTTGTATTCATGGATATCCAAAAGTAGTACAAAGTGTGTCTTTTTTAAAGGCCTTGACACTTCAAGTATGTAGCATTTTGTCTTGAAATATGTCACAGTGATGGCCATATGGGGCACAATAATTCCCTTAGCTGGAGTAACTGATGTGTAGCATTTATTAAACAGATGGATAGATGTGTGTACACTCACACACAGATCTGCTAGCATTATGTTAGCTGTGGCACTCCCTGAAGGACATACCTCTGGAAACCACAGGCAGAAATCCTGTCATCATATTGTTATGCAGAAAGGTGCTAATGGCTTCCATAATGGAGCTTCTAATAAAATACTATACAAAAAGAGTTAAGCATATAGTATAGCAGTGGCATCCAGAAAGTTAACAGAGCTGTTGCACCACTTAAGCACTTGTTCTTGTCTTAGAAATTTCTGAACTTCCCATTGCAGTGGCTATCTTTACAACCCTGCTTGTCCCAAAGGAGCCTTGCAGCAGGGAATGTCTGTCTAAGCATCTGGATTCAACTGAGATTTGTAAGTGTCCTGGAATGAAGCGGTGGAAGTATTGGCGGGTAGGACAGAGATACTGCAGTTGAGAAATCTACAGCTAGAATTTCTTGTCCCCTCTTCTTAAGGAAGCCAGCCTTATCAGGTACAAAATATACGCCTCTTACATTTAGGATAATCCTTCACACTTCATCACAATATAAAAGACTATTCATTTTCTACTGTGGCAGATGTCTAGGGCTTTAATGACTGTACAGAAAAACAAGAAACAGCAACAAAAATCCTCACCAAAATCATCATTGACAAATCAAACTTTTGAAAAACAAATTTTCATCACTCTCTATAAGCTACTTACAAATTTGAACACATCACAATGTAACCTGAAAACTTTTCCAAAATACAGCAGCAGTTGCAAAAGATACATCAGATGGAATAAGTGGCTGAAATTTTTCCTTCCTCTTTGCAGAATAGCAGTTGCACAGCCTGACACAAATTTAATGTTTGTTTGTTTCACAGGTATGCATGTAGAATGCTGCAAAGTACTGCTAAAGAAATAGAGCGCTTAAACTCTTCTCTTATTTTGTCTTCAGAACAAATCATATGTGATATTCAGCTGTAAATGTTTTCAATCATTCATTACTTCATTCCACTGTATAAAGCACTTTTCTTGGCAGTGGTCTACATGTGTGAACTTGGACACGCCACTCCTTGTATGGCATTTTCCCACCAGCTATGTAGGGGTAAAAGCATTTATAGCACTAGTTGTGAGAATTGATTGTGAAGAAAGATTGGAAAATGGCTAGTATCTCTGGTAATATGGAGCACATATGTATCTAAGACAGATTAATAATTATATGCTTTATGTGATACATTATATAAAACCTGTTTGAAATTTGTCAACATTGGACTGCTTCGTTATGGATCAGTCCCTTCTTTATCATTGCATTTTAGGCTTTCAACACAATCATGGAAGGATTTCAAGACTACAAGAATACGTAGGTGAACAGAAATTAAGGAATGGGAATTGCACTTAAGAAAGGAAGTGGGGTCTTTCTGTAAAGAAAACTGGCTTTTATTTTCTCACAGCTGACCATATGCTGTGGAGTGTAGGCTGTTTGCCAGCTAGACATGCAGCACGGAGTGGCAAATTGAAAGGCAAAAATGAATCCATTATTACTGCTAAGTTTTTAGAGGGGAAACAGAACCTGTCTTGTACTGGTCCACAGTTCCTCTAGTTCTTTAAAAGATACGCAGTGGTTTTGGACTTGCTGCACCACAGATTGAGAGAGAGGTAATTAAAATGACTATGTTGCCAGTATGAACAATTTGGCAGGAGGTTTCTCCCAACAAAGAGTAATGTGCAATAAAGAAGGTCAGTAATTGTACACTTATTCTGGTTCCTCCACAGAAAGCTCACACCAGTAACAACACTTGCTTAGTGCCTCAGTCTCTCCTAACTCAATTCTCCTGAAGGGAAAAAGAAAACTGATGGCCACATCTGAGGACTGATCCAAAGCCTGCTGAATTCAATGTGTGCACTTATGTGAGCATTTCAGATGAGATAGGGCTGCTTCTTTTAAAACAAATCTTCCTGTTTCTCCCATTTAGTGTGCTTTGGTTTGCTCTTGGAGAGCACTGGAGTACTTTCAAGTGAAACTAAAAGGGAAATAAACTGCAGGAACATACCTAAGCATTTCATTTCATGATAGAAGGTCAGTTCGTGAAACTAGACTAGAACTCATCTAAAGTAACCCTCCTCTCCCAAACACACACACTATAGGCACCAGGTCCTTAGCAGCCACCGTTTCAATCTGCAGATATGCACCTGTTTTGCTGCCCTCCTTGTGAATGCAGATATAGCCAAAGAGATTCCCTTTTGGACACCTGACCCCTGCAGAGCCTGGTAAAATTGAAGAGAACACTGCAGAAAAGAAAGGGAAGACTGGGTAGCATTATGAGTCATGACATAGGTTTCCAGCTAAAATGGGAAAATACATTTTGTTTTTCTCTAGCTGGATCTTTCCTCAGGAGCTGCAATTTCACAGACAGCAAAAGAAAATAAATACAAAAATTCTTGTGGACACTAATGTTTCTTTTTTTTTTTTCCCTAGGAACCTCATAATGAGACTATCCTGATTCCCTAAGGATGTAAATTTGATATTTCTGCAGTGTGAATCCAGACCCCTTCTGGATAGTAATCCACTTCACAAAGTCATTACGAATAATTTAGCATAAAAGCAGTCTTTTTCCTCACTAGACAAAGAGCTGAGGCTGAAGCATTTGTACAGCAGTGTGAAAAACATACTGTAGCTGCCTTGGCTCCATTTGGATGGAGTATAAATAAGGAATTTTGGCTGCAAATCCTGTCAGTCTCTTAGTCTTATTTAGCACAAATATTCAGGAAAAACAATGATAATATCATTTGGCCTTTTTTTTTCTTTTTCTCTTTTTTTTTTTTACAGTGCTAAGTCAACAAATAATTAGTGGAAAGCATTTCTGACTGAATTTTAGATGAGCATTTTGACAAAACGTAATATTGGAAACAATATCAAACATTCATGTGTAGTGTGAGAGATAAAAACAGGAATCCATAATTCATACAGCAGAGTGTATTACCAAGTGTGAATAAGAGGCTGAATTTAAATGAGGGGGTCTGAACAATATTTTCTGTGAGGCATCTGCTTTAATCATTTACATTATTCACTAGGTTTTCCAGGACTGTAAATCTTAAAATATATATTTGTGTTTGTGAGAATGTGTATGTAAATACACACATATATGCACGCATACACAAAGCATTATACATATCTACACATCAGCGCATATTCAAACAGAACAGAAATGTGTTTGTATACAGAGACACAACAGCTTAGGGTTTGATTCTGAAATCTTTCTATAGGAATGGGAAGACTCCCATTGACAATAATGGATTTGGGGATTGAGAGCTTAGTGCCTTGGTTTTTCACCTCTTACCCTGAGTTTGCAGTGCTATGAATTAGATTAAGGTAAAATAAAAGACAAGTCTTTATTTACCCCAAAATAATTGAAACATGTACTTAGCTGACAACACACATTACACAAAATCAAAAACCACAAAGTGAATCCCCCTACACTGACATGAAATCCTAAAGACCTTTCTGTCAAGTGCTGTGTCCAACTGACATTCCTACCCAAACTGCGTTTTCAGGACTTTGTCCCTATGCTTCAGGCTGCAATGACAAGAGAGATCCTTGAGTGAGCAGCTGTGTGGGGCTTGATCGAAGCCTGTATGGGGCCCTATCCAGATCCAAGGCTTCCCTTACCCCACTGAGCCACCTTACCTCAAACGAAAGAATTTTAATCCTCCTCCCAGTGGCTGTCCCTGCCTAGTTTGACTCTGCCGATGCTACTTAGATGTTAACTCTTGCCAAGGTAGCAAAAGGAGTCACCTAATGGTTGCTGGGTGCTTCACTAAGCCCTAAGCAGATTTTTGATCCTTTATCATTAAGCAGGCCCTCTTCTCATTGGGCTTTCAAATCGCAGAATGGTTAGGGTTTTTTTTATATAACATGATACTGCTTAGATTTCACATAAACTTACCTACTTGCTGATCATACTTAACACTTCCATACAGGTACGGTTTAAGTATCTAGCAACTACTGGCTCATTTTTGTAGGCAGGTAAGTAAGGCTGATAATGAGTTTGAGAGCTTGCTGTTCCTCACCCTTGTTTTGGAGGGACATCAAGACAGTTTTTCACTTTCCAGTTGTGGTTACTGTGTATAGCCTAGCCCTCTTACTGAGAATCCGTTTTCAGAGACTGGCTTAGGACAGTCTAGCAGCTGAGGAAGATCCAAGATAGCAAATAACAAAAGACAAAGGCCTGCACTAACCCAGGTTCAGGGTCTGATGCTCACATATCAATTCTGACATTATGTTCTACATAAGGAGCATGGCTGTGCCAGCTTCTGTGTAACAGTGACATCTGCATAACTAATCCTTTTATTTCCGTGTCCCAGTTTAGTGGCTGGTAAAGCAATGTCACAAAGCAATAGCTGTCACTTTGTTTCAGGAGAAGGCCAGAGGACTAGAAATAGCCGAGCTCTACTGCCGGGCATCTCCTCTGACAGGGCTCAGAGATTGCCTGTTTAAAGAAATCTGTCTGCTTCTTCCACTACTGTTCATTTGTTACAAACAACCCATTTTTTTTTCAATAGAACTCCAGGTGTTGCTTTTTTATCCGTTCCACTTCTCACCCCCTTTCTATTTAATGAGTTTCTTGATTCTAGCAGATCTGTTTGCCAGGTCAGGAACAGCTGGTGTTGCTGCACAGGAGGCTGCCTTACTCTGCTAGGTATGTGTTTATTTCAGTAATTGTTACTTTCTTGAAGGGTAACAGTGAACAAATGATAGAAGAAAAATACCAAAGCAGTGCAAACCTTTCTCAATACAGCATTCAGTAAATTATATAGGGCATATTTAAAAAAATCACAAAGTTTTTAATTATGTACAGCAGACAAGTTGATGAGGAATCATGCATGAAATCCATGCACTCTGAAGACCAATGAAAAGAAATTTCACCTCTTTTTATGAAGCTGAGCCCAAGTGATTAAAGTGATTGTGCCCTATCATTTTAATTCTCTTCTCTCTAAGCTTTCTTTAATGGTGCCCTCTTCCATGCTTAAGCAAAATGATGAATTAATTCTGTTTCTCCCGTGGGGCAGAAGAAAAGCAAGATTCAACACATCCCATGCTGCCAATATTTCATTCACAAGGCACATTACATTTATGCATTTTTCTCCTCCTTGATTGTTTTATATTGTTATCCTGAGGAAAGTACACAAATCAGAGAATTTGTGACTGTCAGACATTCTGATAGGACATGAATTCAGATGTACTGCAAAACTGTTTTATAGCTCTTGCAGTTGTATAGCTCTTACAGCTTCCACAATCCTGGTCACAGCTGCATCCCGTGATCTTCCTTTGTGATCTTTGGCCAGTCACTTGGAAGTACTGACACTGCACAGTTTTAGCCCTGTAACAGAGACGGTAAACTAGGCTCTGGCTGTGTCCCATCTCCCCCCATTATAGCATCTGTGATGGTATCTTCAAGGCCAAGTGCCCTAACCACACCCAGCCTGTGAAATTACCTTCAGGATTCTTAGTGCTTCCTACCTGGAAACCCAGGAAATGTAAGTTGAGGCCATTAAACAATGTTTCAGGGGTTGGATGAACCATATCCTAGAGCGTCCTTAGTGAGCGTTGTCTGAATCCACCAGCCCATGTCTCATGGGGCTTTGTAGCATGTCCCTCACCACTTCACAAAACTGCCACTCCAAATCACATAGTGTCTTTTCAATGGCTCTATGGCACAGGCAGAACATACACCCTTTTTCACACACCCAATTGGCACATCAGTATCTAGGTCCACTGTCACCTTCTTGTCCAAGGGATGGGGATAGGAAGCAGTTTTGAGGTGGTATAGGTACTTCTCTTCAACAAGGTATATTACTCCTAAGAACATATTTTGGAGAACTTTTCTGAAACAGCCACTTTAACTCATGGACTAACTTGGTGTAGAGCCTTAGATGAAAAGCATCTGTTTTGTATCAAAAAAAAGTTTTGTATCAGAGTTAAAAACTGAGTAAAAATTGACAGTAAGCCTATAAATAGTCACCCCTACTTAGGTCTGGATGCATTCCTGCCTCAAGAATGCGCAGCCACTCTAAACCCTTATCAAGGAAGTTGCTGTGGAGCTTATGATGCTACATTAATCCAAAAGAGGAGGATAGGTATCCTTTGTTTTGACTCTGGTATCTCCAGGGAAGAGAATACTGAAACATATAGCATACTGATGTGGCTGTGGTACTCCTCCAACCAAAGAATGGCCATCAGCCCAAAGAAAGCTTTTGATAGTCTGGTCCATGCCCAGTTTATGTAGCCTCTGTAGTACGTCTGTCCTGCCAAGCATGACCATAGACCTTACTGCAGTAAGAGCTGCTATTTAACACTATGTATTTAGCCAATAGCATAGTTCATCAGTCAGTCTCTGGTCCATTTACTGGCTGAGACTCCTTTAGGTGGAAGTAGTCACTCCTGTTGAAGGCATGACAATGCTTCCTTGTGTCAGCTGTCAGCTGGCTGCTCTAAGCTTGAAGTTTTGATTAAGGCTCCTTTGCTGTAACTTCTCTGAGTAATACCTTCCTGGTAGAAAACCTCTTCCATCTTCTTGGAAAAAGCTTAGTTACAAATAATAAGTAATGAAGGATGTCAGTGTGTTTTCTGGGTTATTCTGCTCTCAAAAAGGGAAAGTTTAGAAATGGGATTTGGTTTTGAACCAAATATCGGTTACAGAAAAGTGAGTAGGATAAGAGACTTCTGTGTTTGGGTCCAAACAGCTGCATCATCTGCTATTTAGACTCTTGGCACAGAGCAAAACATTGTCACTTGATGCAACCTTTGTCATGGTAACTGATAACTATATTGTCATGTCTTTTTGGTAAATCACATCTTTTCAGAAACTGCCAAGAAAGTCTAAGTTGACTGCAGCAGGTCATTGGAAGTCATCATGCAGGGAAAGAACTGATTGTGACAGTAGCACAGGGCACCCAGAAGTTCCTGAAAAACTTCTGTCCGAGTGCCCTTTTTGGAATGGTAAATCAGCATAGAAAAATGAAGGATAGAAGCAGGCATGGACTTTTAGATGTCACAAAGCATGTATTAGGTAGATGAGTGAAGTAGAGGTAAATACTAGAAGGACCTTGCTGAGGGAGTTTAAAGAACTTAGCCATTGAAAGGTTTGTCTACCCATGTAATGTGTAGCTGGGATTCACTTTGGGTAGGCAGTTGTCCTACAAGTTTGAAATGTGAATTTACAATGATGCTGCAGCTCAGGGAACAATTACCGGTGAAGACCCCCAGTCAGTGTCAGTGTGACCATTAGGACTAAATGATGACCCACAAGATTGAGATAGCCAGTGGACCTCTTTCACTGACCTGCCACTTCTACTCTGGAGAAGATGAGAGGCAGCTTGATGGCAGCAAGAAAATCTCCTTTTTGATGCAAGACTCAGTTAGGCAACATGAAAAGAAAGAAAGTGAACAATGCCTCCATATGTTGACCAACAAGACAAAGGAGATGTTCATAATTATATTTCTCAGCCTTAACAGTAGCACCTTAAAAGGAAACAATTTTAACTTTTTTTAGCAATTGAAAAATGATCCAGCACAATGAAATCCATAACAATGAAGATTAAAGAAAGTGCATGCCACTTTTTCTGTATGGCCAATTTCTCCTTAAGGAAAATAATTCAAGCCTATATATACATTCATGAAAAAACATTTAGATGAGGTATTCTGCTACAACTTGGACAAGAGCAATGTTAAAAGGTAGTTCTCTAATAAAGATTCCATCTGCATAAATAATGGCATACTGCGGCCTAACAAACCTACCCCTCCTACATAATTATGTAGGAAGTGTAATATTGTGTTGTCCTGGTCCAATATTCTCCTCGTCGTCACACACTCAAACACACACAGATTTCATTTGTAATTAACAGGAAAATTCTCTGTATTCGTTTTCTTTGCACTTTATAGAATAAAAGAGAGATTAATTAAGAGGTCTGTATTTCTATTTCAAGGTTCAAGTACTCTCACTGAGCACATTGTGCTTTTAGAATCTGTAGTGTCAGCAGAATTCCTTACTTCAGAACGCAGACATTTCTCTTCCTTAGATTTTATTTTTATACATGCAATTACTAAATGATTGTGAGTAGTTAGGAGGCCCAGACCACATTGTCACCTGTTATAAATCTAAGGCCAGACTCTGCTGTGCTGTGGACATCTGCAGGGGAGGCTGCATAAACGTTATAAGTCCAGATGATGCTGACTGAAGAAGCCCTTAGATCTTAGCTGTTACCCTCTAAGCTGTCCTGGAAAATCTGAGCTTGGTAAACCCACCTATATCTTCTTTGAAACCAAAGGAACATCCCCACACCAGCTCGCATGCCTGTGTTTCCTATAGACTTCAGGTATACTACCATAATTTAGTTGTGCGCTGTGTCAGAGACCTTACTCCCCCTGCAGCCCTTAATGTTAGTTATTTTCATGGGCTACAGTTGTAGACACCGACTTGGACAATGTAAGGAAAACTGCAGCAACCTAAAACGTGCCACCTTTTTTTTTCCTTTTTACAAATTTAAAATAATTATTCTAGTCAATATCAAAGCTCACCCGTACATCTAAAATGTTAGCAAATTTTCTCTAATTACTCAAATCAATTATTTCATTAACTTTAGAAACTACTTAAAAACACTGTTATACATGCAGATGAAATTTGCTTGACACATACATACACATAGCAAAAAAAAAAAAAGCTTTAAATATCGCTCATATCTAACTGAAGCACACTGTTGTCTGTAAATTTAGTCTTTCATTAGCAAACCAGGAAAAGAATGGGAAAAGACTTTTCCTCTAATTATTATCTTCTATGACACCTTTTTCTACCTTTTTTCCAGTGAGTGAACAGTCATATTGAGAGGACTATGCATGTAGGTCCTAATCCTAAAAAAATATTTATTTTTGTGCCTAATTTCTGTACAGAGTAGTGCTACTAGGTATAAGAGTGAGAGTGAACAACAAGGGCTTTGACAGAAACCATTTAGTCCTGTTCAGCAGAAATCTTTGCATTTTGCTGACTAAGTTTATATTTTTCCTTAAAGACAAACAGAGATTTAAGTGACTACCCTGAAGAGGAGCCTCGGTGTCTGCAAATGAATATACAAAAAGCAGAAAACAGCAGAATTATACTCTCTTCCACTTGTGCCCAGAAAAATATTTCCTTGCTGTTGTGCCATAACTGTAGTTCTGTGAAATGGGAGGTGATCTCTCTGGAATGAGAGAAATGCTACCTTGTGACAAAATTGGATAGAGACTGTGGGCCTGACTTCTGCTTGTTTAGTTCCTAAGCAGCTGGGTATTTTCAGTAACTTGCATGGAGATCTCTAGGCATCCAGAACATTTACTTACTAATAAAGGCACTGGCAATCCAGTGTTAAGGGACAACATTGTTCAGTAGACACTTATAACCAAGAATTTAAACTCAAGGTCAGGGTTAAAATGAAGAAAGGAAGGGAAAAATTATCCAGCAAGGCAGGGGCCAAGGAGTTGCACTTTGAAGTTGCAGCAGTTCCTCCATGAAGAGTTTATTTTTGACACACTCAACATACAGAGTTCTCAGGAGTGAGAAGAACACTACCTGTAAAACAAGAGGAGTGCCAGAGGCAACTGATCATTCCAGATGTACTTGTAAGGGCACCATTTTGTCCATCAAGGCTTGCTTTATATGATCTTTTGTGATGTTTAATATAGAGTTATTACAAATAAAAGACAAAGCAGTATATAATAGACAGTCCTAGATCCAAGCATTTACTTTTCAGTGTGTCACTTAAAAGTTCTTAAGAAATAAGGAATGTTTGTATTTTTAAAACAGATTGCAGTGAAGTGTAATAAGGTCAATATATAACATAAAGAAAGTTGTAGTTAATATGCAACATACAAAAACACCTGGGATGAAACTCTGAGATGAGTTCAGCACCTACCCACCTTCTGTTTCATGGCCATGTATAGCTTTGCTTAAAAGCTAAGAGAAGGAATGTGGTTGACATGTATTAGCAAATATATTCTAAAAATGTCTTAAAGGCCTGAGGCAACCAAATGTATGATAAAATATTCAATGACTGCTCTATGCTAGATGGTGTGAGTATATTGGAATAGGCTGATTAGCATACGATAACACCATAGCTTTAGACAAAGCCTGCATAGTAACGATAGCCTAGCTCCCATTGAAGAAAATGCAGTGGACATTACTTCCCAATAATTTGGAAAGCAGATAGAGAGTTCTGAGCATTTTTTTTAAGTTCTGTACACCAGGCAATTAAAAGTCAAGCACTAAATCAAAACAAATTTAAGAATCACAGAAATGAGGCATAGGAAAAGAAACGTCTTGCTTCTGTGAAAGAAGCTGCCATGTTGCTGGCAGGTTCCTCTCTTGTTCAGCCCCTGTGCTACATTGCCACAGTCAGTCTTGGGCTGACTTGGGCATTCACAGGTGATATGCTTCAGACAGAGAATCCAACCCAGAGAGGAGAATAGCAAAATAAGGCAACCAAGCTAGAAATATCTGAATAAAAATTTTTTTGAAGGATGGATAGATTTTTGTGAAACAAGACTTATTTTTTCTTGAATATTTGATTAAACATTTTAAAATCTAAAACAATTTTCAATCCAGAATAATTTTTGAAGCAAAAATGTTTGATCATCCTTATCTGACATGCATTGGAAAAGCTCAATCATCTTATCGAGTATTCTGTCCAAAGCTTACTTGCTCTGCCTGAAAAAGATCCCAATGAAGTAATGTTCTTCAGGTCTTTTTCTATTTCCAGTTGTCTTCGCAAAGATTAGAGAGCCACTTGGCAGTGTTTGACCTCATTATTGAGAGAGGGAAAAGCATTGTTATGAAAACTTTTTTTTTTTAAATTAGTAATAATATTCCCATTGTTCATGTAGATTGACTTTAAATAAACATATATTAAGATTTTTTGCCTGCACCGAAGAACTGTTATAATGTATATAATTTACATAAAATATTTCACGCTAATTTAATGAGCTTTTTATTTCCTGTTGATTCAGCACAGAACTGAGACAATTTGTCACAGATCTGCAGAGAATGAAAAAAAATCAGAGATGTAGTAAATCATGTATTTTGGAAAGTAATGAAAATTTTGTACTTTCTAAGTAGACTTGTAGTGGGTCTGGCTGAGCTGGGTCTGTTTTGTGCTGGGAGCTAGAAGGGTACTGATAACATACCTGTGTTGTGACTACTGCTGAGCAAGGATCCCAGCATTCACCCCTCCAGTGGGATGGGGTGGGCAAGATCTTGGGAGGGGACACAACCAGGACAGCTGACCCAAACTGACCAAAGGGATATTCCATACCATATGACGTCAGCTCAGCTATAAAGCTAGGGGGAAGGAGGAGGAGAGGGGGGCCGTGCCGTTGTCCTCCAGAGCAATCACTACGCGTCTTGGAGCCCTGCTTCCCAGGAAGTGGCCAAACATCGCCTGCTGATGGGAAGTAGAGAATAAAACTTTGTTTGCTTTGCTTCCGCGCGCGGATTTGCTTGGCTTTGCTTCTATTATTATTATTAAACTGCTTTTTGTTTTCTCATCTTATATTCCTCCCCTTTCTTTTTGCTCTGCTGAGGAGGGAGCGGGGAAGGAAAGGGGGGGTGATAGAGTGGCTTGGTGGGTACCTGGCACTCAGCCAAGGTTAACCCACCACAAGACTTTAACAGCCTGTCATGCAAGGGAAAATTCCCATGGGTCTTCTAATCCCAAGCAATATTTTGGGAAAATCCTGTCTTCTCTTCCCACTACAGCCTTCTGTAATTGAGATTGAGAACTGTATTCAGGTAATCTTTGGGTTCACCTAAGTATTTAAACCTGCCTTTCCAGATGCCTATGCAAAGCTCACTGTTTTTTGAAGAGTAGACTGTTAAATCATGCTCTACTGAAGATTTCCTTATGCAAACAAAGTCCCTCTTAAAAAGTGGAAATAAAACAGAAACCAGAACTATTTATTCCAAGTAAGGGAAACTCCATCTGCCTTTAATCAGTACATGGACAACAAAGAGATGGTGCAGATTTTCAGTTGCATGCTTTTGCACAGAGATTGTAAACAAGAGATTGTGCGCATGTAAGACACAGGCACATATGTGTCCCTGTACGTAAGTTTATCCCCACACACCTCATAAATTACAAACACATGCAGAATTCTCCTTTCTCACTGGTTTGTGTCCACAGGTTTGCATGGCCATTAGACTTTCTTTGTTTAAGCCAGAGTTTTTCTGGGATAACTCATCAAAAAAATCATTGTTTCATGTTCTTTTTTTAGTATGACTAAGAGAAAAAAATGATCTTTTAAAAAAACATTGTGACAGTGGCAGTAGTTAGAAGGTTAACCTATTGCTAGCATGACCTCAAACTGAGAGAGCTTTTCATCACCAGCTCAGATGGTAGTGAACAAAAATCATTATCTATCTGATGGTTGCTCAGAAATCTAAGAGGGCATGAGTGGAGTGTCTCAATCCATTTCTTAGTGGATAAATATGGATTCACAGCATGCAAATGCTTCTCATGCTGTCAAAAGTCACTAAATTAGCTGTGATCAAGGGTTGATTAGGAATCATAAAGGATAATCATCTTTTCTCCTCATCCAAAAACCTGCTCTCTACAGAATAGGGCAGCAGTTAAAGGACGATGCTAGAGCATTTTTATATGTTTAATAGAATTCAACAAAATAACACTACAGGCCTGAACTTACGACTGTTTTATCTGGCATCTTTCTCGCAACTGCATTTGTACTTCACTAAAACTTAATTAAATTAAAGTGTCTTAAACCACAGATGGTTAATCCTGTTTAACCAAACTTTATTTCTGAATCAAAAAGAAAACTATTTGTTTTTTAAAGCTTTATCAAGCATCATTCAGACCTATCTGTCTCATGCTATCTGTTGATAATTATCTGGCAGGGTAATGAAACATGTACCAGCCATGCAATTTCAACTCTCCTCCTCACTCTGCTGTCCTTCTCTCGGCCCTAGTGCACTCTCTGTTCCTTCAGGAACATTCCTGAATGGTTCTGTGTTTCTAGAAGCATTTAGTTACAGGACTAACCTGTAACAATATGAATCCCACCCTGTTCTTCAGAATTTCACTTCTATTGGCACAGGTTTATTTTCAAAGTGTATGTTACACATTAAATCGTGTGCATTTTTTCAATGGGGAGGGGGGAACAAGAGCAGCGGTCTTAAAATGTTTTTGTTTACATTTATTTTAAAACTTCGCTGTTCCAGGAGGTAGAAGAATATGGTTATTTGGTTGTTGGGGTTTTCTTTGGAGAGGGAGGTGGAACAGATCACTCCTCAGCTATCTTCTGGCTGTATCCTTAGGATGGTGCCCAATTTTTATGCACATTGCTCAATTAACACAATTCATGTTTTACGAGGTATAAAGTTGCACCTCATGAGATGCATGACCCTAAGCCCAGTGGGACATGGCCAAACTTGTCACATTAGTGGGCTTTCAGAAAACAGTGCTAAATTCATTGCTTGTTTTGCTGTAAACCTGATTCAAACTCAGGTCTCAAGCTGAGAGACTGGTGTATTAACCTAATGTGCCCACTTGACTCTCTCCTAAGTATCATGATAGATTTCTTTTAATCTGCAGCAGAAAATAAATTGCTGGAGGAAAAAAAATAAAGATTTGTACTCTTTAAAGACTAATCACTTTCAGGCACTGTATGGCAAACAGTGAGATTCAGAATGAATCCTTTTACTGCATTACTCATGACAGCTTACAACCCAGACTATTAAACATTCATCAATAAAAATTTAACATCCCATCTTCCCTTTGATATCCTCAACTACTCCCTACATAAGACAACAAGAAGGCTTTCCACAGCTCAGTGTGATGGCAGGACATCAAAGCAGCCTCCACAGCTAGCCTGCTTCGAACAGTTTCTTGTATTTAGAAAGTAGAGTTGTCACATGGGAGAGGAAAAAGCAATGCGGGAGATTCTCTCTGGTTTGAATATATATAATCCCTCCCAAGGGGTGCAGTATGTCCACGTTGTGGCTGAGTGGCAAGTTGCAATTAACTTTTCTTCAGATTAGTATCCAACAAACCACAAAGAAGCAGGAAAGAAGAGCTGGATATTTTCCTTTTTAAACAATTAGCACTCTATGCCAGGACTTTAACTGCTTGAAAAAAGGAAAGGCTTTTGCTTAATAAATTACCAGGTTATCTTGTATCCTAGATTGAACAATTTGTTGTAGCTACTGTTTGCTGGAGAAGTGAACTTTGTAAACAAATAAATCTATTTGCTTTCCTGTTGCCTTAAGAAGATTCATACTTGACTTTGAAAAGTCAGGCAGGAAATTTTCAATGGGCAAGTCCAGTTCAGATCAGAAACTTCCATTTTCAGCTACTTAATAGAAAAGAGCTGGAAATTAGACCCTGAAAAACAAATCTAGAAATCTCAGAGACAAGTTCACAAGAGAAGATTTGGGGCGGTTTCTACACCTCCAGTCATGCTTAAATGTCATTCCCTGGTGATTTTTAATTTTTCTCATGTCTACTCTGGCCTAAAGCAAAAGGACAGTGCTGCATGAATTTGAGAAAGAAAAAAATGGCTCAAACTTTTAAAAGTTCAATCTAGGCTGAAGGTCCAGCTCAGTACTGTGATGCTCACATTTACTTACTTGAAAATTAGGCAACAGGTTTCACCTATTCTTGGCCCCAGTCTGGAACACCAACAGGTGAGTTTACCTACTTCGTGTGTACCATTATACCAGTGAATCAGCTGGAAATAAAGATGATGTTAAAAATCATTACTTCTTATTTCATCCATTTGCAATGTTTGTTATAAAGCTTTAGTTTCACAGGAGAAACAGATGGAATTTATGGAATGGCTGCTTGAAAACATACTTCTCTCAGGCTACCACATTTGGAAATTGATAATACCTTCCTTGGAAATATTCCTACTCCAGTTCCTTTTCTGTCTGTAAATTGCTTCTACATCCCTCTCACCCAAATGATGCAGGTTCCCTTTACTCTAGTTGTTTCCGTGGAACCGAAGAGCTGTTTGAACTTGTTTAAAAAGCACACCCTTTGGCCAAGCTGAGGCTGAGTGTATCTTGTCCCACATCCATTCATCTTGCAACTAAATTCATTATCACTAGACAGATTGTACACCAGCAGCTCTGCCAGAGCACTTGGCTTTATCTTCTCCCAACAACTGCTGGGCCTCAGCCATACTTATTGTCCTGAACCTAACTCAAATCCCATTGCAATTGGAAGACTTCTGTGATGTAGCTGGATTTTGGATCACATGCTAAACTGGAAGGGCCTTAGGGTTGGCAAGTTCCTAGTTTTGTCCTATCTGCCTTTCTCCTGCTCCTACATCCTGACATCGGTCATTTTGACTGCCTGCTGCAGACCTGTGGTGGCCTGGGGTTTCAGGAGCAATGATCTCGGCCAAAGTCTGCCTGTTCCAGGAGGAATGAAGGGTCAGAAGCTGGAAAAAAAACCCCACACTGTGCATCTTTTCAAACAACTATATTTTCTGGGTCACAGCTGCACTAGGATGAGGGAGAAAACAGAGTAAAAAGCAAGACAGTAAGAGAAAGAAAACAATGCTTTTGCAGTGGTAGAAATTCTATTTTTCAAGACTCTTGGATTTTTTTTTTTTTTTTTTGTCAGGTGACTGATAAACAGAAGCTGTCATTCAGCATAGCTTTTGATAGCATGGTACAGTATCAGGTGGTTAAATAAATAAAAATTATGTCATCAAAGGGTGTGGAAAAAAGAGGAATTATTGCCCACAATTAGGTGTTGATTGACCTGGCTTTACTCAGCTTTTAGTGACCAGTTTAGGAAGCAGAGTGCTGCTAAGGAAGCTCAGAAAATACAGATTCCCTGTCAGTCTCTCTGTCCTGTTGCATTATTAGCAGAGAACCAAAGTTGTTCAGAATCTACATGAACTGTAATCACCCTAGCTACAAGTGTTTTGCTGTGGCCTTTTACTTAGCTTTAGTTACTCTCACCTAAAATCCTTTGCAATCTGCTCAATAATAGCACTGGAATATTTGCAGAACAACAAACTAAGTTTAAAAAAAATGTGATAAAGGCATAAATGCATTTTTTTCAGTGCTTATACTTCAAATCAGTTCCCAGCATTTTAAAATTTTCTCTAGCAAAAGCAGCAGCAACCAATGTCTTTTACTGAGATGCAAAAGTGCCTGGCATAGTCACAAGTATGTTTAAAAACAATTAGTGGGCTAAAATATCATGGAAATTAGATACATTTTCCCATTTTGTCCCCCCCCCCCCCCCCCCCCCCCCCTCCCCTCTCCACTTTG
>VZZY01020955.1:54437-69771 GCA_013400335.1 Eurystomus gularis
CCCCTTTAAGAAGCAGATTTTTGTTGTTGTTGTTGTTTGGTTGGATTTTCTTCCAGTTTGGAAAGAATTCTGTATTCAGCTACCCGGGATCTGTCTTCAATTCACTTAAGGGCTTTCCATTGACTTTCAGGCACTAGCAGTGAAATAAAATGGGGTGAGAGAATGAAATTATCTAGGTGGGACAAGAGATTGAACTTTATTTTGAGAGTCAAGCAGGACCAGAGCAGGAAAATCACACCTTTTTATGTTGCTTCAGAGATAGAAATGTATCTCAATACTATTAGAGCAGGCGCAGTGCTGAAATCCCACAACTAGCAGTGCAATCAACAGTGCAATCAGTGGCAGAGATGCAGATTTGAAAACAGCACAGTGCTGTATGTCTCATGCTACACTCTGATTTTTGTTTCAATGCAGTTCATCCTACACTAGGTTTGCCTTTGCAATAAACAAATATCTGAACAAACACTATTCAGAATGAAAATTACGTACTTTATGCAAATTTCACATATTTCCCAGTGTCAGTCTTTTATTTTTTTCATAAAGATGGTATCACTAAGCACACATTCACTCCTGAGACGCATTTCAAGAGAAAATTAAATGAGTCGGACACAATTCACCCAATTGCAGTTTTGCCAGGATAGTGAGACTAACACCTTTTATTTCACTGAAGCTCCATGGGAATTTTAAAGACAGCTACACATTAACAACTGCCAAAACACAGTTCAACCAGTATCTGTCTTTCCTGCTCTTTCACCTAGTTTCAGTTACATTCCTGAGCAAATACAGTACAAATATTCATCAGGATTTTTGGTTCTTTGAATATGCTAACACTCACTGCTTAAATGGGTATGGTATGTGGGTTCAAGCCATGTGGATTTGATTAGCAAAACTTAATCAACTGAAAATTGTATGATAAACATTCCTATTAATACGGACTTTTACTTCTTTACTACCAAAACTGGTGCAGCAGACATTTCTATTTTTAAGCAGGATATATTCCTAATATAACAATCACATGATATGCAGAATATGGCAGCAGGGCAGAGCTGCATCTGTTATCTCAAATATGTAAGCTGTGACTACCATTTTAAATGTAAAATTATCTCAATGTACTAGCTATGCATAGAATTTTCCTTCTCTTGAAGTAGATTCCAGACGACTGTCTGTCCTAACTGCAAAGCAATTTGACCAAATTCTCAGCACTTTGGTCAAAATTCACACCTGTGTAGAGAGACTGTGCAGACCAACGTGTCATTCAAGTCTCACTCAGGTTCTGTGAATCCTGTCTCTACCCAGTTCTTAAAAGATGGTGAAAGGCGAAGGTGCTCTGCATGTCAGAAAAGCAGGCACATTCTTTTACAGTGGGAGTTCACTGTTTTCAAGCGGCTAAGCTAGGTGTTTTGCACAGTGATGAAAGAATTCTCTGGTTTAAAGTCTAAAGCTTCACATTTGGAAAAATTTTTAAAGCTACCAAGGCACAAGTCTAGTTAGTTATAATTCTGCCTTGAAGCAATTTTAGCTCTAAATTCACAGGATGTTCTCAAATTCACATGATCTTTTCAAATTTGCATCCAGATATAAGTATCAGTGAATGTATATTTTAACTAGTACCACTAGTAATTTTAAGCTTAAGTGGTGTTAGTGAAGGTATTAGAGCAATATAATAACAACAATGAAACTATAAGCTGTTAGTATTAATGCACAACAGCCAGTCAACACTGGCTTTGACATTTGTGTGGTAGAAGCAGAATATAAAAATAACTCATTACTGTAGGGGAATAGGAAAAACATCAATGATACTAACACAGCTGATATTTCACCACTTTGCATTGGTTCTCTACAGGCAACATGTGGGAAAAAGCATGTTAATACATAGGAGCTCATTTCCCTGATGGTAATCTTTCTTAATGTAGCATTGTGCCGTCTCTCAAACATCAGCCATCTATCTACTTCTGGTCTGAATGTTTCAGTGAAAAAGTCCTGTGCACAGAAATAATAGTCTTGTAAAATTTTGTGCTCTTGCATACTACAACTCTGAAGTAAGAAGAAAATGGAAAGAGTTAAGTATAAGATTTTCCTATTCATTTGATTATCAATTACTTTCTTCCAACACCTGACAATCAAAAGTACATTAGCTGCTGTCAGTCACCATTACAATTTTTATAATGTTGATATCTGTATAGCAGGAATTCAATCAACATATCAATTCAGTTCACATATGTAAACACAGAGAAGCTGTTTCAGTCATGATAACCCTAACTGTACCGCAGATTTTAAAATAACTTCATTTTCACTTCTCCAGCTGCTACTGAAATATATTAAAAATGAGAGAATTTAAAATAACTGAAACAGTATCCTTAAACTATAGATAGTGAAGCAGAAGAACAACTTGCAGGATTAAACAAGTACCATGCTGAGAAAACCACTATTGTCTAATTTATAGTGCCTGCCCAGCAAGAAAGGAGACCAGCTAATACAGCATTGACACTTAAACCAGTGCATCTCTGAGAAGTCAGCACAGACCAACAGCAGTGATGAAATGCAGTTCCCACAAAGAACACCTCCCTCAGATAACTCTGAAGTGAAAAGTACTAACATGCACAACAGAAGAAGATGAGAGGTTTTTTTTTAATCACAGCAGTGGTCCCACGAGGCAGTGCTTGGAGGCACAGTTGGTTTGAAACTGGTCTGCCTGGGCGTGATCACTGGAGTGATAAAATAACCTGTAAATTGTTCTGAATTACTACTAAGCACCAGTGTAACACCAACAGTAATAGTGCTGAGTCTTGAGCCAACCCTGCATTTCTTAAATGTTTGAATATTTCTGTGTGTTCGTTTCAAACTGAGACAAACAGCAAATATCTCTGTTAAGGAGGTACAGCACTGTTGCCTGAACCTGTATTTGAATTCATCATTTATTCATGAGCTTCTCCTCACAGGATGAACTTGGCACACAATGTGCTGGTCCAGGGATTTCTTAGGGCTCTCTCTGCTCACATACACACATTTCACACTAAAGCACTTGGCTGGTGTTGCACTCTAGACTGCTGTGACTACCACTGCACTTGCTGGCCTGCAAACACACCAATAAGGAAGAAATCCTGAAGAGCAGAAATGGAGAGATAGCAGGCATTTAACACAAAATATCTGACCAATACATGTTTGTAAATAATGGGTTGTCAGTAACAGAAGTTAAAAAGTGGGCAGTATGTTGAATAGTTCATTTTGGCGCATTTCAGTTTTTTGAAGAAATAATGGTGGAGCTGGTGGTTAAACACTGCTCTTGACATTTTACAGATGTAACCAAGGGCTTGCAATAACACCATAAAGCCTCCTGCTGTGAATGCTGTCCATTATTTGTTGAGCATCCTTTCCCATATAGCTGGAAGAAGGGAAGATAGACAGTACACAAATAAAAATGTTAAGGCACAAAATCACCAAGTCACAGCTACGGTGAAATACTAGTTTTAAAGGCACACTGACAATATAAGATAGTCCACAGGCCAGAGCTTAAAATCCAAACCTGGAGCTAACGCTAGTCACACTTCATGTTAAGAGTCCATTTGAAAAGGTTTATAGATGGTTAATATGTGGTTAAGGGATTCTTTAACACATATTGCAAGCCCTCATAGCTTTTGTGGTGATTACAGATCAAATAATCATAGAATGGTTTGGGTTGGAAGAGACCTTAAAGATCACCTAGTTCCAGCCCCCCTGCCTCCTACGAAACCAGGTTGCTCAAAGCACCATCCAACCTGGTCTTGAACGCTTCCAGGGAGGAGGCAACCACAACTTCCCTGGGTGATCTGTTCCAGTGCCTCACCACCCTCACAGTAAAGAACTTCTCATCTTATCACTACCCTCCCTGATGAGAAGTTCCTCCCCATCTTTCCTGTAGGCCCCCTTTAAGTACTGGAAGCCTCTTCTCCAGGCTGAACAACCCCAACTGTCTCAGTGTGTCCTCACAGGGGAGGTACTCCAGTCCCCTGATCATCTTCATGGCCCTCTTCTGGACCTGCTTGAGCAGGTCTATGTTTTTCTTACGCTGGGGACCCCATGGTTGCACACGGTTCCATGTACACCAACAGTAAGTGATAAAGATGGTTATAAGTCACATTTGACCCTTCTATAAACAACCTGCAATTATTTAATAAAACATTCACTAATCATTTACTAATTTTTCGTACACTATAAATGGAACTCTTCGTTCCACTGGTGACTCACTCTCATTTCTCAGAACATTCAACTTCCACAATTATAAAGCAAATAAAATAAAATTGGAAGTTATGGACCATATGAAAATACTATCTAAACTTAAGGTTCTGTGACATTTATTTGTCACGGAAGGATTCCACAATACTTGTTTCTGTGAAATAAATTCACAATCCTAATTAAAGAGTCACTGTCCTATTCGGTTACAAAATTTATATTATGCATTAAAAACATACAGGCAACTACCATCCCGGAAATTGAAAGATTATCATTACCTCTTTTCTATGTATATGGAATTGAGACACACAAAGATAAAGAACTAAGTTTTCCTGAGAGATCATTGTCTTCAACTGCAGAATGTACGCCACTGTGGAGAATGCCTGGCTTGATTTTTAAAAGATGGTAAGAAGAATAAAATTCAGTGCTCCAGTTTCCCAGTGTTATGGGACATAGTTGTGCTTTTACAACAGCATCATCCTGTCACTCCTTGTGAACATCAGAGATATATTTAGATAAAGTCATCAACCCTTCAGGGCTGAGGACATCTGGGACACATTTAATCCCATCCTCTTTGTAGATGTCTCTTCCTACTTCTGCCAAATATTAAAAATAATAAAAATAATAAAAATGGTGGTTTTTAGTTCTGTTGTTCCTTTTGAATTGTCTTTAAAACCTATTAGTTTTTATCAATGGCAATCACATTTTCCAAGCTTTCCAATCAAGTCTTCCAAGTATAGGAGTTAGAATCTTGCATTGCAAGTTTGCAAATGTAAGTTAAGTTACTTCTGAAAATAGAGCAGCTGCCTCAAGACTTGCTAGAACATCAAAGAAGGTAGAAACACTGTATTTTTTACTGTTTGTAAATGTACAATTTTCCTCCTAATTAAACCAGACATGCTATCTAGCAGGTAAGTCTGAATTATACCCGACTCTATGGGAACCCAGGGACCACACCTTCCAGATTTTCTTGAGTCAAAAAAACTTAATGTAATTTCTTCTGATTCCTGTATGCCACTAAAAGATCCATCCTAGCATCTTCATCAATTCTGCTTTTGGTTCTAAGAAGATCCAAGAAGTATACAAAAAGAAAGAGAAAAGAAAACAAGCTTAACTATTTTTAACTCAAAAAGGCTTGCCTGAATTCGACTGAAAGACTGGGCAATGTTCCAGTGGTGAAGGGTGTGTTTTATACTATCCAGACTGCTTTGCCCTTTCCTTCACATAATGCTGATGAGTAACAGAGCAACTTGAAAATCTGAGCACTGAGGTGTGCACACATTTGAGTTAGTCTATCCCAGTCTTAAGAAGGATTATGAATTGGGAACTACAGCTCTGCTGAGAAGTGGAGTTGCATTAATAGTTTTATATGTAAGACTAAATCACCAGACCTGTTCCTGGGACTCTTAAGTATCAGACTACATTTTATTCTCCCCTCAAACAATTAGACTGAGCATCTACAATTCAGAAGAACACAAAGAAGTGAAGGTGAGTTATCAGGTGTCAAGCAGAAAAATGCCTGTACTTGATCTACACTATGTAAACAGTCTGATTTTTGCAAACCGCCCGAGCAGGAAATCAATGCTGAGTATGTTCTTAATACTCTTTATGAGTCAAACAATATTTGTATCTTGTCTTCTGAGGAGAGTGACTAAAACAATTTTCTAAAATAATTTTCCATGGAGATGCTATATTAAAATTTTATAATATTCTGAAATTACTCTTCTACGATGGCAGTACTTTCTACTTTGGAACAGGAAGGCCACATAATTTACTCTTCCAGAACAGTTTACTATGCAGTAGCTGTACTGATATGTTTTCTCATGTAAACACGGACATTGATGAATTCTCAACAGATTCTTAAATCCTACTTATACATCTCTTAACCAACGGAATATTTTCATTCTTAATTAAAATTGACCTGAATCCATGCTTCTGTCAAAAGGGACAGTCCCTTCTTGTCCTTCAGTTGCATATGCTTGCTACTTTTCTTCTGTAAATACTTTTGTTTTTATGATTGCACAGGGATCCAAGAGAAAGAATAAAAATTAATCCAAGAAATGAAAAAGGGATAGTTTTTATCAGGATCAATACTTGATCTGACTGCCCACAAAGCTCTGTAAGATGAGTGTTGACAGAAGAAAAGACATTGTATGTGCAGTGAGAGTGGGGATATCCCAACTGTTATCTGTGTGAATTTGTATTGGTTGAAAGTAATCATGAAAGTGCAACCTAGCAGAAATTTGCCTTTTCATATTTCCTTGAGATCTGCTTTTCTTTTAAAATTATAACATAAAACCTGGGGAATTCACAATTATAAAACAAGCAAGTTATATAGGAACACAGAACTCATGCGACTTTTTCTTTCCCCACGGGTAATAACTTTTTGCTATCAAGATGAATTCTTATAAAACACAAAAACTTTGATTTATGCATTAGTCCAAAACTGTAGATTATCTAATGTTGTTGTTTTCAAGACAAATGATGACAGCTGGGTTACGTAATGCTAATACTTTATTTTAATTTACCAGTGGATGTCTACTGTGACCTGTTGTCAGGTCTTTTTAGTCAGTCATTTTAATACAACTTGAGATTGCATTTCTGTAAAATTGTGGCAGACAGGAAACATACACAGCACTTTACTTCGGGGTCCTAACTTAGGTGATGAAGTAAGAAATGACTTTCTAGACCCCTATACAGTCAGTAGAGGGAGAGAAGCTTTTCCAGAGTTCAACTCAATGTAAGTGCTTAACGAGGGTACTGTAAATGACCAAAGCAATCTCCCACTTTTGCTTGTGACTCTACAGTGAAAGACTTGACTTACAGGAAAGAAATAAAAGCTTGACTTTATCATGTTAATAAAAACAACGAACAATGTATCTTAGACCTTAGTGGAATGAGTTGCATAGTCCCAGGTTACACACTTGATTTGGTTGAAGGGATTGGATAGAAATGCAATAAGACAGAAAGACACTTATAAATGATAGGAATTAAGGTAAGAAGGAGAAGCTTTGCTTTTCAATTCAACAACCTTTATGAAGGAAAATAGAATTTCAAAAAATCCAAGACCAATTTGTCTTGGAACAAAGTAATGATTTTATCAAGAATGATTCTTCCCTAGCCTTTGACTAGTGTCTTACTCTATTGAGAAGACCACTAACTAAGAGCATGGTACCAGCACCTCCTGGCTTCTTGCATATAGTTCTATATCATCAGGAATCCTGAGATTTAGATTGTGAAAGTTGGCCAACTCTTGGTTATCCTTAGTATCTTTGTTCTTTTTTACTGTTTTTGTCTTGTGTTTTTTATTAGCTGAGAGACGGATGAGGCTTTTATCCTTTGATTATAGTGTGAAAGTGTGTTGTATGTACATATGTCTGAAAGATCCTATAACACCTACACAAGGAAGACATCAGACAAAGGTTTATGTATTCTTGAAAAAATATCATAAAAATTCTCAGTAAAAGGGGTCCTGTATTCTGGGTTTAACATTTCTAAAAAATATAAAGCTGTTAATGATTGTATTTCTACTAATCAGAATGTTCTTGTAAGACCCATAATGTTGTATCTATACCAAGGCAAAGATGAAAGAAAGGGTCAGACATCACAATATAAATTCAAGAGTGGAGGCTTTCTATTTGGCTCTGATTCTGTGGTTCAAAAATAGGACAGCAGTTTGATTTCAGCAGAAAAGTACTCAGCTATCCTCAATTTACATTTGCTTGACCCAGTTAAAAGGATTTTTTCAGGGTTTCTAAGTCTGTTAACTGCCATGCTCTTAAGTTGCCCTTCAGAGTTTATAAGACTCAATGGTGCTAATCCAATATTGCATTCTAAACTAGTATTAAGAGCAGCTCATTGATTTCCTCACTGTCTGGTTTGTATTGTTTTAGAAAATGCTTATTTTGCTGTTATGAAGAGTAGCTTAGAACTTGTGACAGCATTTTCTTACTGTTAATTTTATAAGTACTTTTAAGAAAATGCAAAAAAGGCAGTTCGTATTTCTTTCCATCAGTAATGTGTCTGAATGATCTTTCAGAGTTTAGCTAGGAATAAACAGGTTGACCTGAAAGCCATGACTAAGTGTGGTCTATCATGCAGAATTAACATCCATTCTGTTATGCTGAGTACTTCTTCAGGATGTACTCAGCTAATGCTCAAGCATGATAAACAGAAATTCAAATTCAGAATTATTTTCCCGCCCTGCTGAAAATGTACATGAAACTTTTGTTTCTCATACATTACACTTGCCCCAGACCAAGTATTATCTCAAATACAGCAGATATAAATATATATTTATCTTATATACAGCCAAAAACAAAAAGCCAAGAGTGCTAGCAGTATTTGTGTTTTGCATACAACCAGTTGCCTCAGGCCACTAGAGGCTACTGCAGGCTAGTAGTAATGCTCTTTTTCCAAGACTATTATGCCATTTATTGTTTAAAAAGAGAGGATGTGGAAGGAGGAGTTAACACACCTGATATGTTGAAGTAACTTCAAAAAGCCTAAAATTACGGACATGGCTATAAGGAGTGTCTTTGTCTACTCCAAAAGATTTTTGCCTAGAGTCTGAATAATGGCATTAATTAAAAACATAAATTGTTTTTTACTAAATAGATTGATCAAACTTTGAATCATATTGTGCTCAGGGGCTTAAGCAAAATCTAGAATTTCTCTTTCTTATCCCTCAAAACCTAACAAAGTGTCCTGTTTTGTTCCAAAATGAGTTTCTAAGCAAATACAGTAGAAACAACTCACAGTTGCTGTGGGCTTTGATGGATGCTTTAAACCAAGGCAAATGATATCAGACTAGAATTGGAACCCCTCACATCTGTTTTATATTCTCTTTTATTTTCATAAAGGTCATAGAGACTCAGGCCTACATGTCCTCTGAATGCTTTAGATATTTATATTTTTTTTTTACGTTTACAAAGGAAAAGTGTATGTACATTAAGGAAATGTATCCAGACCTAAGGAAGTCTAGTGTATTTCTGATCCACATTGGCACCAACACTCCTCACTTCTGAGAACTGGACAGTAGTTTGTAACAAAGAAGAAGTGAGAAAATATATCATTACACTTTGGATGGTTGATATTCTTAACTAGGCTATGATTTCAGGCCTTTGACAAGTGAATAATAAGCATAATATAGAAGTAATCACTAGCAGCATTATGTAGAACTGTTCATCAGTTCAGGAACATATTTAACATTAGCTCTTAAAGCAGACTTAAAAGGAGAGATGATCCCCTGCAAAGGGAAATTAAAGGGTACATAGCAAAAAAGGATCAGGAAGTCTAAAGCTAAAGAATTAACATTCAAATTGTTGCTGCAAATTTACTAGTTAGTTAATGCTTAAAGAATTTGCAACAGATTCACTTACTAAAATAGGTTTAGAAAGTCAATCATATTACATATATTTAAAATGCTGATATAAGTGGCCACTCCAAATCCGTATTTTCTCCTTATATTGTCTTTTACAGTAGCCAGCTCAATTGAGACACAATCATGAGCTGGGCTTTTGGACACTACCATCATGCAAGTGGATAATTCAGGAAAGATGATAGTACAAATCCACTAGTACAAGGGAAACTGAGTCAGCTTGTGAAAAAATTTAGGTCATTGGCCCAACTGACAGCAATTACCAGATTTTATTTACAATGTGTTTTAAAAACTACCTGCTCTCAGTTAGTTAGTTAGCTGCTGTTTCAGAAGTTTCCAGTTCCCCTCTCTGAAGCAAGTAGGTTTTTTTCCCCCAAGATGGCTTTATCTTATCTTAATTTACTGCCCGTTTTCCAAATAGACTGTGTAGATACCACTGGCAAAACAATCATATTAGTATACTTTCAGGTACGGAGGTTATCAACATCATAATACAGATTAGGAGAGAAACCAGACCACAACTTGCGCAGGGATTTATCACCAGCTGAGACTGTTAGCAATGACTGGCTTCAGAGGAGCCATTTCTCCCTCCTGGGGAACTCCTGCTAGCACACGGCAATGAAAATCTCAGTCAGGCCTATGGCCCATGCCCTGCTCTGCACTAACAGGTGCTGCCTCGGTGCTCTGCCCAAGGGTTGCTAGAGCAGACAGGTGCAGAGAGGTGGACACTGCATGCTACTGGCAGCATCAGTCTGGAGAAGATCCAGAGACAGCTGATGGCTGAACCGTTCAGGATCCAAATGGAAAAATCCTACTGAACAGAACAGATGTTAGTGGTACAGAAGGTTCAAAACAAAGGCTATGTCTGAATCTAAGTCAAGTTTTGAGTTACACATGCTCTGATTAGGACAATAATGAATCAACAGTCTCCAGGGCAGAAAAGCAATCCTGGATTTTTGGATCAAGAAACTGTTTTTCAGATATCCATGAATTCTCATTTTAGCATGTTTCAAGAACATTGTGGACTATAATCTCTGTTCCTATGATTTAAAAAAACCACCAAAGGAACAGAAGTTGCATGACATTTTACTAGTAATGAGTTTGGCTTTGAAACATCATTCACATAAATTACTGACACAAGTTTCATAAGGGATTTCTAAGCTTTGGCACACTGCAAAACGAAGAAATGAACATAATGTTAATATGTCTCATTCTCAGAGTATAATAGTAGTAGTATTCTGTTTTCTTGGACTCTCGCTCCTGAGTCTTTTGGTAAGCTAGGCTGGGCTGGGCTGGGCAGATAATGTCTTCCTGTAATTACAAAGGACTTTTTGAAATCTATTAAATAGTAGGCTGTAACTATATTACACTGTTGTCTTCTGGAAAATGTACAAAAGTGTACTAGTAGAACTGGTATATTGTTTTATTTTAAACTAAGTTCATGGGGAAACAACAACAAACCCCCCCCCAAAAAAAAAAAAAAAGAGTGAGAGAGACAGAATGACGCAGCCAGCAAATCTGTAGAAGAGCCAGGAACAGAACCTGAACTACTCACATGTCTGTTCTGTGCCCAAAACAAGGCATGCTGATGGAAGAAGCATTTCTAAATTTTCATTTTCCTTGCTTTGAATTAGCAAACCTGTCCAGGACAGTCACTGTTATGCATTAATATTAGTCACAGAATAGAGAAGAATGATTTTTCCATCTGAATTTGTGACTGAGTTTGAAGTTTGCATCTTTTTAGGCATTTCAAATTATATGAAATTCTGTTATGCTCTGTGAAGAATTTAGTAGGTCACTCATTAGAATTAACCTGAGAAAAAGGGCACATACAATGGTCTGCACATTCTTGCTCGTTTCAGACTAAATAAACTTGTCAGCAAAAATTGTATTTTAATGCAAATGTAACCTTGTACAACTCTATTGCAACAGAGATGAGACATTATTCCACTAGAAGAAGAAGAGCTTACCCAGTAGATAAAAATAACAAGACACTACCTTAAAACAAGCAAAATAAGCAAGGTATCTGGAAAGATAAAATCATGCAGAGAAACTCTCCAGTCAAAACAAAGTTGTCCTCTTGTAAGTTATTTTGTTACATCTAAAAACAGAGCTTTCTGTTTTTGTTCTTATTGTTGTTGTTGTTGTTTTAAATACCAACTTCAAAGAGCATTAAATGTAAAGTATATCTTTTGATTTCAGTTACTGAACATAAACCGTACATGGAAATTAGCAAGAAGATTGGGCTGAAGGGAAATGTAATTTCAAAGATCTAGTGTTCTCTAGCAAGAAACTAGAAGGCTTCTGTTTTGTTCATATGGGCTACTGAGAACAGCAGTCTATTCTGTGGTTTCCTTTTCCTTTATGTGGAACTTGCACAAGATGGAAATGCAGTTTTCAACCCAGGGGAATGACAGAGGCATTTCATTCTACTTCACTCACTTAACAAGTCCACCTGTATTCTGCAGGTTACTCAGGCACAACCATAAATTTCAGACATAGCTGTTGGCACATAAGTAATGTCTCACTGTCCTTACCAAGCTCTAAGCATGTGCTGAAACACTTTGCTGAAGAGGAACAAGCTTAAGCATGTGCCTAACAGATTTTTCAAGTTGGAATAGATTCAAATGTAATCTGTTATAGCTCCCTGAAGGCTAATCTGTAGTAAATTTGAGAGATAACATTTATATTATAAATAAAAAACAGAACAAACTTAAAAATTTAGTGACAGTTTAATCTTTGTGGTTTTGAGTCAAAATAGGAGAAATTATTACAGGCAAAACTGGAGAACAGTTGATGAAATTAATTTTCATCTCATGTTGAACTTTAATCTCAAAGTATAATACCCTAGAGTTATTGATAGAATATAAGCCTGTGGAAAGAAAATTCCAGAGCTGGCACAGGACTTTTCAATAGAAGATCACATAAAGGATAGTAGTAATCACTCTGATTTCAAACGTCTTAATGACCAAATCTCATAGACTGTTATAGTGATTCATTCTAGGGTCTCAATAAGGAGGAAAAAAAATTAAATAAAACACCTTAATCATAAGTCATTCAAATGGCAAATGTGAAACACATTCAAAACATTATATCCATTTCTTTTTGGTGTTATGTGAACAGTTCTCTAATCTGGAGAGGTTCCTGGTACAGCAGCTATGATAACTGCGTAAGTTATGGAGTTATGGACATATTAATAACTGTAACTTCATAGTCAGTCATTAAGAGCGGCTCGTATTTTAAGAGGTGACAAAAGGGTTTTAGTGTCTTACTATTCACAAAGAGGATGTTTGTCAAAACCACTAAAGACTTTAAAAAACCCAGACGGATAATTATAATGCATGTATAGTCACACTATATAGCTAAAATTTGTATTATACTTATGCAGACAAGATTATCAAAAAAGGTATGTGAACTGACTTTTAGTGAGAGTGGTTAAGGGTTAGATATTTACACTCTTGAAATAATTTCATTTTCACCTGTATAGATCTACATGGAGAGGGGCAGTGGCATGTATAAATTGAGGTTAGCTTTTTGGCTTTCATTAAAATCAGAGGAACAAGGAAACTGAAACTGCTTCTTCAATACTATCTCCTAGTTAAGTCAGAACCCACTGAGAGGCAAAGAATTCAAACTAATGTACTGTTGTGGCAGAAAAAACATACAGTAATGAAGTAAACCAACCCTCTGTTAACAGTGATCCTTACTTACATACTTGGATCAACAGAAATAAATCATTAGTAATTTGTGTGAACATATTACTCTATATCATAGGTTTCAAAAACAGAAAGAGTAAAACTTTAATCACAGTCATCTGAGTTCAGCCCAATGCAGGAGGAAACTTCATTAATTCTGTTGGTCCAGGCATAAGTGCCTGGAAAACAGATTAAATAGGTCCACTAAAACACCATTTGTTCTTCTAAAGTCCTATACTGCATATTCTCTAATCACCAATATTTTCCACAGTTTAAGTTAGATGACTAAAGCTCTTATATACTTTTAAAAATCTCATTTTAGTTATTAATTCTACTTTTTATTTCCTCAGAGCAAATCTCTCCCTCCCATTGCTGAGAGTTTCACAATATCCAAAATTTCTCACTCTGAAAATTAGTTCTACTTAGCTGTCAAGAATACATTTCAGCACTTCTTGATTTCCTTCAAATAATATAATGAAGAATGAATGCTGATATTCTTTTTTGAAATGTCATTATTGTTCATATAAAATTTTTAAAAATCTTTTTTTATATGCTTTTGCATTTTCTAGTCAATTTGTACTGTCTCATTTTCCATCATTTGTGCCCAGTGATCACATTGCTCAGCCTGATAAACTTGATTCATAGCTTTTTACACATTTTAATTGTTTATAATTGATTTTCACATCTTATTAATCATGAAAGTTATCTCCTATATATTGATCTCAAATCTCCATTCTTCACTAGTTTTCTGCCTTAATTTGAGGATTTGACTACTTTTCAAAAGATGTCAGTGTCTTCTCCGGGACTGATGGCCCTGTTATTTGGAAATGCTTTAGCTTTTTTTTTTTTTTCTTCTTTAGAATGCAAATTCGTTGATCATTTTCTAATGGCTTTGTGTTTTGTTGATGGGCATGTTCGGTCTTCTGGAGAGTTGTTTTGCCAATTGACAGGGCCAACAGAAAGAACACAGACACCCACAAAAGGCATAGGCTTATTTTGCTGTCTATTTCAAGATGATACAGCATTGCAATGATATGGTTGGCAGCAGTGGGAATGAGCAGGGTAAAGTAACTGTAGTTCGAAGTTGCTGGGGAGCCGCTGTTGCAGAGGTACGTCACCAATTGCTCTATTAATACATTACCAACATCCAGATCCACAGTCACTGGGGAGCCCTGGATGTGGCAAGGATTTGGAGAACATGTCCCAGCAATTGGAAAGTCCTATGCAGTGTGTTCACTCGTAGGTGAGGCATCCCTGATAAAAATAGCCATTTTCATCCCTTCTTCCTTCATTTGTTGTACACAGTCTTGCAAAGTATGCTGCTGATTTTCAGATCCTGGCCAGACATTTTCTGTAGGGTATTTGATATTACACTCCTGAGTGGCTAAAACTAACAGATTAGTATGGTGAACATTAGTTTGAAATGCTTTTGCACAAAGGAATCTAACTCAAAACCAAAAACTTCTTGGAATCCCCCGAGTCCAGAGTAACCCCTGACGCTCCCTGATCATGCAAACGCACCATCCAGGAAAGCAGAGGCTCTCCTGTCAATTGGCAAAAGAAGTCTTCCAGAATGTGGGAAGTTTGTGGTTTGCATAGATGGCTTAGAAAAAGTAACATAGCAGAAACGTTACAAAGAACTCTGGGGGCTGAAATGAAGTCTTATAGCAAGACATGAGCTAGAGCAGTTCTAATGCTCATCTGAAGTATTTTGGGGTACAAAGTGGCCCTGGAACAGCTTGAATACTGGAGATTACATGTATGATAGACAGGTGTATCTTCTACCCTCCCCTCAGCTATGCCAAGTGCAGCTGATGCTCTTTTCCAAGGAACCTGAAGAGATTTCTCTAAAGTGAAGGTGATGTCTCTATTTGTGTCTGTCCTGGTTTGAGTTAGAATAGACCTAGTGATTTTACTTTTCAGCTTAGTCTCTTTTAACCAACTGCACTTTCTGAATTTAACAGCATATTTTCACAGACAGTGTTTGCTTCCCGCAGCGATAACGCTCAATGTTTAGAGTTACTGTAAAGGATTGGAATGCAGACCAAGG
>VZZY01020956.1:8476-74038 GCA_013400335.1 Eurystomus gularis
CTTCCTCCGGCGTTTCCTCGCGTGTTCCCTTGCCACCTCCGTGCGCCCACCCCCCGCTCCCTCCCAGGAGAGCCGCCCCCCCTCCCCCGGGACGAGAGAGCTGTCGGTGCGAGCAGGCCCAGGGACTGGGGAGAGACGGCGATCCCTCGCTCCTCCCCCCCGCAGCCGCCCCCGTTTCCAGCGGGGGAGCTGGGAGCGTGGGGGCGGAGGGGGGCCCGGGGCTGCGGAGTCCCCCGGCTGCCGACCTGGGGGCCATGGAGCAGGTCCAGATGATCAACATCCAGCGGCTGCTGGAGGCGGCCGAGTATCTGGAGCGAAGGGAGAGAGGTAATGGGGGGAGGAGGGGTGCTGGGATAACAGCGCTCCGTGGGGGGAGCGGGGTTGGGGTCAGCGATCCCCGCGGAGGGGTGAGAGGGACTCTGGGGAAGGGGATCAGAGCGAGTGTTTGCTGGTGGTAAAGCCCCAGCAGTGAGGGGTTCCATGAGGGACAGGGCTGACAAGTCCTCCTGGAGGTGGTGGCTGAGATGGAATGTGTTTGCAGAGAGGGGGAGATTGAGGTGGATGTGATTTCTGGAAGGAAAAGTGGGGACTGGTGTGAAAGATCCCCACCGAGCAGGAAGGATGGTGGTGGCTCTGGTTTTGCAGAGACCTCGATGGCACAGTGAAATATGCCTGGCTTGCCTGGTTCATACAGCTTAGACAAGAGAGCGACAAGGTGCTTTTGGGGCTGTCATGTTTTATTTTGATGTTTTCAGGTGTTCGAGTGGTGGTGTCCTTCCTCCAAGGTTGGCAAAACCTTTACACTCCCTCCCTTTTCTCCACCTCCCAGTCCACTTCCCTCTGAATACATCATCAGTCATTTCCCTGAGCTGTTGTGGTTAAGGGCCTCCCCAGCTAGGCTGATGGGTTAGTGGTGAGGCCTGCCTGCTGATGACTTTTTTTTTTTTAAATGATCCTTTTTTTTTATGCTCTGCCTGTTGATTCTCATGCAGAGTGTGAACATGGCTATGCCTCGACCTTCCCCTCAGTTCCAAGTCCTGGACTACAAGACCCAAAGCCCACGCGGAGGCTGAGCCGGGCGAGGAAACACAGCGGCAGTGGCAGCAATGCAAGTATTGCCAACAGGTATGATGCGGGCGAGAAAGCGCGGGGTGCGGGGACCAGGAGGACAAAGCTGGAGGCAGAGGAGAGAAAATGTACCCTGTGGGGAAAATGGGAAGAGTCTGAGGACAGGGGGTTTCAGAGCTGGGGCACACAAGTACAGCATCCCTTCTGATCCATTGCTCTGAGAGGAGAGGGGACACGGGAGAGCTGTATCTGAAGTGGCACTGCCAGCTGACTCTGTGCCAAGGCTCAGATGCTGCAGAGGGAAGGGGACTAGGGAGATCTGTTCCTAGGGTTTAGGGAGGAGGTAGGTAACAGCTATGCCCATTATATACAGCTGATGTATTTCCAACCCAGAAGTCACTGCTTTTAAGGGATGGTGTGTGTACAGCATGGGTGCTTTGGGATTGTAATGACAGGCATTATTTGAAGCAAGGAAATGATGTTTTGGAATGGATTCCCTACAACAAATAGGAGAGAGGGAGATGACTGGCTGTTATGTACAACGTGTTAGAAATTCACTTCAGGAAAATGAAGCTGTCTTTCACTCTGCCTTTCAGGGCAGTGGGATTTCCCAGCTTGCTGATTGCTTGGTAGTTGTAGAACTCTACATTTTGACACTTCTCTTGTTATGCAATGCCATCTTTCTTGATTTCTTAAATATAGAAGAGACAATGGGATTAAGCCTATCACTTGGTGCTGTGGCAGGATCTGCTTCTTCCCTCTCGCTCCTGTTCTTTTTGCTTTCTTTTGCTCCCTTCTGTAGAATTGTTCAGACCTTCTTGAGACATTCTGGGACAGAGAAACTTTGGAAACATGAAGTATAACGTTGAAAAGACAATTGCAAGCTTGCTTTTACTGCAGCAAGGCCTGTGCAATCCATAAAATGGTGGCAGGTGGCTCAGGTGATTAAAGCTTTCTTAAGGCCACTGGGAAGGACCTGTAAAGGCCTAGGGGAAAGGTGCCTTTGCTTGCAGTGATTCTGCTTCGGCAGCATTTGATAATAAAGGTTGTTTGGAGTGATGTTAGGAGACCTTGCTGCAGGGAAGTTTTCTTCATCAGGCTCAGTGTATCCTGAACTCTTCGTATGCTACATGTCTGTATTTTCTTCCCTTCTGCATCCAGCCTCTCCTGATTTCAGGGCAGTTGTAGCCCTTTACTGTTTCCTGTGAACCAGAGTCCCAAATCCCGGTGACTTTTTGTTGGGAAATGATGGCAAATGCTGAGCTGAAATCTGTATTTTTCCCCTCTAGGTTTCTCACATACTATTTTTCCATCCCACACCTCTTTCTCTCAAAGGCCTTTGTCATGGCAACCTGCCCTTCTCCAGAGGAGGGCTGGAAGCACATCCCCCTCAGGAGCTCCTTAGCAGAGAATCCAGCAGCCTGTGGGCTAGGGAGGGATGCTGAGCAGTCCCTGTCCCTGGGGCTGGGTGCTCAGCATGCCCTGCCAGCACAGAGGCCCCCAGCACAGCTCTCATGGGGCGCCTTTCTGTGCTGAGACCAGCCCACTGGGCCGATTAGTGTGACAGGCTGAACATATTGGGGTGGGGGAAAAGGCAACAGAGAAGCAGAAGAGATACTTTCTTGTCTTTTTAAAAACCTTCATTATTCGGGGAATACTGAGGCCAAATTGAATATTTAGAACCAGGAGTCTTACCCAGTGTGTTGTTTCTCATGCTGGTTTCAGCCTCAGGGAGTGACCAGCATCAGGTTCGCTCCAGGCAGAGGCCAGAGTGGGTCTTTTGGGGAGATCACACCTTACATACAGTTGGAAATGGAAGTTTCTTTTAGCGCAAGTCGTAGCAGCTTGCGCTTGCTGTAAGAGATGGCAGGCCTTCCAGATGGCTACAGTGCTGGGAAGTGACAACTGTGAAGTTCAGGGTGCTTCCAGACCCACTGCAGTGTGTTTTGTGTGATGCTGAGTATAGCATCAGCCTTGTTTAAGGAAGGCTCTGTATCATCCCTTCCTGTTACAATCAAAGAGACAACTCGGTAAGTTCTATCTAGTGGAGTTTGAATGGACTTTGAACTAAATATCAAGCCCTTGAGGAGGGGCAAAACTTACATTCCATGTGTGGACAAGAGATTTTCTTAGATTGCTTTTGTCTCAAAATGTTTAATTAGTGTAGAGAAAATATGCATTTAGATCTCGTGCAGATCTTGTAATTTAAAAGCTTCCTGTAAAAATGTCTCTCAAACAACCTTGGCAAAGCACAGTTGTCTTATGTTTGTTTTTTTTTCTTTATTTATACACTTTTAGAACTTGACATAAACATAAGGAAAAACTTTTTCACTGTGAGGGTGACAGAGCACTCGCACAAGCTGCCCAGAGGGGTTGTGGAGTCTCCTTCTTTGGAGATATTCAAGACCCGCCTGGATATGTTCCTGTGTGACCTAGTCTACGTGATCCTGCTCTGGAAGGAGGGTTGGACTAGATGATCTTTCAAGGTCCCTCCAACCCCTAACATTCTGTGATTCTGTGACATGTGTGCATTCTTCTTGCTGGTTGCTGTGCAGGGTATTTGAAGATGCTCTGTAATTCATAGTTTAAATCCAAGTATTTCCCTTCAGCATTTACAGCCCAGACATGACAGCTATTTCTTCCCAACAGGCTCTGTGCTGCCATGGCACAAACCCCCAGAAGGTTCTGAGGAACAGGCATCCCAGCTCTGGGTGGCAATAGCGGAGCAAATCCTTTTTCTTCTAGAACTACAATGGTCTCCCAGTCCCTGCAAAGTAATATTTTTTCCTACCCCAAATAGGGGTGTGCCAATAAGAAGAAAAACATTGCCTAATTATTTCTAATTTACATGATGCATTTTCAAAGGAGCGTGCTTTGGCTCAGGTTCCCTTCCTTCGTTTGTCTCAGTTGTGCATCCAACAGCATGCAGGTTGCTGCAGATGGCTTCCCCTCTGCAGTCCTTTAGGCATAATCTGGATGTCTTGGGACATAATCTGGATGTATGGGTAGTGGTTTTCCATGGGTATTTTAAAGACCTAGTGTGGCATGCTATGAGTTTAAAACTGGAATATGTTTAAAAATATGCCATCTTGCTTTAGTCAGGGATATTTAGGTACTGAAAATTACCCACCTGAAAAGGTATGTGGAGAATCCCAGTCATTGTGACCTGGAGTTCATGATAAAGAAGTGAAATTTAAAAAAAAAACCAAAAACTAACGCATAGCTAAAAGCAAAAAACCAAGCAAGTCAGTTAGCCAACCCGTGTTAAATTAGAATTTAATTTTGCTTTCTTTTTAATTTTCTCTTGACAAAAGTATGTTCTCATTTTTTGACTCAAAAAATTAACAGATATTTATTGTAACATAAAGTATCACTTATTTAACGTTCGTTCCTTCTGAAGACATTTCTGGGACAGAAGCTGAATTCTATAAAACTTGCTGGAGAAGTGGAGTAGTGCATGCTGGGAGTACAGTTCTGCAAGGGCATTAACTTGCATTTTATGTCACTGGGAGCTGCTCTTATGGACTGTACGTAGGCAGTTCTGAATAGACTCAGCTATTTGAAGGGTTCATTATAGGTAGTTAGGATTAGACTGGTTTGATATTGATACATTTTGGAAAATAATTGAGAAGACTTTTTAACGAATTTAAATTGTCATGTCAGCAGGAAATAAAGTAAGCAGCAGGGATGCTAAATTATTATTTTTTTTCCCGCTCATAATACAATCAATTTAATGAAGTTAGGATTTATAAAGGAATCTGAAATTATGTTACAATATTAGATTGTCATTTATGTTTTGCTTTTATTTAGACTCTCAGACATGTAGAAGAGCCTGTTATTTTTTGATCTGATCCTGGGGAAATGCCAAGCACCCTCCCAAAGGCACTGGGAGCCCTCAGCTCTCCCGGGAGGCCCATGTTGTTAAGGGTACTCAAAGAATCTATTGCTCAGTTCCATGGGGGAGGGTTTGAGCTCTGTCCAGTTTCTTTTTCCTTTCATTTTCCTCTCTTCCCATTATCCTCTCTTGTGTCTGAGGCTGCTTCCCAAGGGCCTTTCAATCCAGTTGCAGGTTGCCTGCGGAGCTTGAAATCAGCAGCTGTAATGGGTATGGTTGGGCGTTTTGGATGTGGTGTCTTGAAAATCTGAGTGTCTAAGTTCCTCATTTCGTCTGTTTTGCTCTCCTCTGTCCCATTTGTTACTTTTTTCCACACTTCTAAATCCGATCACTTGGTTTTGTGCTGAATCTTCTCTGTAGCCCTCCACTCTTACAACATTTGAAGCTGTTTTTTAAGGGGTGGGGGCTGTGCTATTGAAACCCTCAGGTACTCCTGCCTTTAAGCTTAGTTTGCTCACTGTGTCCCTGAGCAAGGATGGGGGCAGGTAGATGTGCATTAGGTACCTCCTGTGCCTCAGAGGATGGCTTCATCTGCCACAGGTTCACAAACACGGGCACAGAGCTGAAAGGATGTGGCATATGTAGCTGCAAGTCAACCTTGGCTGTCTGATGTGCAAGAAAGCCTGATTTACCAGAACAGCAGTGCTGTGCAGCTGTACCTCGCTGTGCAGGGGAGGAGTAGGGGCGGGTGGTGAACACTTGCTTAAGCATAGTTTTAAATATATTACATATAATATATTATTTTTTGCCACAGGAGGTTCACTGCCTCCCCCCATTGTGCTGATGACTGAGTACCTGGCAATTTTCAGTCCTTCCTACAACCTCTGATGTTAGGACAGTGCTGTAATTCTGATTTTATTGGAGGAGAGGAGGCGTGGGGGGCTGAGTGGTTTGTGTATTTTGTGTAAGAAATTCCTGAAAGAGCAAATTACCGTGTCAGCTCATGTTGGTCTGCTTTTCTGCACAAAGCCCTTACCCCTTTCTTCATGTCCCAGAGAGCTGGTCTCTGAGGCTTTTTGTTGACAGCTTTGCTGCTTCCCAGCCTCTATCAGCTGTTATTTGTTTCTGAATGATACTTTGATGCTTTATTTGCTTGTGGGCTTTTTTTTTAGCCACTTGCACTCACACTGAATCATACCTTACTCCACAGCTAGTGGGAGCTGAGTTTTGACTCGCTGTGTGTGGGTGGGTTAGAATCTGGCCCTTGTGTGATATTTTGGGGATAGAGACTACTTTCTGTCTCAAGCCTTGTAGTGCCAGGGAGCTCTATTCATGGCTCAGGACTTGGCTTTGCTTCACAGGCTACAAATCCACATGTGTAAAATAGAGAATGGTTTAAATTTGCTGTGCCGTGTTTTGATTTATGCCACATTCTGATAATGTACAAACGGTGTGATTACTCTCTGGAATCTTCATGCTGCTGTTGAAATTTTGTCTAGAAATAGTTGGGAGATGGGATCTTGCCTTGCAGCCGAGTGTATGCATGAATATGCTAGTTAATTTTTTCAAGAAGAAAAACTGGACAAGGCTGAGCAGTTAAGGATTGCTTCTCTGTTAGACATGTTGAGAGGGACTGGCCAGTGGTGTTGACTATAGTTAGGTGTGAGCATGACTTCTTTCTGAGAAAGCATAGTGACCATTTGAGTGTTAGACTGGGAAAATGGAATCTGATGGAGAGGGTCCAGAGAAGGGCTACAAAGGTGATCAGAGGGCTGGAACACCACTCCTACGAATCCAGGCTGAGAGAGTTGGGCTTGCTCAGCCTGGAGAAGAGAAGGCTTCTGGAAGACCTTATTGTGGCCTGCCAGTATCTGCAGGGGGCCTACGAGAAGACTGGAGAGGGACTTTTAACAAAGTAGTGATAGGATGAGGGGTAATGGGCTCAAACTAGAAGAGGGTAGATTTAGAATGAAAATTAGGGGGGGAAATTCTTCACTCTGAGGGTGGTGAAACACTGGAACCGGTTGCCCAGGGAAGTTGTGGATGCTTCATCCCTGGAGGCATTCAAGGCCAGGTTTGATGCAGCCTTGAGCAACCTGGTCTAGTGGGAAGCGTCCCTGCCATGGAAGGGGGCTTGAAAGGGGGATCTTTGAGGTCCCTTCCAACTCAAACCATTCTATGATTCTATGAAATAGTGTTCTGGTCCATGCACGAGAGGTGGAATCACCCCTTGTAAAAATCCCACTATCTTCAGTAGGTTTGTACTGGAAGACAGTTGCTCAGAGCAGGTTGGCAGGTAGGGCTGTACTCACATAGCTCCATTCAGCCTCAGCACATCCCATCTGCCCATTTGATGTAATTTGCCTCAATGCAGTCTGCAAGTGTAGGCAAGTAAATTGTAGCAATGCTGGAGTTTCTGAACCTGCTGGCACTAAGTTGTGCCTTTCCTTGTCTCTGCTGATCTGCATCAGAAGCTGAGATTCTGCCAATGACTTGAGCAAAAAAGAAAAAAAAATACCCCAAGTAGGTGAGGTCTTGTGTGCAGTGTCTTTTCAGTGATGTTTGACTTTGCATTACTGCAACTGGCAGGTTACCAGGCAAAATACAGAAAGTGAGGGTGAACCCAGCACATGGCATGAGAAGCATAAATCCCACTCCCTAGTGAGGAATGAGGCCCCCAGTTGCTAGGGCTGATGTAGCAGTTTCCATGGGGGAACCTGCTGTGTTCCCCTTTGTCACCCTGTTTATTTTATAGCCCTCCAAGTGAGAAGATTCTGCAGAGCTGCAGTGTGTGCTTTCCTTTTTGTATTAATAATATAGCCACACATAAGGAGATCTATAAGCCACACAGGGGTCAAGAATCTGAACCTTGGATTCTGGCCTGGCTTTGTACTTTGATACCTTCAATAGGTGTAAAATCTAATTTGTAGTCTCTGAGTTGCGCAAAGAGGCCTTTGTGTAAGCTAGGCCCAGTTGTTGATGTTATCTGCAACTTAGCTGTAGTTCATTGCTGCAGCATCTGTCTGCGGTGAATTGTTGCTCTCTGTGGCTGAAGGCTTGTGATCCCTTTGTCCTCCCAGATTTGGGGGAAGCCTCTACAGGAGCGTGCTGTTTTGCAGAAGTGGGACTGTTAGTCAGGGCTCAGGCTGTTCATGTTGAAACACTACCCAGGCACTCCTACTCTACTCTACTCTACTCTACTCTACTCTACTCTACTCTACTCTACTCTACTGCCATGGGCTGATTGGAGTCACTGATGGCAGTGCTGGAACAGTGACAAGAAACTTCAGGTTTTGGTGCTGAGGGTCTTTTGAAATGTAAAGGTTGTTAGCCCCATCTCCTAGAGAGATTTGTTGCCCTGGGATGGTTGGGAGGATAATTGAGCCAAACCTGGTTAGCTGTTCCTGGAATTGCCTCTTTTTCCTTTCCTGTTATATTCAGTGTACAGTCAATTCCCTGGTTTGAGATATTCCTTGTTTGGTGTTTTGTTTGTTTGTTTCCCTCTTGCCACATTTGTCCCCTTCTTGTATCTTGTCTGTGTAATGCCTCATCCATAACACATGCAGGGATTTATCCTTCATGCTTTTATTTAACCTGACCTGATGCTTTGCTTGACAGCAAATTGGTTGTCACCTGTAGCGCTATTTCCATCTGCTCCCCTGTTTGTAGGTAAGACTGACTTTTTCTTCTCTTGCCTCTGGTTGAGTCTTCAAATCTTTCTCTTTCTGACCCAAACAGACCAGTCCATGTCATGCTGCTGAGTTAATTGTCTCACTTGTTGGAGTTCCTGCTGTTGATCCTGATCTTCTCCTGACAAACTTCTGCCCAGATTCAAAGACTGACTTCTGTTTGTTCTCCTCTTGAGAGTGTTGTCTCCTACTTCCTAGCCCCTTTGAACCAACAAAGATAGGATTTGTTTTTATTGACTATTTTGGGCTCTCTTGATCAGAGCTGTGGGTCTCTGGGGCTGTGCACTTGGCTGGCCTTTGCTTGGATCTCTTCTCTATGAGACACTGCCTTGTTGATCAGCTCAGAGGGAACAGGCCTGCTTTTTCCATCCTGCTGGATATATTCCCACGTCTCATTTCTCTGCTCCCTACTGTAGTTCCATTCTCTGATACGAAAGTGATTTCACTTCAGTTCTGTTGCTTTATGAATCCAGTTTGAAGTAGCTCAGATGATTTCCAGCATTATCTTAATTACTTGTTTATACTTTGCTGCTTGCTCTGTGACAAGCAGTCATGTGGACTTAGAGCAGTTCTTTTGCCTCAGTTTTGATGAAAGTTCCTCTGCATAAATAAGTTTATTATTTTCTGACCGCTTCTTGTGTTTCTTCTTCCATCTGTTACACCATCAAGAAGGGAGAAGTTAAACAAATGGACAGATGACATTGGGATTGCTGTTTAGACAGTTCAGTCAGTTGTCATTGCTCAGGTGCTTGGGCAGCTGTAAAGCAGTGTATAGGTATGATAGGGTAGAATGGCACCAGTTCTGGTTTGCCTTTAACAGTTAAGGCTACAAACTGCAGCAGTTCATGAACTGTTTCACAAGTAGCTTGGTCATCTGGGAGCAGTGGGAGGTAGTCACCTTGCTGCCTTCATGTTAGTTGCTCCTGCTCCTGCTTGTGAGCCAGAACTGTAACAACGGAAGAAACCAGAGCTCTTTTCTTTTTCTCAGCCTTCCTTTTTCATGGGTCTCCCAAGTGCTTCATGAGTATGTCCCTGTTGACAGAACACAACCCCAGAAATCAGGACACCTGGTTTCTCTTACAGTCTTTGTGCCTCAGTTTCCTTATTGCAATGTGTAGCTGACAGTGATGTTAATGTATTTTCAAGTGTGTTTCCCCTCCTTGCATCTCCAGGCACAGAACTGCAACAGTATAGTTGTAACATGAGAGATAACTAACAAGGCTAAATAGAAGTGAAGAAAGTCTGGCCTGGCCCACAGCCACACAAATGCCATCAGTTTCTTCTCAAACAAAGTGCATTTCAGTCAGGTGGCGTTTTCTCAAAAAGCCTCATTTTCCCTGGTGCATCTGAAGGCAGTTTCTTTAGGTCAGGAGATGCATGTTGCAGAGAAGTACGTGTTCCCTGAACAGACTGTTGCTCTGCAGATGACATTGCTAAGGCTATTTCTGGATATGACCATCTTCCTTGAAATGGAAATGCTATGTGTGGGAAGGAGCATGGTATAGGGCAAAGGGCTGGCGTGCTGGGCCCTTGGATCATCTCCTGAGTCTGCTGCCGAAAGGCTGCAAGATCTGGGCACGTCAGATGACCTACATGGGTCCTACCATCTGTACGTTACATGGTTCCCACCATCTGTACGTTGGGGTAATGCACACACTTTTCTAATCCTGTTTTCAGGAAGCAGAATCGGTGTTTTGCAGCTTGTGGCTGTTTAAAAGAAGATGAGACTTAGGATCCTGGGTTTTCTAGGTAGATTTGAAAATTGCCTCCTGTGCCTTTATTTTCTTTCTATCACTGTGATCTCTCTGCTGTGCAAGTGCTAGCAACTATGATACTGGTTCTGGTGTGGCCTTGGAAGAAACTGAGTTCCTGACCATGGTGTGAGACTCGTGGAGCCTGCTGGAAGTCAGCAAGGCAGGGACCACATAGAGCTTTCTGTGGTGTTGGGCCTTACCGAGCTCTTGAGTATTCAACAGTGAACATTTTGTTAGCAGAGATATTAAGGTGTTAGCAAGGGATGGATGAAGTCTGTGCCTCATTCTACTTAAATAGTTCATTGTGCTTCAATCTCTTTTTAATGATGATGTAGGGAGGTTGTCCTTCCCAAGAAGCACTTGGGAGAGAGCTGGGGCCCAGCACAGACCTGACATCAGTGTGAGGAAGTGTCTTTTGCTGTGCCCATCCTGTGTAATGCTTTTCTCTCTTCGTGGGGGAGCTTGGAGACACCAGGCCACCTGACATTTCTCCTCACCAGGTCCTGACAAAACATGGTTTTGTCAATTCATGAAAAAAAAAAAGTCAAGAATCTGTCTGCAAGAAGCTCAAACTTCCCTGCATTATGCGTCATAGACAGGACTCTGGCCTTCAAGAAGGCAAATACTTTTAAGAAAATACAGAGGAATATACTTTTTCCTGACTTGTGAGAATCTGCCTGAATTTGTCCGAGTTCTAAATAATTATAGAAGATGTTGGCCTCTGCATGTTGAAGGGAGGTGAGCTAGGGTTTCTCCACTGAAATGGCTGTGGTACCTTCCAAAATGAACATACATCAGCCTTTGTCTCTGATCTGTGTGCACGGGTGCTTTCTGATGTGGTTAGCTGCGGGCTGGGAAGGGAAGGTGGTGGTTTCTGTAGCGACCTTTGCTCACTTGTCACAGAAGTTAGACGGCAGGTGAGTGGAACAGTGAATAGCACATTGGAGAACTCAGTTCACTCCTGGCCCCTGTCAGCAGCCCTGTGTACAGTCAGCAAGTCCCTTTCAGTCCGACCCCCAAGTAGTCTTTTCCTCATATTGTGATTTTTCTTCACGGTGTGAGCCTGGGATCTGAGCTTTGGAAGTGCCGATGATGCACAGCCACAAGGGTCATCACTGGGAGTTGTGCTTTAAACATGTAAAGAGGCCCAGAAAACCAGGCCCTTGGGGTCTTCATAGAGGCACCTGGAGGGACAAGAAGCTGCAACTCTGATTTCCCTGTTTCTTAGCTTCAAAAAGTGAGGATGCTTGGCAGTAAACACACTTTGTGAGCTGCCTAGCCACTGCTCTTGGTGAGCCTGTCAGAAAGCCTGTAAGGAAACCACTGGTTCTGTATTCAGAGCAGGGCTTGGCTTGAGGCCACACGTTAAACAATGAGGAGAAAACAAAATATTGAATAGCTGCTTGTTCAGCAAACTTGATTCCTCTTGGCCATGCAGGGCCCTGTGTGAGGGAGCGTATGAGATGGGGCAGTTTTTCCTTAGCACTTCGGGCTAGGTCCAGCCTCTGCATGTGGGTTCTCAGGGGGTACAGGAGAAGGCCCATACCAGCATGCTTGTTCCCAGCCGGTACAGTGCGAGGAGAAGTCAGCTGGGGACTTCTTTGCTGGCCCTAGACTGCAGCACAGAATGCAAAACAACATTCTCGCTGTTGTGTTGCCTGGCTTGGAAAACCCTTCTCCTGCAAAATGTCACCCTGTGCTGCTTAACGGGTTGTTGCTCTGGTTTTGGGGAGCCCAGCTCTGGGAGAGACTTATGGTGCTCAGCAAGGAGGAGCTATCTTCCTGCTGTTTCTGTGCTGAGAAAGCAGAACATGCACCCACAGAACAGAGTGCTTTATTTGGGACTGCAGCTGCAGTTCCTTCCTCATCTGAGGGTTGAGCCTGGTGTGAGTTTTATTGGTAAACTAATAATACTTTGTTCTTGGCTCCCATTTTAGATTGTTTTCTGGCACTTTGTGCTGTGGTGACTGAGAGTAGGGTTGGTTCACTTGGCAGATGGTGCAGTGGGCAAGACATGAGGGCTGGTTTAGGTTTGAGTTGTTGTTGGTTGGGGTTTTTTTTGCACTTTCCTGTTTGCAGCTTACAATGATGATGTTGGGTTTTCTTGTCTTTGACCCAAGAATCAGATGGCACCAATGTCCTTGTTAATTGTCTCTCTGGGATGTCTGCAAACAGGAACCCACTGATGCAAGCCTTACCCTGGGGTTTAGGGAACCCAAACTAAGTACCCTGCTCTGCCACAGGCTCTTTGTGTGACCTTGGGAAAATAATTTAGAATTTCTGTGTGTGATGTGGTCTCCTCTGCATAAAATGTGTTAGGGAAGAGTTTATTTCTGAAGTGTTGTGAACAGAAATAATGATTATGAGGAGCAGGTATCAAACTGAGAGGGGCTGTGTAAATACCTTAGGTAGCTTTGCCTTTACTTCTTCCAGGGATGTGTGCAGTGTACATTTTAAAGTTGTTTTTGACCTTTGCAAGAGACTTTCAGGGTACTATGTAGAAACCCAGGATTAGGTGACTTTCTATGGTTGGAGCCACATGAAGGAGCTCTCTTCCCCTTGTTGAGCTGAAAAGAGACAGTGGGGCCATTTCTCCTTTTCCAAAGATTAACAAACATGAACAGTCACCAGTAGTATGACTGTGTCCCCTTCTCTGTTGGAGGTGGAAAATGTGAACTCTGAAAAGGGTCTGGCTTGGTCCTGTACAAACAGCTTTGATCAGAGCCTTGGGAGGAATCTGATACCATGTCCATTTAAGATTTAATCTGAATTTCCCCTCTGTGAGGCCAGGTTAATCTCGTGCATTTCCAGTGGTGTTGGTGAGAAGGTGAAACAGTCTGTTCTGTCTCCTCACTTCAGCTCCTCATGGAGAAGCATTTATTCTGGACCTCAAAGCCAGACAACATGGGGGGATTACGGGACAGCAATGACTAAGATAAATTTTGTCTCTAGCATTGCTTAAAAGGAAATGTTTTGTTAGATTTGCTGATAGGCAAGGCTGAGGTGACGCTCTTGTTAGACTTGAAGCTGGTACTTGCAAAGAGCGAGCAGCAGAAGGACTTCTGCTTCAGCTCTGCCATACCTGTTCAGCTGCATTGCACTGTTCACTATAGGAGGTCTTGGCAGCGCTGAGAACCATAACCTGCTGTGTTCCCAGGGCTCCTGTGCAGCCCTCTGAGAGCCAGGCTCCTGGGCCTCCCAGAGGTGAGGTGGGTTCACAGGTCCCTTAGAAACTCAGCCATTGAGCATCTCCATCTGAGCAGGAAGATTTGACTCTTGTGCAGCTATTGTTTGTCTTACCATTGGGCTGAAAGCCTCACACGCTGCTGCTGGTGGGAAGTTTCTCCTTAGGCTTCCCCAGAGTGTGGCTTGTGCAGTTGGTTGTATAGACTACTTATGGTGTTGATCTACTGCTACTTGAAACCCTGGCACAATGCTGGGGTTCTTCAGCCAGAGAGCTTTGTTTTGTGGATACAGGTGGATTTAAAATTGAAAAAATCTGTTGATCACCTTTCCTTTTTGTTTGTTTTGTTTTGTCATTTGGCTGTGTCCAATGGGACCCATTTCGGAGGAAGAGCTTGCATAAAAGAGAGAGCAGTAATATAGTTCACTAGCTCCAGAAGGGTTGGTTGATCTTGGCTTGGGTAATGGAAGAAGGCATTTCCTGCAGGGAAATTTAATAGCCACGTGAATGGCTGTCAACAGAGCCAGAAGGTGGAAGAGGTCTGTAAAATGAAGAAGGATGAGACTATGTGGCATTATGATGCATAAGCAGCAGAGGTGGCTGAACTTGAGTGAAGTAAGACAGGAAGTAGTTGGCTTATCTGTGGATGGATGTTCTTGCTGTTTTGCTAAACATGGTTCAGCTAACTGTGCCTTAGTTTGCACAAGCTGATGGAATATTTCTTTCCTGATTAACCTCTTGTTAAAGCAGAGTGGGGTCAGTGGATTTGAAGGAGAAGCACTGGCTCTGTGTTGACCTTAAGGACGTGTATCGGAAGAGGTAATTTTTATTCCCCCTGCATGCTTTACTTGGTAGTACTTATGGCCAGCAGCATCTCCTGAGCCACCAGTATCCCTGTCATGATGGAGATGGAGCTCTTGGAGTCCTGGGTTCCTCTGAAGCCAGGGGCTGGTGCCAGATACAGGCAGGAGGGTGACCAAGTACAAGGAAATGACAGGGTCACTGGGTCTAAATGCCATCTGTGTGTCACACAGGACAGGGACTCTTGATTGCTCTTTTCCCAGCAGAAAATAGTTACCTCACTAGGAAGTCAAACAAAAATGCAGATATGCTGCAAATGCATTCGTTGGGCTATTTATCAATATTAAATGTGTAAACCAGAAAGGTCAGCAGTGTTTAATGTCATGTGGCAGCTTTGTGATTTTAATTACAGTGAAAAACCCAATTACAAATTAATTCGGTGATCTTTAGAGCTGGTTTCTCCCTGGTGTGGTTTGTTTTGTTGGCTTACCTGTGCTCAGGGAAAGTTTGGCTCCCTCTGCCCTGGTAGGAGAGATTTTATGTAAAGAAAGAAAATGGGATACAGTGACAAATTATTTACAATGTCTCATTCACCGGGGGAATTCAGTGTAGCTTAATGTTTCAGCAACAGTGTTAAGTAGCAAGGTTGAAGGCAGAATCACAGTAACTGGCACAAAAAGGTTGTTGCATCTGACCTTAAATCACAGTGACTGACAGTTGCTGCTTCCCTGTTTCTTCCTATTTTGTGCGTGGTTTCAGGTATCTAGGGTAAAGAGGGATAAAATTTGGTTTCTCCTCTTTCAGCTTTTTGTTGTTTAGAATCTTGATGGGGGCAGCTTTGCTGGTTTTGTTGTTTGCTTGGATCCTTTATGTTAAGCTTCTAAAACTCTTTCTTGATCTTTTCCCAAGCTGTTTGCAAAATGTAGTCAGCAGGATCCTCCTCTTTATATAACATTACTTAAGTTTTTAGGAGTAGTTACCAGTTTGGGTGTTTAAAATTTATTGTTAAGGAACTAACTGCTGTAGAAACCTGACTTGTAAATGAGAACCCTGGAGACAGTTTGTGCTTGAGCTGCTTTTAAATTGCAGCTGAGGTTTTGAGCAGTGCCGATACATGTGCTTGAGCTTTTGTTTTCCTTTCTGAGCGTGTCCATACCCGCATGGCTGTAGTTTCAGCTTTGCAGATGGGGGCAAGGTGCTGCTGGCCCTATCTGCCAGACGGCAGGGATGTGAGCTCCTCTGGTTCATGGTCCATGCTCAGCAGCGGTGCCCTTATTTCACTGGGTGACACAAGCTGTGATTGACTGCCAACAGCAGCAAAGTAACATCACACTGAACACACCGGTTCCTTGCTGTTGTAACTGCAGAGTGTTAGAAGTAATCCCAAACCATTCTTCAAGTGCTGCCATAGTTTACAGCTGTGGTTTTCATCCTGTACCCATAAAAAAAACTGGTGATGGTGTACAAGGATGGAGCTTTGATTTCAGTCTGGTGATACTCTCTAGGTTCTCAGCTGATAAGACCAGCTCGGTTAGAGAGGTCCAGTTATATTTGTTTCTGCACCTACTTTAAACTTTTTTTTTTTTTTTAATCTGAATGGATTATCAGTTGAGATTCCTGTACTTTTTTCCACTTCACTAACAGCACAGTCCTTGTTTAAATCTTAGTAATGTGTACAGCACAAAGACAAGGGGAGAAAATTAATCTCTAGATCAGGAGTTACAGAAAGTGAAATTAATTACAAACAAATAGAGATGGGGTTTTATGTATCCATTGTCTGAGCAAAGGGAAACTGGCACGGAAGATAAGAGTTAGTGAATAGTGGTAGTGGGGAGCAGTGCTGCGGTTTTTTTTTTGCTAGATTTTGATGAAAAATTAAAACTTTTCGGAATGTTTCCAGTAAGACTAAGCAAAGCATAAAGACTGTGCAAAGCACAGGCAGGTAAGAGAAGTCACATCCCCATAGGATTCATTCAGCATTGCTGAGATTCTTTCCTTTGCGTTCAGCTTCAGTGGGAAAGTGTTCGGGGGGGGGAAGTTGCTTTTTTCTTTACCACTGATATGGTTAAAAGTCACAGCATACATTTCTTGACTTGGCGAAAAGCCTGTGACCCCTCTCAGTTGTCTTGTTCATCAGAAGGCGGATAGGTAATAAAGAGTCTCCTGTGTGCGAGGAGCAGGGAGAACCTGCTGTTTTAATTTTGTTCACAGCAGTGGGCCAAACTTTGTTCTTTCAGTGCTGGCCTCGATAATTGGCTCGATATAATATAGGAATTCAAGCCATTGCATATCTCTGACTTTATAACTGCTAATGTCATAGCCAAGAAGAGTGCAAAGTCTCCTGCAGGAACGTACAGTAAATAAGAACAATAAGTATGTTCCAAAGAATGTACGGGCAGTGGTTTTAAAGGGCCTCAGCTCAGCCCTAGTGGGTTAATTTGCATCCAAGTTGCCTGGACAAATGGATTTTACAGGTTTGGATTCTGTGGGGGATGTGGGTTTGATTTTGGAGATTTTCTGGACTAAATGTTATGTTCATGTCTCTGACTCCTGGGAACCTGGCTTACAGGATCCTCTCTTTTGGGGCAGGAAGGATTTTCTTTGGAAGTTTCCTCAACTTTTAGGAGTTTGGCTATAGTGTTCTTGCCTTCAGGGTATCCCATATCCTGCTGCGCAGGGTACCTTTCCTAGACATACGGTCACATTTTGGTTTTCTTCTCGCCACCCGCAGCTCTCAGCCACAGCTAGCTAAGACTCATTTACCTTGTTTTTCACAGACATCCGCGGTTTATTCATCATCTTCAATGAGGTTCTAACACCTGTTAAGTGCTCCACCTCCTTTTTTTTTTTTGGAGAAGCATTTAATTATGACAGGGTTTCCCTTGGAGCATATCCTCCATTCAGTTCCCTAATTGTAGAATTCTCTGTGGGATTCTCCAGATGGGGGATAGAGGATAATCTTCTCAGAGCTCCAGAAGAAATGTGGTGCCAAATTACAGAAAATACATCCTTTTTATTAAGCTCTTGGGCTCCTTTTACTCTTATTTTAAGGTGACCTTCTGTTAAAGAGAAATGTTGGATAAATGGCTATCCTTTTTAAATAATCCTCAACAACCTTACCTGGGTTACTAATAACGTTGTTAGATTAGAAATCCTGAAAGGATTTAAGCTTTTTTTGCCACTTGTGCCATCATCACAGAGGCAAGGAGAATGCACATGCCTGTTTCCCTTTTGTTTTTAGCTGGTCTCATTTTCAAGCTGCGAGCTCTGAAGGGGGAAGTGCTGGCAGCATGCTTGGTGTGGCAGGCAGGTATAAAGACAGAGCCTCGACTCCTTTGTCAAGTCATCACAGTGGCACTTCATGGGTCACTTGTTTTGCTGCAAGCTAGTGCTGTGGTGGTGCCCTTTCAATCCCTGAGGGGTTTCCAGACATCCTAAAAGTGCTACTCAGCCTGGCTGATGTTTGCAAATACAGCAGGAGTGGCCATCCCTGGTTCTCCTAAGTTTACTAAATCTAGCACATGGCCAGCGAAGGGCTCTGGGGTTGTCCCTACAGAGCCAGTTCTACTGGAAGGTTCCCATGTATTTGATGTGCATAAATTAATACTCCATGAGCTCCTGTGTTAGCAGATGATACCAGCATTTTTATAGGGTGAATGAAGAAACTAAAGCACAAACAAATGCAACTGCAGTCCTGTACTGAGTTGGTTGCAGAGCCAGAAGTAGTCTGGAAACGGCCGACTTTGGTCCCCTGGTCTAATCATTGCCTGTCTTGGGGATTTTGTGTGCATTTAAGTCTCTACTGAATGTTTTGTGTAGCACCAGTAAGAGTACCAGCTTTGCATGCGGCAAGTAAATACCAGCGGGGAGGAATCTCTTGTCAGCAGGGAGGCTGAGGTTAAAGCTATAGATTTTAATGTATGTAGTTGGTTGGCTTTACGCTGCGATAGCTGCTGGGGATGTGTACAGCTTGCAGCAATTGAACTTTGATGCTGAGAGGTCAAAGGTGGCTAATCCAAATTTTTGTTTATCTTCCAGGTCTACGCACAACGAACTAGAAAAGAACCGGTAAGTAGCTAATGAGCTGAATTCCAAGAAATGCAAGCCTAGTGAGTGTAATGTGGTTTAACCTTACACATGCAAGTGCCGTTTGATCAGCTTAGACAGCTGTGAATGACCACTCTGCATCATGTAGTTTTAAAAGTCCGGGGTAAGACAAAAAGAGATCCGAAAAAGAAGCCTTGGTTTTGGTTGGGAGTTTTTTGTTGGTTTTTTTTTCCCCTCTCTCTGAAAAGGCAAGAGGTGACCCAGTTTTGTGACTAATCTGTATGCAGAGTAAATACTGTTCTTCTCCTGACACAGTGAAATCTGATTGGGGCACTTTCCATACATGAGGTTGCTACGGGATCAGGTTTCTTGGGCCCTGGGTAATATGTGTTACCATGAACCGAAGGGCAGAGCCCTGTGCTCCCTCCCACCCCTCCTGTGGGCCGTGATAATCTCTGCAACACAGAAGAAAACACCATTGTCCAGAGGCTCAGAGGTCTGGCTACCAGCGCTCCTGTGGAGACTCTCTCTCCTAACCTGTTGTAGGATTGTGCCTGTTTATCCTTGGATCTGGAGTTTCAGCAAGCCGTGCAGTTTTGTTACTTGGCTAGCTCTGCTGTATGACTCAACCCTTTTGTAACAGGAGTTAAAGTAAGATAAATACCATTGAGACAAGGGGAGCTAGTTCACACACAGATCAGATTATCGCCTTCCATTCAGGATGCTATAGTTAAGGTTGTGGCAGGGTTTCCATTATAAACTTATTTTGGCTCTTCTGTGGGATTTTAGGGGGGCTGTGCAGGGGTGTCAGTGTTTTTTGTGGCCTCTGGAACAAAGGCAGTGCTCTGGCCAGCTGCTCCTATGAAGAAATCCCCAGGGTGGGAAAGCTGAGTCTAAATAGGTTGGTTGCCTCCTCTTCCCTCTTAGCAGCCATCATTTAACAAGGGATGGGAACCCTACAAGGGTGGCCAGAGATACACAGAGGCTTCGAGCCAAGTGTGTGTTTCCACTCAGACAAGATCTTCCAGTGTAGCTTCAAGGGAACTGGAGCTGAGCACCTCACGCGTTATGTTGCCCTCGGTCTCCCCACGTCTGCCTCCCCGTGGCACCAGTGGTGCTGGGAAGCAGCTTGGCCTTTGCATTGGTGTGGGTGTTTCCTTCCAGGCTGTGCTTCTGCCTCCTGGGAACTAAGTCCACGAAGTTGTCATGGTCCTTTCTTTCTGGGGTGATGCAGCAAGGTTTTTAATTTGGGTTATATTGCTCTTTGAGTCTCAACCTTTCTGGTCCCAGTTTGAGCTGTGTTGAGAAGTGTTGGCTCTTGGGTTTTCCAGTGCTCTCTACAGTGTTATTTACCAATGAGCGGCAGAAAATGCAGTGCTTGGGTCTGACCCAGAACAGAGGGTGCTTTTTTATTCTCCATGACAACAGTAAACCATCACTAATTTTCAATGTGCTTATTTGCATATCTAATTGTTACTGCAAACACTGCTTGCCCTCAGTACAGCTTTAGAGCAGAGCTGTCTCCATCTTACCCTGTACCAACCTGGTCCTCTTACATGGGCCACGTTTGCATGAATATGTGAACATCTTTTTGTACCCTCCGTCTTGCAGGGCAGGCAGTGAAGCCTCAGCTCTCTTTGGGTGAGATCTCAGCAGCTAGTGTTACATACTTACTGCCCAGCTAAGGACTGGCAAGTATCAATGGGTTTAGGATGTGCCTGATACCAGCTGCCTGTGAGCTGAGGAAGTTTCTGGCTGATTCCCCCTCTTTATCTGGGGTGCGGATATCATGAGGATTGACTGTCCAGCACTTTGTTATATGTGTGAGAGGAGTGTTATTACTTGTGCTGTACAAGCAGTTTGCTTGCTACAGGGTTTGTCTTCCCACTCCCAGTTTAATCTCTCTCTCTTCCTCTCCTTCCATCTCAGTTATGCTCCCTAGTCCCCACCTGCTCCTCGTTGAAGACTCCTACCCATCAGCCTTCTCAGCAAGGTCCTTCACCCAGGGCTTCCCATTCCGAGGCACTGTATTCCAGGTCTGTGTCTCAGACGTGGTTTTACAAGCCCTGTGTTTTTCATCCTTCTGGGAAGGGCACATATTTGATCACACTGGGTGGTCTGTACAGGCAAACTCCAGTATCTGGGATCTTTGGTCAGGAGCCTGCTGCTTCTCGGTCAGGATTGTCTGCCCCTTAATGCAGATGTTGTGGCCCGAGCAGCTGTGCACATCTACAAAGCCAGCTATATGCTGTAGCAGCTGTGCTAGGTTAGCAGTGTTTGTTACCAACGATTCGGACAGTGAGTTTCATACTGGAAGCATTTATTTTCAAACTCCACAACAAGAGTTTTCTGAGTGAAGAGGATTGCTTCCTGGTTAGATTTTCACCATGTTTTATTTGCTGTGTCGTTAAGTTTGTCAGTGTCTCCAGACTGAACTATTGCAAAGATAAAAGCCCTGATACTAATGGCTTTATGGCTGGCAGGTGCTCATTTTCCCTATTATTTGAGATTATTCCTTTTGAATCTCACTGTTATCTCCATTATTGACACACACTATAATTTTCAAAATTGTCCACTATTAGGTCTCTGACTCTGGTTTTTCCCTTCTTGTCTGTGAACAGCAGTTGTCTTATGTTCAGTTAAATTTTACTTTAACCTATTCAACAATCACACAGAGGTTCTTTCAAGCACTAGCAAGGGAATAGTGGAAAAACCAAAATGCTTTCCTCTTCCTTTTTGAATACGTGGTTTAACTTGGGCTCAATACTGCATAGCTGATGATGTTTCACTGTATCGGGATTAAGAATCTTGTGCCCCTTTGATGTCAAAAGTAACTAAAAATGCATTAAAAAAATTAAAGCCATGTTTTAAGCTCCATTCCTTTTCTTAGTCTTGAAATATTTCATGAACACTCCAGTGGTTTGGCTAAGGAGCTGTTTGATTTGATACTAAATATTAGCTATAATATTTAAGTGACTTCTCTTTCTACTTTGATTTGTTGGGTTTTGGGGTTTTTTAATCTGAAAAGATTGCAGTGATGTTTATATAAGGGGCTTTGTTTGATTTATAAAAGATTAAAGTTAATTTATAGTTATTATCTGTCATTAATCCTCATGTTGGAAAATGATTTGTGTTTTTTATTTAATGGATATGCGTTTCAGTTTATCTCTGTTCAAGATGAGTCATAGCTTGCATTTAAACAAGAATCAGTATTCTGCTTCTCAACTGCTGCAAGAACTAAACCAATACTTTTTAGTCCTTTAACACACTTACCAAAAAACTGATTTGTAAGCAACAACCCATCATTTTCTAAAAGAGAACATGATAATGCAAGTGACTGAAAGATGAACTTTGCTAGTGTAATATTTTCTCAAAAAAGGATAATAAATAAAATTCAGGCTTAAGTTCAATGGTGTGTGTTATACAGATACCAGAATTAGCTGTTGTCTGTGAACATTTTAGACACAGGCCAGTTTTGGAAGGATGCTGTCAGTGTGGTATTAAGGTACACAGCACTGCGAAGACTTTCCTGCTGCTCTGTGAAGTGGCATTTCTGGTAGGCCAACATGGTGGTGGTGTCTGTCACAAAGTTACATCTCCAAATAGAACAAGAAAGATGTTTGTAAAGCTGTTAATCAGGTTTTAAAAAAAAATTCCTGTATATCCTAGTTTGAGCTATTTGTTTTTGGTGATGATTGCTTTGTAATACAGCAGAAGGAAGGAAAACAAAGCTGAGTAATCGGGTAAAGAATGAGTTATTAGGGAAGATTTTTCTTATGGTAACAATAATTTAGTTCAAACAAAAGATAGATCTGAGGAGGGAAGGAGACCTTGGGAGAATCACCAAAATTTTAATTTTCTGAAGATTTCACAGAATTTGTGGCTCTGCAAAAATACCTCATTTAAAATTAAAAAGGACAAAGTCTAAGGGAGACAAAACTAATTACTAAAAAAACCCCACAGTCTACTAAAGAGTTGTGTTTTGTATAAAAGCACAGGGTGAAGTAGCATAAAATCATTTCTCTCTGGTGTCTTTTGAGGTGATCAGAAACAAAGTGAAGATGACAAACACATAGCAATGATTGACTACTGTGTTTTTTAGCCTTTCTGACTCTTACCAGGATCGACTGTCTATCTTCTGTGAGTTCCCCACCCATTCTCTCTGAAATGTGAGAGACTGTTCGTTGCAGAGTGTTCCTCCAACATGGTTTCTCTCGCAGAGCTGACTTATGCTAGGTTGCATATTTGAGGTAGCAGATGAGGTAAAGGAAAAACGCTACTGAACGTTTAGGAGAAAACCATGACGTGGGTCAGCTTGTGCTGAAATGTGGGGCATTCTGATGCTCTGCAGCAATTGCATGGTTCTGTTTCTTCAGAACAGGGACTTGAGTGTGTCTCACACACTCAAGATTTCTGCTGTCAGAAATCTCAGAGTGTGTCTCACACACTCAAGTGTCCAGTGTGTCTCTGGACAAAATGCAAGAGAAGGAAGGCATTTAACATGCGGTATTTAAATAGTGCAGACGTGGTGTCTAGTTTGGGAAAGATAGAGGAAAGGGAAATGAACATCTACAGAACCCTTGCTACTCTGAATAGGCATGGGTGATGGTGCTTCTGTAGGGCTATATATACTTGCCAGGGCAATCTTATCAGTGTTTGTCTTGAACCAACTAATCAATGTGGTGTTGAGTTCAGTGCTATTTATCAGGAGAGCTTGAACAAGGAACTAATCCAGTAAATTTCATTTGTTCTCTGGAGTGGGCTTTGTTTTGGTGTTAACTTCATGTAGCAAATGTTGACAGTACATATTGTTTTCCTCATTAATAAGACTTGGAACCTGTGATGTTCCCTGCAGCAGTGAAACCATGTCCAACACAGCTGAGCGTGCATCTTTCTTTGACACATCCAAAGGTCAGAGCATGCACTGATCCAACTTGCTCCTTGTGGGAGCTGTAGCTAAAACCTCCTGTCTCCATGGCCAGTATAGAAAAAGGGCTGGAGGTAGTTAGCTGTCTTCAGCTCAGTCTCCTAGGGCACAGATGCCTCCATTTTCAGCTGGGACTAATGATTTTCAGCAGACCTGAAGCATGTTCCTCTAGTTCAGGAGATCAGGATAACTTACTACACTGCTGTGCCTGGAGAGAGTGAAATCTGTAGTTCGTGGAGTAAGACTATCAGATGTTTTTCCTAGGTCCGTTCAGACTCAGTCACTGTCGTTTAGTGTCAGTCTGCCTTTTGGTATTTTGTGGTTATTTTTACATTGTGGTTGTTTGCATTGCTCCAGGAACTCACCAGTCAGATGCTGCAAAACTGGGATTGGTCTCTTTGGCTGACCACCACCCTTGTTCATGCGAAGTGTCTCCTTGTGCAGAAGCAGCATTTTGAATCACTTAAAATCAGAAATCTGCAAAGGCTTTGTTTCACTTTGGCTGGGCAGCAGAACATTTTGAACTCTGAGTAAAGCTGCGGAAAAGGGACAGTTAGTGCCAAAATCCGAAGGAAACAAAATGATCCTCATTTTGTTGGAAGTCCTTTAGTACTGCTCATATTGGAATTTCTAGTTTCTGTATGATTATTTTTAATTCAAAGTGATGCAGTGAAGAATGAAAGCATGCCCGCCTTCTTTTCTGCTAACAGATCTCTGCACCTCCCTTATGAACCCAATAGTAGCTGGAGAAAGAAAAAGAACAATGCTACTATTTTGGATAAGCTGTCACAAAGCAAAATGGTTTTGTTTCAGCAATGTTGCACAATAAAATCACTGTTATAAGCCAGTTTTCAGAAACAGATATTTATCACAAAGTCCTTCTCAACTAAGATGTGTTTTAGGGGCACTTTCTGATGTTTTTTCCTCCCATAGTGTAGAAAGAACTGTCAGTGCGATCTGCTTGGCCTTACTGAGACTCCTGTCATCGTCTTGCCTCCCAGAAGGGAGCCTTTAGAGGAAACCCCCGTCTCGGAAAGAAACATGTTCTGCAGTCAGGTCTCCCCCCCTCACTGGCTGAGTTCTTGCATTCAGCATCCAGTACTTAAGATTTCCAGAGTAGTGACTAGAAGAAGTATCAAATGGTGCATTACTGGTCATTTGCTGCTTTCAGGGAGCCAGGAGGGGGGTCTGGTGGCTGCTGTGGATGTGGTAGCTGCTGTGGAAAGCAGTTCTATGGTCTTAGATGGTACCTGGTTTGGGGTGTGTCGTTGCCAGCTTTGGTTCTTGAATAATCTCTTCCCAAACTTGCATCCTCAAATTCCTGCTTGGGTGTGTTGCCAGTTTTCTTTCAGGCCGACTCCTCTCCAGCTCTGTATGTTTATGGCTGTCCTGAAGAAAATGAAATACTGGGCAAATGCCCTCTGTAATCAGTGAGCTCGAACCAGGGAAGAGTCTGGCCCCAGGTAGAAAAGAAAGCCAAGCATTCAGCTTTCCTAGCTCAGTTCTCAGTCATCTCAGGGCTCTGTCTTGCTGTACCTCTCCCAGTGCATCTCTGGAGACTTTGTGGGGCTGGGAGAGGGGAAATGTCTTTTATCTTTTTTTTCCTGGGGTGCTGTTTGAAGTGCCAAGAGCCAGAAATTCTCATGGCAACTTCTCTTGTTCAAGTGACTAACGTCACTTATGCGCTTGAAAGCATTACTAGCTAAAAGCCACGTGGGGAATTTCTGCCTTAGAGAAGATGAGGGGATAGGAATATAATTTTTGAGACAGATTACCTGTTAACTGCAAGTTTCATGACTTTGTACTCTTGGGATAGATGCTGCAGTTGTGTGTGCTGATCTATATCTGTATCTGGTACGTGTGTGGAGGGTACTGTAGCAACGTAGCCCATCCCGACTTGTGATAATCAAAGGAAGCTCCATGTGGGATAGCAAATGTAGACAAGAAACTTTCTCTTTTCTCTATGTGGCCCATTTTTACCAAAGGGTCACAACTTTGAGAATCTATAACCTTATGATATGCCAAGGGAGAAGTGGGAAGAGTCAGACACCCCTATTTAAAAGGTGAGGAGCAGAAACACGTGTGAACCCAGTGCCTGGAGTCATGTGCATGTGGGGACAAGTTTGTATCGACCCACTCCTTTGCTTCATCTCCATCCACTTTGTTGCTTTTTCTCTCCTTCACAAAAGCTTCCCCTGTCTCAGTTATACTTCAAAACTTCATCCTCACTCCTTGTGTTACTCTAGGCGTCCTCCCTGTCAGTGTTGCCCAGGGCCAGGAAGTGCTGCATGATGCTCCCTTGCACCTTCTCCCATTTGAAAAGAGCAGAGGGGCAAAAAGGGAAGGTATTTGTGCTGCTGGGTGGCTGGCGGTGCTTAGTACAGTATGGTCTAGTCCCTCATTTTGGGCGCAAGTGTGTACCAGGCATCCATAGCCTTGCCTGGGAAATGAAAGCAAAGGGCTTCATCTCACAGTTGCTGTGGTGGTTGCCTGGCTGCAAATGGTGCTGGTCACCCCAAGCAGTTTGCTTAGCCGTGGGCAAACAGACCAGGCAGGTTTCCTCCCAAACAGTGCATGTGACAACCATAAAGCAGTTAAATGGGCAATGTACAACCAAGGGTCAGGAGTCTTCCTCCCATGAAGCCATTGGGTAGCGTGGACAGGGCTAAGTTGGGGCCATGGAAGAACATAGCAGCAGATGGTGTCATCTCCCTGCCTTCCTTCCTGTGTGCCTTGGGAGTTTGAATTTATGTGGAAGTACAGATCCTCTCTGCCTGGTGCGCTTGGTGTTTGCTCTCTGATAAATCCTTACCGTGCCTTTGCAAAATTGGTGTGTCTCCTTTTTCAGAGGTGGCTCTTGAGCCTGTCATATGCAGGCTGAACCTCATACAAAGGTTTTGGATTTGTCTGAGTCTAGAGGAACACAGAACAGTCTCTGGATGCCAGAGCAATGGGATGAGTCAGGTCTTCTGCCCAATGTTCCATTAAAAAAAATTAAGGGCTGCCTTTTGAAGGTATCCTTCATGTGTGCACTGCTGCCTGAGCATCCCTTCCCATTACCTGTGTAATAAGATTTTCTGTCCCTCTTGCCTGTTAATTATTTACCTTTGAGAGTGCAATCATAAAGCAACATGACTTATTTAGGAAAAAAGAAAAGCTTTTGCAAAGGGTGGATGCTTTTAGCTCTTATTTTTTTTGCTCAGGAGTTTTAAGTAGAGTACCTTAAGACTCAAGATGAAGAAAGGGTTGCTGTGAATGGGAGATTTCGCAAATGAGCATGTTCAGCTCACAGAAGGTGAGGCAGGAAGGGGGATGTAGCAGTTACACAGTGATCTGGTACCTGCCTGTGCAAGGGTGCTGAGGAGGGGCTGAGGGAAAGGAGGAGGCATAACAGAAATTGATAGAAAAAAAAAAGCTTACACACTGAAACCTCCAATGGAAACTGGATGTTGAAGTGCTGGGGCCTGAGTTGTGGGCCCCAAGTTGGAGTTGACCTGTGAATGAGTCACAACCTAGCAGAATGTTTTGTTTTTCTTACTGACTTCATGTTCCAGAGGCAGAACCTGGCCCACTTGTGTCTTTGTGGCTCTGCCCTCACCCAGGTTGTCATGGCTGGGGTGGTGGGTGAGGCCAGGACTATTATCAACCAGGAGCTGATCAGTTAGAAGAGCTTCCTGTTGGGTGTGGCTTCTGCTGGGGCTGGTTGCATGTTGCTGAGCTCTCTTGGTGATGTCCCTCCATGTGAAGGGCCCCTGAGAGAGCCTTCTCTGTCTGTTGTGTCCAGCAGGCGACGCTGGCACCACAGTGGGCAGCAGAGGAGCTGGGCCCACGGGAACTTATGGCAGGACTGTCTGAAAGAAGCCTTCTGAGGGGATGTTGCTGAGTTCAGCGTTGGCCTGTGTGATCAGGCAACTGATGGCAGCATAAAATGATGATGGCTGAACCAGCACAACAAACATGATCTTGAAATGCAGTCTTAATTTCATAGAAGTAGGCTCTGTGGATGGTGTCAGTGGGTTCATGTATGGTCCAGGCTGATAACAGTTCATGTGATCAGGGTGTGGTTTTTATCATGGTAGGTAGTAAACAGCTGCACAAAACTTAGTCATGCTTATGAAGTCAAGTGCAGGCTGCTATCTCTGAGTTGACTGGTTGCTGAGCTAGGGTAGAATATCTAAAAGCATCTGAATCATTTAGAAGCACAGCTCTTAATGACTCTCAAGTGAATACTTGCTCCTTCACTTGGGTGATTGTTGTGCCTGCCTAGCTGTCTCTACAGTGCTGTAGTTCTGCCTAGTCATCTGGAGAGTGGTGCCAAGGGCTCCTGTACCAAACGGGGCTGTCCAGGACAGTGAATAATGCAACAATGAAAGGAGAATGTTTGATGCACGCTGCTCTTCATGTGAATGAGTCTATTTGTTCATAGAGAAAGGGCAAGGACCCTTCTCTGAGGCTCTGGCAAAGCCACACACCCGTCAGAGAGAATATGTGGAAAGGAGAATGAAGTTGGTGCCAGACTTGATTTTGCTGCTTATTTGTATATGGGTAGATCTCTCTATGAGCAGCCCAGGAGAGAAAAGGAACAGAATAGGAGGCTGCAGAAGTGAGATCAGCCCTGAGGAGCTCACTGTGGTTGTCCCTAGCCTTGAAGAAGACCCTGGTCAGCCAAGTGTGACTTGGGACCTGAGAACAGGCAGCTGCCAGCATTTCCATCAGCTACCATGGTGTGTTCCTCTGCTCTTTCCACTCAGAGCTAGGCTGTGCAGGAGGGATTGCCCCAGCTCTCCCAGGAAGTTCTGGGTGATGTGTCCTCCACATTTTCATCCCAGGAGTGACTTTCCAATGCTGCTTAAAGATACAACCAATTGAAGACATGGGGTCATTCACTGTAATTCCACATGGTCGAAGTCCAGTTTTTAGATGGGAATTATTCTGCTCCTACTGGAAACTCAGTGAAATTCTTGAAATGAGTTCTTTTGAGAGGGGGAGTTGTTCCAGCAAGTTAATTGTAGAAATCAGAGGCTAAAAAGAGATTGCTTCGTATCTCCCCTGTCTTTCATTCCCATCTATTTGGCCTTTTTCCCTGGGATGTGTTGAGTTGTGGGCTGCCCTGTCAGCTTTTGCCCAGCTGTTTGGGAATCTTCCATACAGCTCAGAAAATACCATTCATTAGCTACACTTCAGCAACGTCAAGAGGCCGAATGTGGGGTGAGTGCTTGCGTTTGCACAGATGCGCACAGTTACGTGCAAGCACACACAAAGAGCTTGCAGTTACAATCTCCGTGCCCGCCTCTCTCTAACAGGGGAAGGCAGCCCCAGCTGTGTATACAGCGTGGTGCTTCCCTTTGATCTGTGTTTGTTTCCAGTGTTTCTCATAGACTGGCGCTCCTCAGAGCTGGCCGCTCTTTTCCATGTTTGCAGCTGCATAACTGCATACAGAGAAGCTCGCTGGGGTGACTGGGGTGTAACTGGTTTCAGTGGCTTGGGGTGGGAGTTCCTTTTCCCTGCAACCCTTCCTGTTGTTTGCTTTGCTTCTGTCCTTTCCTCACAGCAGGGGATTGTCTCATGCTGCTAGTGGAAACTGTGCCTTGCAGATGCCTCAGGATCTTCGCTTTCGTTCTTCCTACCTGCTCCCACACATGTGGCATTACTGCCCTTTTCCAGCTGCACGCAGAGGCTACACCTGCCACTCTGGAGCTGATCTTTTGCTCTGTCACCAGAGTCATAGCTCAGAGAGGCAAAATTCCCCTTCCCTTCCCACAGATGTGGCACGCTGCCCCTGCAGCTGGCTTGGGCCCAGTCCCTAAAGGAGGACAAGCAACTGCACTCTCCGACTTACGTGGCGTTTTGTGAAGCCGTCAGAGGTGGGGCTGAGAGGGGCCTGCAGCACTCATTTGGTCTATGCCTGTGCCCCAAGGCAGGATAAGCTCTATCTAAACCTATCCTGACAGATGCCAATCTAGCATGGCCCTAAAAGCCTAGGACAGCGGGATTGCCTAGGGAGGCAGTGCAACCCAATGCCCTGGTTAACTGTTGTTGCCACTAGAAGGTTTTTCCTAATGCCTAACTAAGAAGAAAATTATTTCAGTGTTGTTCTAGGGGAGAAAGAAAGCTGTCCAAAGTTGAGTGCCTGTGTCTGTATGAAGGGGAGAGTCCCAAACGCTGAATGTAGTAATTGGCTTCCATAGCAAGAATCACTCTGTTAGACCCTAGAAATATGATGAGGAATTCTGGCTGAGATGAGCAAATGGGGGGTGGAAATATTAATCTTACCTTTTCCCAGTGCATGTATTTGCCACTTCACCTACCCAGAAAAGCAACTTTGATGCCAAAAGAAGTAGGAAACCGGATGGGAACACTTTGTCTCTGGTGGATATTCTGCGTAATACGACCCTCTTAGGAAATGCGCAGAGCCTCTTCTCTGTGGTGTGACCTCTTTTAAACTTTCTTTGGCTTGGAAAAGCAGCTTACAGGCTTGGTGTTCCCTGGAAAGAGCACATATGGGGATGTGTTTCAGTGAACGGATTGCAAAGTGGGAGAAGAAATCTTATATCTGGTGTCATAAATACTTCAGGAAAACATGCAAAGCCCTCTGGAGCCATGAGCGTCTCCTGGAGTTTCTTTGAGTTGTGGGTTTTTTTCATAGTGATCTCTGAGAAAAATGGATGTGGTGGGGAAGGACCAGAGTGAGAAGGGGGTTAGACTGTGGATTGGGCATATTGTAAATGGTTAGCAGTAGTTGGAGTGGAAAGCTCCTGTACAGAAGTAGGGGAGTCCCATGAGCCCCCCAAGCTGGCTCTTGGGTCTGTACAGATGGCGCTGCCTTGCACTTCCCTCAGCCATCGAGGGAAAGCAAGTGGAATGAATTTCTTAAAGGCTTTTCTTTCTTCTTTTTTTTTTTTTATTTTTAAAGGAGCATTTTTAAAACTTCTGTTATTTAAAGTGAAAAATATTATTAATCTTGCCAGCTCTTGTAATCTCCACTGCAATTCTGATGATACTCCGTGATTCTCAAATCCTAGCGTGTGGAGTTGTTTTCTGTCCCCCACACAAAACCAGTACGTGAGCCAGTGCAACCTATGTATTTAAAAAACAGAAAGAGGGGGAAGCATCCTTTGTAGATGTTTATGTTCACTTTTAAAATTAATGTGATGTCTGAGCTACTATGGTGTAATTCTTTAATGGAGCCTAAATCATAATCTTTCGGACACACAGGATTACCAGTAGGACATCAGAAACTAAAGGTTTTAAAGAAATAAGTTTTATAACTGCTTGATTGCAAAGTCAATAATACAGCCTTCGTCTTGTCATCCCGATTCCAACTAAACTTCTTTGAACTTCACTGAAATTCCATCCTGGGAGTTTCTCAAGATAGAGGCAAGACAACACCTCAGATAGTTTTTGCTGCATATGTGATGGGGAGCATTGAGGGGTTATTGATCCATTTTGAGAAGTGTGGCCATCTTGTACTCAGGGCATTTATAACTAGGAGAGAACACTGAATGAATTAGCTTCCCAAAGTGTTCCACTCTCTAGGTGCTTCACAGACCAGTGTCATCGCTGAACTGCATGAGCACCTGAAAACCAACAGTGGATTTAGCTGTGCAGTACTCTGTGCAGGAATTAGGATTAGTTCCATTTGATGGATGAGCAGTGGGTGCTTCAGTTCCTCAAGGGATTTACCTGAGGTCATGCGAGCTGTCTGCGGCCAGGTCTCCAGACTCTCACTTAAAGATCTTGCCTGCTGCATAACCCTTTCCTGCTTGTGGAGAGTGTGGAAATGTCAGCTCCATTCGGTTGCTGCTTCACCCTTCCTGAAAACGCAGGCAAACTCTGCAGCCTCCTGGCCAGCACAGCACTAGGACAGTCAGAAAATCTGTGCTTCTCATTTGCCATTTGGCCTTCATGATGGGGAAGCCCACAGCAGCCTCTTCCAAGGTGAATGGTTTGTGGTGAAAAAGATCTTTTTTGTTGTTTTTCTTGGTTTTAAATTAGTATTAACAGCTGCGATTTTTGAAACCAACAAGGAGTGGTCCCAGGGTGGGATATTGTATAGAAAATATCTGACCGTGAAGCAGTCATTTATCTTGCCTAAATTCATGAGTGACATAAGCGCTACAGAGCGACAATTTGTGAGTGACATAGCACTGCAGGAATTGGGGGTGTAATTGTGGCTGTAATGCAGTGCCACTGCAGGTATTTCTGTAAGCTCATGTGGTTATTTTCTTAATATTGTCCTGGTAGTTGGGGAAATGGAAACTAGTTTCCATCAAACCAGAGGACTAGGTGTTCCAGCTACTCTCTTTTTCTTTTTTTTTTCCTTTAATTATTTTTCTTTGCAAAATGAACCATGAACTTTTCGATGTCTGGTTTGTTCCCAGGTGGGATCCTAACCCTTTTCCTGCTGGGACAATACAGAGTGAGTGAGCGTAAGGCAGCTAATCTTCCCACAAATGTTAGTTTACTCAACTACAGCTGTTCTTGGTTTGGAGGAATTAAAATTGTATCTGTCTGTGGCATTGCTGACTCAGGCAGGGGTGGTAATGATCTTCTCCAGCTGATCAAGAGTTCACTTGTAGAGTAGAATGTCCTGTGCTTAACATAATGACTTCGTGAGCCCTATTTGAAGCACTGGGAGGTTTGTCATTTAGGTGAAAAGAGTCGAGCAATTTTCATGTCTTACAGAAACATTTTGTCTTGCTTCCTGCCCAAGGAAATGGTTTCCAAGTTGGAAATGCTTTATGCTTTTTCCCCATTTGAGGTCTGAGCAGTTTTAAAGGCCTCTGGCCTTCACACATGCCAAGAGGAGAGAAAGAAAATGCAAGGAGGATGTCAAGGGTAGTGAAAGGGCAAGACAGGGGTGTTGTTTTGTTGGTGGTGATTTTTTCCCCTGAAGTTTACATTATTCTAATTTTCTAAGCAATAAATTCTGCTCCTCTTCAGGAAAACTGTATGGACAATGAGTTTGTATTGGCACGTCATGCCCATTAAGCCAAAGCAACATGTGTTTTCACACTCTCTGGTACCTCCTTTCAGAACCTCTTTTCTGGTGCCTCCATATGTATGAGATCAGGACCTGACGTCCTAACGCTGGGAGCTGTGCTTCTCTGTTCAGGTTCCTCTGCTGAGTAACATACATAGTTAACTTGAGTTAAAACTGTTCGTCAGTTCACATTAGCTGACTCGTAGACTTTTGAAAGAGAGTACTGCTGTTCTTTGTGTGCAAAACTCCATATCCAGTAGAAAAATTAGTGCAAGGATCTCTTAAATTCTCCTTCCTAGTGTTTTTTTCCAAACATACATCTGATAGTGACTTTGGCTGGTAATTCCTTTTTCCTGGGAAGTTTGAGGTTAAATTTAAAATAATTTTACAAGGTGAAATTACATGCACTGCTTCCACTGTGCTAGATGTATGCCCTCTATACCTGAAAGGTACAGCAAATATTTGATGACTTCCTAAATATTTCTGACAGCATGAAGAGGTATTAGATGAAGAGCACATGCTTTCCTTCTGGCATAAAAGATTTTGTGTAAACAAGTATTCCAAATGGTTACATTCTTAGAATATTTTTTCATTAGGAATTACAATTTTCTTCCATTAGGTGAGGAAACTGGACTATAGCTTCAAAAAAGAAATGTATAGGGTGGAAAAACTCTGTCCTATCTTAATAAACAGTAAAAATATCTTTTAGTAGCAATAGCTTATCTGTAATTTAAAAATTCTGTTAAGGACAACTCGGTATAGTTCTAGATCCGAATATGTTCTTGATATCAGCATATTCCTTGCTCGTTATTTTGAAAACAGAAAATATGTTTTCTCCAATAACATGTTGGTAGCATCCTTTACTCTTTCGTTGATGGACAAATGTCCATCTTACAAAGCAAGTGGTTGCTTCTTTTGACTGTTCAGTGGTGTTACTGGTTTAAAATCTGACTGTATTTAGTAGGTACTGAAGTCCAGGGTCCCTTTTAAGTAGTATTACGAAGAAATAAAGGCTCTGATTTGAGGTACTGTCTATGCCTTTACTGCAGGGACACCCTGTGGACCCTGGGTAGCTTTTCCACTGTAGCCAGGAGAGTGGTACAGGGACACTCTCCAGCTGCCTGGTGGGAAGCTGCCTAATATCTCAGGTTCTTCTGGTCTCAGTGCAGGCAGGTGGCCTTCAAGGGTCTCTGCTAATTCATCTGTTTCCTGGTGTGCACCATCTTTAATTTCACAAGTTCTCAGTGGTAGTAGATCCAAACTGGAGAGCTCTTCCCATTGCCTGGCAGTTTCAGGGGCAGTTAAGGATTATGGGGTGAGAGCATCCCCTCTTCTCAGTGTCTGACTGCAGAAACCTTGCAGGAGCCTGAAATACCTCTTCGTTTCTTTTCAGAGGCACGGAGCTTAGCCAGGAAACCTCTCAACAGAATAATCAAGAATAGCTGGCGAGTTTGGAAAATCTTGGCTATCTTTGCCGGTGACCTAATTCTAGCAGCAAAGCTGAAAATCCGTAGGTTGCAGCAAAGCAGGTTAGTGCCTCCTCTTCAGCGAGGCAGGTTTCTGATGAATGGCACAGCTGCTTTGCAGGCAGGTTGGCGGCGTGGAGGAGGACGCTGTGCTGGTTGGAGCAGCGTCGCCAGACTTTGCGGCCGTGAGCACGCTGTGCATCCCTAGAAGGATGATTATAATGGTATTAGTAAGAGCGAGGGCACAGGACACTGCTGGCTATTTAAAGAGCAGGTCTATTTTTAACCACTTTTTAACAAAGGTGGAGTTTTTATTAGACTGGGCTAGTCAGGGCTTTGTAATTAACCAGCCTGGGTTGAGTGTTGATGTTTACAGCTAGCTTTACATGTTCTTTGATAGTCAACTGCAAGATTGTAACTATATCTTACTACCAGGGTAGCAAAACTGCGATCGATACCTGTGTGGTCAGCAGTGAGCACGGTTGAAAAGTTGATGCTGAATGGTCTTGTACAAGAGGTACCTAGATGTGACTATACTGATGGCAACTAGGCTGTGTTTGTAGGTCAGGAGAATGTGGTGTAGAGTATTTATGGCCTGTGATGGCTACAGGGTTTAGAATACTGTTATAAGCGCAGCTTAGCCTAAAAGGAGTTTATCTGGTAACATCGTGTATTGTACTACTGTAAAGTTCAGTTAATTATAATCACCAGAGATTAAAATACTTTATGGCTAATGGCCAAGATCAATAATAGGAGATCCTAAATATATAACCTGATGGGGAGATTAACTTTGATAAATAATAATAATACTAGACTCCACTCCAGAGCATCTGTTGCTGTTTGACATCTCTTAACAACTGTCCAAATTGCTTTCAAAGAAAGGCATTGAGGAGCTGAGAGGAGGGAAGAGAAACTGATGAAGGGGCACTGAGAGCTCAGTACTAGATCTGGATGAAAATGAAGGGGTGAGAGAAAATGCCAGGCACTGACTGACTCCATTCCTCTGCTGGGCAGATGGCCACCTATGCTGCTCTCATCACCTTTTCATTGTGTAGCACAGGCTGTTATATTTGATCTTTCTCTACTGAGCTGAAGTAGTCTGTCTCGTTAGTGTCTCTGAAGATCAAGGCGGTTAGGAAAGGATGAGCAGTCATCTTACCAAACAGCTGTGAGTTCATTCTGGAGGAGGCACCTTCCAAAATGGTGTCTTTTTTTTTTTTTTTACTTTGAGCATCAGTATTCAAATTTTTTTGCTATTCCTTTAAGCATCTTAGTTTTGGAAGTCATGGGATTACAGATGGTCTCTTTTTTTATTATTATTATTAATTTGAATGAAGTTTCTGTATTCTAGTCCTCTAATTCAAAGGGAAAAACTTCAAAATATGCAACAAATAAAACCCAAAGGCCCAGAAATTGTTGCATGAATAAAAACAGCCCCAATATATCACTTCAGCTTCAGAATCATAATATTGCTTTAGTCAAATTGTTTGGAATCTGCTTAATCTAGGATTTCTGAGCACAGTCACGGGATCCCATTTAGATGTCAGTGCATTTGGCAACTGTATTCTTGTTCCAAAGAGTTTCCCATCCAGTAGACTGTTGAGGGGTTGGAGAAGAGGACAGAAACAAACCTGAGCAGGCTGAAGGATGGCAGCTAATGATAGCAGAGCAGAGCAAACAGTCCAGCCTCTGCAGTGCTGGTCAGAGGACAGAGTGAAAAGGAAGGTAACAGAGACTCAGGGTGACATGAGAGCGATCCTGCTCCCTGAAGTGCCCTCTGAGATGAGAGTAGCGCCCTGAGTCTTCCATAAGTGTCCTGTTCACAGCTGTGTCTGCAGTGCTGTGGCCTTGAATCCTGGAAGTGGAAGCTCTCTCATGTGTCTGTGTAACACAAGGTGTTTGTAGGCCAACCCCTGTGCCTACTGAACAACATGATTGACACATAGTGTCTGCACAGTGTGGACAGACTGACTGATCTGCCTTCCAGAGATACAGCTAAAGGTATCTGTTAGCCCTCCAGGCTTGGGAGGGGTTAGTAGGACAGCTTCTTTCAAAGTTTACAATGGAGAGCATGGACAGTATATTTTAAGTTAAAATCCTTGCCTTATGCTTACCTTAAGGCTTGCAGCTTCTCTTGCAGATGTGGAGAAGTGTTTGTGTGCTGCAAAACTGGCCATTTTTTTCCCAAGTATTTCAGTTGTTTGGTAAGGTGCTTCCTTTCCCAGCGTACCTCATCGTGGTTTGTGACTGAGGCGGCCTTTGGACAAAATGCTGCTGTCACAGGATGCACCAATACGTTGCTGTTTCTATTTCATTTCTGCTTATGGGCTTGGGTCACAATGCTGCTTTCTGGAGCACCCGTTAACTCCCCATTATGTAGCTTGTCACCAGGCAGAGGTGCATTCGTGTGATATTGAAAAGCTGCATTGCTGTGGTTCTTTGGTTTTATTACTATTGTTGTTCTTACTGTTGTTTAATCATAGGTAGCTTCATTTGTGATTTGTTTTTCATCTGCCCTTGATTTGAGAATACAGCTGGGTGCATGCTCATCTTTTAACTTTCACAGACAGAGCTGGTATGGTTAAGATCAGGCTGAAAATGTTGCCCATATACCTTCTTGTTCCTTTAAATTCCTACTTATTTTTACATTGTCAAGTCTTTCTATTGTCAGTCTTAAATATTCTTTTCTTTGTTCATGTTAAACATTAGAAAGGCTTAAAAAATGTAACTATTTAAAGGCTATTTTTTTTCCTCCAATTACTTTTTCATGGTACATTTTATTAGCATTTGGCATACAAATACTCCTACGTGCCAGGGAGCCATCGGTAGAATCTGACTGGAAACAGAGGCAAATGATCAAGTATCTCCTTCAACTGGGAGCAAATGCAGGAAAACAAATAACTGTGAGAAGAGACCTGATTTAAAATCAGAAAGCAAGACTTGTTCTGAACGATTTCACAGCTCAGGTGGAGAATATTAACTTTTAACTGCATATTTCTGAGCCAGATTTCCTTCTAAAACACGTGTCCTGTCTCTGGTGTCCTGTGGAATTGGGGTGAGCGGGTGCGAGCGTGTTTATTGCAGGCTGGCTGGACGCCACCGCAGCTTTATTGCACGTGGCTGGAGGGCTCGCAGCAGTTGCATAATGCTCTGCAGCGGAGCAAGCAGGAGCTCGGCCCCCACTGCCTGGCTGCCTCGCCATCCCTGGTCCAGGGGCTTGGCAAAACCTCTTCCTTCACTGGAGGCAAGCGTTGTGTAAAGCAGGGAGCAGGTACCAGTGCAGAGAGGGCTGGGGGTGAGAGAATAGTAAGGAAAAAACATCAAGTTGTGTGATGGCTGTTAGAGATAAGCACACCTCTGACCTGTGAATTGCTTTTAGAAGGAAACCACATTTCCCCTCATTTTCCCTGCCCAGTGGTTTTGCATGTGTTTCTCATTACTTTTCTCTCAAAATCATTCTCATGCAGTGAATTATTGATGTGGGGTCGCTTGTGTTTCTTCAGGAATTGCTTTGTTTAACCAGCGATCCCTCCTGGATTTTTTAAGCAATCTATTAGCTCTGAGATCCAAACAAAGTTGGTGGTTTCTAATTTCAGGGTTGAATTAGATTCAACTTCACAAAGGTATAGAGGGAAGAGAAGGAGGGCGGAGAGGAAGGACAATAATGTCCTTTTCTGTGTTAGGATCTTCCTTCTGCTTGATCTTTTGGTGATTCTTTTGGTTTGGTTCAGTTCTTTTTTTCTAACAAATCTTGAAGATCAAGCATCTGATTTAGCCTCGGTGGGACTGGAGCATATTCCTAATGTTGAGCACATGCTTAAATCCACTTTTGAATTCGAGTAGTACAGACCTGCAGGCATAGTACAAAAATATCTGGGAAATGCTTTTCTTTTCCCTCAGATGCTCCCTTCTTTCAACATACCAAAATCAGAATTCAGCATTTTGAAATGCTGCTGGAGGCGAGTTGGTCATTTCCTGCTGGGAGGGAGGCTTGATCTTTTAAAGATGGGAAGAGAGCGATTGTGTGTCTGTGCATGTGTGTGTTTTGCAGATGTTCGGGCCTTGATGCAGCAAGTCTGCATCAGTAGCGCCTGACTGGGGGATAGTACTGCATCTGGTAAACCTGCTGCTTCAGAGCTGAGCATGCACGTGTGCTTGACTGACTCAGACAGAGAAAGTTTCTTGTCTTAGTTTCCATTGCTTCCCCACTTCTGGTGGAAGAAAGCCCCGCAAACTCCAAACCTGTCCCAGCAAGAAGCTGCAGTGTCTCTAGGGATGTTTGCATTCAGGAATGGCTCCCTGACAGTGCTGCACACAGCCATTGCTACAAAATTCACCAGAGGAGGATGGGTCTCAGCAAGGGGGTCACTCATGCCACCAGGGATGCACAGGGGTTTGGCTGACCCCACCAGGGCCCAGGGAGGGAAACTGCTGATGGCACTCCAGCACTGGGCTGGTCCTTGCAGGGGGCTCCTCAGGCACTGACCGTAGGTAGGTTTCTAGCCCCTGTATAGCTGCTTTGTGACCAGCAGACAAAAGTCTTGGAGCTGTCACAACAGGTCCCTCAGTTTTCTGGGGGCTGCCCAGGCAGGGAAGAGGCTGGCGGCTTTGTGTCCAGCTTGCTGTGGAGCAAGAGTGGTGGGATAGGTTGATTCCTACCCAAACCCCTCAAAAATGTCCTCAGAGGAGTGAGAGAAGGGGAAATGGATAGTGGTTTTTGCACCCATACCTTTTTCTGCACTGCAGTTTTGATCCAGGCTGAAGGGAGCACAGCTCCCGCAGTGGAATTTGGGTGCATGTTGTACAGTGAGACAGCTGAAGCTATGAGCAAAAAGCACGCATAAATAAAGGCTTCCTCCCCGTGCTTTATATAATCAGAGTGGATGATGTCATTGGGAGCCGGAGAGGAGAGCAGGCTGTGAAATTACAGCCCTCTGCAGCCAGGCAGAGCCAAGTGCAAGGAGGGGCTGCACAGAGCAAGGGCAGGCTCCTCTCTGATAGAGGCTCAGGACAGAGGGCCTGGGAGCTCAGGCTTGGAGAGTAGCTGGAAGGTAGCAGTGGATAATCCAAATAGAGTCCCAAGCTCTTGCACAGGCACAAAGGGAAAGGGAGGAGAACAGCATGTGTCCAATGGGCAGCATTGGGGCTGCCATTTCAGGGGCCGGCACCCCCTTCTTCCACATAGAACCACCTATAGCTTGTCAATCAACTGTCAGGGCTATGGGGCTGCTGAGCTTGCTCATCCCTCTTCTGCTTCAGTCTCCTGGCCTGTCTGTTTGGGAGCTGACCTGCCTTTTCCTACAGCAGCACCTGGCAGAGAAGAGAGGGCATCCTCCCTCAGCTTGCCCTCCACATCCCAGAGGAACTTGCTCCTTCTGGCTCTGCACAGGGGAAGAAGCAGAAGCGGCAGAGGGGCTCTGTCCTAGCCAAAGTTGCAAGGTGGAATGAGATAAAAGGTTATCCTCAGCTCTTTGGGAGAGGTTCCTGTTAGGCTCTGGTTTTCTGAAGCCCCTCGGGTGCCTTGCTCCTTTTCTGGCCACCCTGTTGCCCCACATGGGAATCTCAAATGAGAGTTTTTTCCCTCATCAAGCTGAGCAGGCTGGGGAACCAGGCTGATCTCTTGGGAAAGAGGCGGGGCCCCTCTTTTCAAGTCCTCCACAGATTCCTTCTTCAGCACATTCAGCCCCTACCATGTGCTCAGGATGTTGTTGTGAGATCCTGATTTTTTCCAAGGCCACATGAACAGGAGAAGGGGTTCCAGCTTCTCCCATCTCCCCTGCAGCTAGTGTGCAAAGGCCTCAGCCTTGTCTAAAACTGGAATTCTCCTTGTGTCATCCTCTGCCTTCCCTGGGATCAAGGCAGCGCGAGGCAGCAGCCCTTTGCGCCAAGCCCAAGTTGTTCCTCAGTTATGTAACAATATGGGCATTTAGACTTGTTTTTACAGATATTGGCAGATGCATCAATATTGGCATAATCCAGTGGTTTACATGGGAAGCCGTCTGGCTCTGTCTGGAGCCTGCACAATACTGGTATTTTCATTGAATACAGGAGCCTGCAGCATTGTCAAACCCACGTTGCAACAGAGTCCAGGTGAACAAGGGGAGAAGACATTTATATTGTGGCCTGACCTGTGGGATTACAGCTGTCCAGGTACAGCTCCAGGGCTTGATAAGGAAGATTAATAGGTTTGTGATTGCTTTCTCTCTGAAATGGCCTTTTAGCTAAGTTTGCTGTGGTGTTTTTGAGCTCTGGAGGTTTATTTCTGGGTTACCAGAGCCACCTATCAGTGCATCAGACCTGCCTGTGTGCTCTGTGGTTTAAGAACCCGTCCTGGTCCGCTCAGGCTGTTGGAAGTTGAGAGAGGTCAGGGATTGTGACCAGCTTAGACATTAAAAATAAAAAGGCAAGGTATTGAACACTGGGGAAGCTGATTTGATCTGTCAGAAGGAAAGCAACACACTTGTGTGCCAGGACAGCTTATGGGCTTGGTTGCTCTTAGCTATCCTAGCTGCACCAGGCCAAGGAGCTCTCGAGCAGCTCCACCAGTGTCTTTCCCAGCAGTGTGAGGTGGCTCCTGGGGCTGGAGGGCCTGGCAGTCCCTGTCTGCACCAGCCTGCCCACCGAGCTGGCCTGCTGCTGTATGCTGATGTAAAGCCCTGGGCATTTCCCTGGGTCAGGCTGTGGCTGGACATACGAATACACGTAGGTTTGCAGTGGTCTCATAACTGAGCATGGCTCATGTCCGAGTGCAAATTAAGGGGAAAATCCAACGGCAGCACAGAAGCGATTGCTTTGGTCAAACCCCTTCCAAACCTGCCTGGGCTCAGCCAAGGCCACCTACCCCTGCAGCATGCTCGTTGCCCGAGCCATGCTCTGTGCTGCTGTGAGCTTATCAGCTCGCCCTCACCCCCGCTGTCCAGGCAGGTGTCCCCTCCTGATGGCTGGTGTGCTGGCAGAGGCCGTCACCCCTGCTGTGGGCCATGACCTTTGGCAACCGGCCAGCAGAGCTGCTGGCAGAAGTGGCTTCTCTGAAAACCATCTGTATGAGCCTGGGCCAATCTTCTGGGCTTTGAGAGCCAAGGTGGGGCTCCAGAACTGGGGGAATGTCACTGCTTTGGGGCCACGCGCTGGGGAAGTAACTCTCCGTCATCTTTTCCAGTGTGCTCATGAGGACAGACCCTTTGACTGCTTTGTCCTGCAGAGTGTGGCAACCTTCTTTGATCCACTGTGGTCCTGGGGTACAATGGGAGGTGTTGCAGTGTCCAGGGTTCTGGTGGAGACCAGAATAATCCCGTCATAATCCAGGAAGTGGTAGTTAACCACCTTCTAAGCCAACTGGAAACCCACAAATCTATGGGGCCAGATGGGATCCACCCGAGAGTGCTGAAGGAGCTGGCAGAGGAACTTGCCAAACCACTCTCCATCATTTATCAGCAATCCTGGTCAACTGGGGAGGTCCCGGATGACTGGAGACTTGCCAATGTGACACCCATCTACAAGAAGGGCAGGAAGGATGATCCGGGGAACTACAGGCCTGTCAGCCTGACCTCGGTCCCGGGAAAGGTTATGGAACAGTTCATCTTGGGGGTGATCACACGGCAAGTGCAGGACAATGGGGGGATAAGGCCCAGCCAACATGGGTTCATGAAGGGCAAGTCCTGTTTAACCAACCTGATCTCCTTCTATGATCAGGTGACCCACCTAGTGGATAAGGGAAAAGCGGTGGATGTTGTCTATCTGGACTTCAGTAAGGCATTTGACACCGTTTCCCACAGCATTCTGCTGGAGAAGCTGGCAGCTCATGGCATAGACAGAAGGACTCTTCGCTGGGTTAAAAACTGGCTGGCTGGCCGAGCCCAGAGGGTGGTGGTGAACGGAGTGAAATCCAGTTGGCGACCGGTCACAAGCGGGGTCCCTCAGGGCTCAGTTTTGGGACCAGTCTTGTTTAATATCTTCATCAATGACCTGGACGAGGGAATTGAATGCACCCTCAGTAAATTTGCAGACGACACAAAATTAAGCACAAGTGTCGATCTGCTTGAGGGTAGGAAGGCTCTGCAGCGGGATCTGGACAGGCTGGAGCGATGGGCTGAGGTCAATTGTATGAGGTTTAACAAAGCCAAGTGCCGGGTCATGCACTTTGGTCACAACAACCCCCAGCAACGCTACAGGCTTGGGGAGGAGTGGCTGGAGAGCTGCCTGGCAGAAAAGGATCTGGGGGTGCTGGTGGACAGCCGGCTGAACATGAGCCAGCAGTGTGCCCAGGTGGCCAAGAAGGCCAACGGCATCCTGGCCTGTATCAGAAACGGTGTGACCAGCAGGAGTAGGGAGGTGATTGTGCCCCTGTACTCGGCACTCGTAAGACCGCACCTTGAGTACTGTGTCCAGTTTTGGTCACCACAGTACAAGAAGGACATTGAGGTGCTGGAGCGGGTACAGAGAAGGGCAACGAAGCTGGTGAAAGGGCTGGAGAGCATGCCCTATGAAGAGCGATTGAAGGAACTGGGTTTGTTTAGTCTAGAGAAGAGGAGACTGAGAGGAGACCTCATTGCCCTCTACAACTACCTAAAAGGAGGTTGTAGCGAGGCTGGTGTTGGTCTCTTCTCTCAAATTAGTAATGATAGGACGAGGGGAAATGGCCTCAAGTTGCGTCAGGGGAGGTTCAGATTAGATATTAGGAAGAAATTCTTCACTGAGAGGGTAGTTAGGCACTGGAATAGACTGCCCAGAGAGGTGGTGGAGTCACCATCCCTGGAGGTGTTTAAGGAACGAATAGATGCAGTGCTTGAGGATATGGTGTAGTGGTTAGAGAGGATTTGGTGTAGTGGTGTAGCAGTTAGAGTGATGCTAGGAGAAGGTTGGACTTGATGACCCTGGAGGTCCTTTCCAACCATATAAATTCTGTGATTCTGTGATTCTGTGTGATTATGTCGCTAGAGCTTTCAGGTGCTTAACGCAGTTGATCTCATCGAGTTTGCACATAACTGAACTTTTGATGTGGCAGATCAGTACCATCCTTGTAACTGCTGTCTCAGCAATCCAGCCAGTGCCGAAGCTGATCGCTGGTTCCAGGAATCACGCTTCCTGGTGCGGCACCTTCCTCGGTTCCTGGTAAAACCTCTAGTGCCGAGACTCAGCCTGAAGCTCAGGCTATAGATGTGTTGCCCATTTCTTTCAGCATTCAGGAGTGGACTGTGGTACGTTTGACACTGGTTGGGTGTTGATTCCCCAAACTTTTTGTTTTCTGTTACACAAACAATTCTGTTTTCACCATGGACTGGGAGCTGCCCTCACCCAGCATGACAGGGGAGAGAGTCTGTGCTCCCTGCCTGTAGCAGGTGCTATGTAAAAAGTCCCCTGTTTGGTGAAACTGGCCCTGCTCCTCAGCCCCCAGGTCTATGCACACATCTTTAGTTTTGCTCAAGCTGCTTTCTTAACTTGGGCTGATCCTGTAGGTGAAGTGTGTGGCTGGAGCTCGTACTTGTGCAGTGAAGAGACACGTTGTGCTCTGTGCTGCGACTTGATGGCTGTGCTCTGACAGCTCTCACGTGGTAACTTGCCTCTGTGACAATCTCATTCAAAACCCAGAATGTCTTTAACCACAAGATCATCCTCCTCTTCCTTTCTCTAGCTACAAGAAGTCAGTGTCCAGTCTCCTGTGGGTTGACATGAACTATAGTGCCAGTGTGAATCAGCAGAGCTTTTTCATTGCTGGCCATGGAGGTCATCCTGGGACATGGGGCAAACACCTGTGGTGGGTGCACACAAATCCTGTTGATCAAGCTCTAGACTGAAAATGGGCTTCCAGGTAGAAAAAAATCCCTCCATCTTAGCTGTACAACCAGTAATGGCAGTGGGATTTGCCCTACAGCAAGCTGAGAAGTAAAAGATGAGATGATTGTGATTACTGGTTTTTTTTCAGTTTGATTTTTGGATTATGATTTCTCTTTCCTTACCCCTCTAGTTGTTAATATTTAATGAAAAGCATGTGTTCTTCAAGGCCCTTGCTGGTCACATGCAGCCCCGTGGCTGTTCTTGAGACAGAATGATGGACCCTTCATAAGGAGATTTACAATCGAAACAGCAAGGAGCTCGCAGCTCCAGCACCGCTAGTGAGCACTCCCCTGCACTGACAGTTCATCAGCAGAACCCCTGACCCTTCCACCCTTAATCATCCTTGCTTGTCACTGACATAATTGCCTGATTACAGACTCCTCTCCCCCACCCCTTTCAAACTAGGCGCAATAGTAGATTTGAAAAACAAATGGAAATGAACTGTCTGTGCTCTTTTTTCTTTCTTTTTTTTTTTTTTTATTCCACTGCATTGAGATGGATCAGGCTGAGATTCGGTTTCTTTGTGCGTGAGCAGGGGCTAGGATAGGCTTTCAGGACTCTTTTGCACCGGTGTTTCTTGCGTGTGAATGGTGGAGCTGATGTCATTGTGTTATTGATTGGGATGACAAGTTTGGACATAAATCATTAATGTCTGGGAAAGAAGGAGGGAGGGGAAAAAGGCAACCCACACTTGATAGTTTTCCATAAATCTGCTGTTCGTCCCCGATACAGGGGAGGAGACAGCGGGAGCAGTTCTCGTGTGCAGCCCGAGGACAATGTGCTTTGCCACTGATGCCTGAACCATTTTCCCCAGAACGTTTCCATATTCTGCAGAAAATGGCTCATATCATCAGTAACACTGCCGTGCTTGAGCCTGTCTTTGTAGACATGAGCCAAGGTCGGACAACTGCCCAAGGGGAGGTCTTGGGTTCTTGTATTCCCACAGACTTTGCACCCCCAGCAGCCGTTCAGAGCTGGGCCCAGGAAGAGGCAAGAGAGCAGTTCTTGGGAAGTACCATCTCTGTAGCTCCTTCAGCTGCCAGCGGGGATCGTCTGGGTGTTGTGGGCTGACCATCTTTCTCACTGATCTTCGTAATTTTGTGCAAAAAGATGGTGCTGAGATCAGTTCATAGCAGTGCCCCCGAGCCAGCAATGCACAAGTGTGCAGAGGGTAGCAGTCATTCGAAACTGTTCTCACAAAAGTTGTTCTCAGCAAAACAGACAGCAAATAGCTGAGAGAGAGGAAACCCACGAGATACTTGTACCATTTGCCTGTGTGCCTTACCCCAGCACAAAGTTCATCCAGATGAGTCACATTATCAGTTCAGACAGCAAGAAAATAAACAGTGCCTGTCAGAGGTTAGCAATAACGTGAGTATTGGTGAGCAGATGATGTTTGCAATATAAATAGTTCAGTAGCAGTCTCTCCTGGTACCTGTGGGGAATTTTGTGGTGTGTGGAAAGAGGAAAACATGAGAACTGCCTTCCAGGAGGGAAGTGGAGAAGGAAATCATATTCCCTTTCTGAAAGCATAGCTCTGATCCTCCTCTTCTCCCCTTGCAGCCGAGCTCACCTCCGCCTGTGTCTAGAACGCTTAAAAGTTCTGATACCGCTAGGACCAGACTGCACCAGGCACACAACGCTTGGGCTGCTCAACAAAGCCAAAGCACATATCAAGGTAAGAGCTGCTTTTCCCAGCTGCTTTCAGTCTGGGCTTTTGGGAAATGCCATTCAATTGCTCAGTCTTACTGTCTAGAGGTAGCTCTGTTGAATGAAACTAACACCTTTTTAAAAAAAAATAAAGAAGGACAAAAACCAAGCAAGCCTTGCCCCCTTGGTTAATCATTTGTCATTGCTACAAGCCACATTGTTAGAAGAGTCCATAATGAACTCCGTTAACTACAGAAATGATTGATTGGGAGAGCAGGGGTCTTGTTCTGTATTGTGATTGTTCGCTGACAGCTGCATCTCTTTAAAGAAAAACATACCTACTGTTGAATGACTGCATTTTGATGGGAAACGCAGCATTTTTTCTGATGTGCTAGTGAGTTTCCACTGCCGAAGCATTAGTACAGACCACAAGAGAGTGATGCAGGGTGGCTTGCTGGGGTTTCAATGTGTGAACCTGTCGGCTAGCCCAGTGCTCTTCTAGATTTGCTTTTGGCAAACCACAGCATGAAAAGAAAATGCAGCATTGTCAGTATCTGGAAGAGGCTGAAATACTTTTGTCGCAGGTCAGGATAACGGGAGGGAGGATGGGTGGTGAAGGAGAAAAAGCACTGCCGAAGGGACAGAGTTAGCCTGAAATGACTCCTCCTTATGCAATGTGCTTGTCCTAGGAAACAAAGAACAGTGCCCTGGTAGATTTCCCAGCTGTGATCAAAGAAATCTGTAGTAGGTTATGTAAATTGCTTACTGAATAGAAAACCGTTTCTGAGAAATCCTACTAAACCATGCAGCAAGGAACACAGAACTCCCAAGGCACGTTTTTGTGTTACAGTGGATCATAACAAACCCCGGGTTGGTTAAGGGATGGAGGCCCCTTCGTGGACAGCTTTGGTAATGCAAGTGGCTGAACCCATGCGGAATGACCCACAAACTGCTACAGTTCAAATCGGTTCACCCTAGAGAGGCTCTGTCCTCAGAGACTTTTTTTGTGCTCATGTGTAAGATTTATCAGGACTTGAGAGGTGGAAAAGGTGTGAGGAGATGGCATTGTTCTTGGAGAGTGCAAGGCATCTTGGTTCAGGGCTCCTTTGCAGCTTAAATCCTTCTGGGACCTGGAAGGGTGTAAGGAAAGCAGGTGGCTTGGCAGTGGAGGTGGGAGGGAAGGATAAAAGAATGGAACTAATTCTTGAGTCTTATGTGATCATGTCAGAAACTTGAAGAGGCTGAGAGGAGAAGTCAACACCAGCTTGAGAATCTGGAACGAGAACAAAGATTCCTAAAGAGAAGACTGGAACAACTACAGGGTCCTCAGGAGATAGAGCGAATACGAATGGACAGCATTGGATCTACCATTTCCTCGGATCGCTCAGACTCGGAGCGAGGTGAGTGTCTCTGAACTAGCACCGCATCCCCAGGGCTCTGTGAAGCAAGGGCATGAGGAGATTCATCCATTTCCTGTCTTTCAGCTGCCCCCTTCTGGTAGCGTTTGGTATTTAGGCTACTGATTTTGCTCACGCACGCACGTACACACACCTAGATGCATGAAGAGTTTAGTATTTTGCATGAGTTCTAATTAAGTCTGGAAGAAGTGTTGTTATTGTCAACTTGAGCTGATTTTGGTGGCATTTAAAGTGACCTGTTTCTCTGAAAAGCTCTCTGAAATGCCAGAGTATTAGTTAGGAAAAATAATGTGATCACCAGACAGGAGCTAAATACCTGGTGATAATGTTGAGATATCCATTGTGCTCTTTGGTCTACTGAATCTCTCAGCAACACAGAGAGGGGCATCTAAGAAGGTGGGACTGGAATGGATGTGGCAAAGCAGCATCCAGCTTCTCATCCCGTATCTGTGCCATTGTATAACCCAGGTACCATGGTATAACCAAGCAAACAGAACCAAGCAGTGCCGCTTAAAAATCCCAAAAGCATTATACATACACGCAGACACACACACACACCCCCCCCTTTACCCAAGCTTCCTATAGAGTTCATCTCCTCAGTTAAAACTGGATAGAGAATGGCTAACTGAATTTAGGTAATTTTCTTTTTTAAAATATCTCTGCTGTGGTGACATTTTTAGGCACAACAGGTGGTTTGGTATTCACTGACAGACCCAAAGGTGCTGTGTAGTTTGAGTGTGGGTCTGTAGTTTTAAAAAAAAAAAAAAAATCCTTTTGGAAAGTTCCTAAACAATATGGGAACCAAGATACCTGGTTAAATAGATCACTGCTTTCTCATCTCTGAGAGAAAACCAAATCCCCATATTAATGCCCTGTATGAGTGGTTCTGGCTTTGGCAGCATCATACTGAGCAAACTAGCATGTGTGGGTAATTTCACGCTCCATTTTCTCTGTTGCCCTCTATTCTATCTGTTTAGTTTTGTTTTCAACACTGGGGTAGTAGATCTCCAAAGAAAGAGGTAGCAGAACAAGTTCAGTGTATGAAGTGGCCTACCTATGCTGATAGTGTGGCCTGCTGCTGGAGGAGTCAAACCCCTTTGCCGAGTGCCTAGGAAAGACTCCAAGCTGGTATCTAGTCTTTTTATAAAATCACGTCCACGGCTCATCCCATTCCAGGGACAACACTGAAAGTCTTCCCGCCAGACTGCTGCCCCATCCCTGACCAAGGGAGTCCCTGCAGCTCACTACCTCAGAGGGAGCCACTGGGTCTGTGTGCTAACCTGTGTGCTTTTCTCTCGTTTTCCTTTTTAGAAGAGATTGAAGTGGACGTTGAAAGCACAGAGTTCTCCCATGGAGAAGTGGACAATATCAGCACAACCAGCATCAGTGACATTGATGATCACAGCAGCTTGCAGAGTATTGGGAGTGACGAGGGTTACTCCAGCGCCAGTGTCAAGCTCTCGTTTGCTTCCTAGAACCAAGTGAGACAACAGTGCAGGGCGAATGATTTTACTGGGGTGATCAACTGGGTCCTAGATGCCAGTATCCTCTTTCAGAAATGACATATTGACAGCTAGTCCTGGAGAGACCTGTATATAAAGCTTTTTGGGTAAAGGAAGCTTCCACAGAAACCCACATGTGTTCATTTGGTCATGTTACCAATCCCAATCCCTGCTGGCAAAAAGTTAGACCAAACGCTAGTCCCTTTGAAGTCAGTGAAATCCGTTTGTTTCTGTGGGACCCGGATCTAGACCTTAGTGATGAAACACTTGTTTTGAATTTATTTGTTTGAAAGAGGATACTAGAGACTCATCCTTCTCCTTCCATCATGAGATTTGAGAAATATCGGAATTTCTTATCTTGCATTCAGGTTGAACAACCTAGTTTAGGCCCTTCTGAAGAGCTTTTGTGGTCCTAAAAGGACCGTGTCCTACAGTTTCTCACAATCCAATGCTGTCGTAATGTACTAGGAAATCTCAGAAGGCTTTACGTAGCCTAGGAATAAGAGTGACAATAATGATTAAGGTCTCATTCTGTGCCCAGAGAGAGAAAGAGGCAGCAAAGAGAGATGGGGAGAACACCATTCAGCTCAGCTTTTTCTTGGACATCATTTAAAAAGCAAGTACCTCTGCTGCCTGGCTAAAGCAAGAGGTATGCACTTGTAATCTACCAGCACATCGTGGGCTGTGTCCTGCCTCAGGCTGTGACACTGGCAGCAGATCTCCCGGTAGATGCGTGCTCATACGCAGGCACACAACCAGCTGAGGACAGAAAGAAACCAGCACATACGAGAGGTGATATGACAGAAAGTCATGCCCAGATACTGAGCCACTATGACCTTTTTATTTGAAGAGATTTTTTGATAAACATTTGTAAATGTGTTGGCAGGGAAAACACCCCAAGTCTGATGCGTCTTTTTAGAGCTTGTCCATATGAAACCTTAGATGTCTTTTATATGAATTTATGCCATGAAAAGATTTCTGTTTTGATGAAGCACTTGACCCAACGAAGCGCAAAGATGCTTTTTGCCGTGGACACGATGGATGAAGGCTGTGCTAGCTGGAAGAGGCCAGGTTTGGTGGGGGTTTCTTTGGTTTTCTTTTTAGAATCATTCCCTTTGCTGACTTTTGAAGTTCCAGTCCAGTAGTTAACCTAGTTAAGCTCAGCACGTCTCTCATGTTAATGTAATGTTTTGACTGCACGTCCTGTTCCCAAGGGCCTTGCCATCTTCTCTGTGCAGGTGCTGTTAAGAGCTATTGTAGCGAATGTTTTCTAATTTTCTCAGAGATGAGCATTCTAACCTGCACTTTGAGGGCTTTGCTTTTTTTATTTTTGTCTTTTTAATGGCCAGGATCGTTTTGTTTTCCAAGTTTTAAAAACCTTAATAGAGTCCTTACCTATGGCATTGTTTAAAACTTTGTATATCCTTAAGTAATTTAACTACCCCTCATTACTAAGAAAAAAAGAGGAAAAAAATGCTTTATAAAATTCATAACTTATTGCTGATTTGAATGGGTTGTTAATTTCAGTCCTTTAGATTTTATTTTATTGTTTTAGGTAGGGCTGGGCAAAAAGGTAAAATAAAATAAAAAAATAAAGACAACCATATTTAGCAGTGCAGTGGAATTGTGTTTAAATGTTAGCATATGGTCCCCATTAAAGTAGCACTTTAACGCCATTAAACATTTCTGTATCTGAAATGAGTCGTGTTCTTCCATCTTGGTCATTCGTATCACTTTAGCTGGCTCTTTGTTTTTGTGCCCTTCGATCCTGCAATGCGAAGATCCTGAGCAAGGCTGCTGTAGACTTCTGCATTATTATAAGTTGCTTGTGTTTAAATACTCTGGTGTTTCCCTCACTCTTCTCCAAAATGTGTCATCCCCTGTAAGAGGCACAACACACATGCTTGCGTAAAGAAATAATCTTTCCATGGCTGTAATGAATTATTTTGGTTTGTTTGGGCTTTTTAAATTAATTTGCTTACTAAGTCTGGATCAGGTTGCTGTTGTTAAATCTGTTTCCACTTCTGTGCATGTACTCCAGTGGCTCAGTACATCTGTTCTTCTGCCTTCTGGGAGGTGACCTGGCAGGAGCAGGAGTCTGCTGCAGACTGAATTGAGCTCTAGGTTCACAAATGGGGCCAGAGTGTTTCTGAAGAAGAAATGCTGCTTGGATTTAGGTTTGGGGTCCATATAATCTCTGGATGACACAAGGTTTGGGACAGTCTTCTGGGTGGTGAAAAGTGGGAAACTTCAGCTCTAGGAAGGGCTTATTTATCTGTTATTATTCTCCTTGAAAGTGTTAGGCACTGGCAGTCCTGGTGCCGAGCAGCTGAATGCCAGTGGGATTTATTTATTTAGGACCCTTTTTGTGTAGCTTTACCAGCACCTCCTCCTTCTGTTATTCCTGTTGTTTTAAATGGCCACTTGGGAAAGAAATATCACAGCTGAGCAATACTGAAGTTCAAGGGGTGAGGAATGGCTTTGCTCTCCTAGTTGGTATAAAACAGTGATGTGTCTGTGGTTGGAATAAACATGTCATGTTTGCTTCTATGCTCCAGGGCCAGTTTGGTATCTCCTACCTTTTCTAGCATAGTGGACTTGAAGGGGTCTTGGTATCAAGTGTAAATACGTTGGGGAAAATGTAGCAGGAGATGAGTTTCCGTCACCAGCCACCTGCCTGACCACTCAGCTAGCAGCCGCGGTCCAGCCAGGAAGAGGACCAGGGATAAACCAAAATTAGTAGCCTTTGTAGTATCTGCTAAAAGACACAGGGCTGGTTGCACTGGTGCTGTGGGGTTCTTCGTGGCAGGTCTTAGCAGGCTTCAGCTAGAGTTTGGATAGTTTCTTATGTGATGGAAACACTCCTCTGGATTTTTGATGTTGTCCTGCTTTATTACTGCATTGTGGACTCTGGCCTTTTCTGTATGGTTGCACCTCACCCAGTCTGCCACACCCCTCACACCTGCCTTCTAGTACTGTCTGATCTGTTGCATCGAAACATTCAATGTGACTAATTGGCTGAAAGAAGTTGCTATAAGCTACTTTTAGATGATTTTATAGGCCAGTTCCTATGGTTATGCAGGTCATCAGTTAGGTAATCATAATAGTTCCTAAATTTTTGCTGTTGTGGCAAGCCAGAATGGTCCCGTGTGCCAGATCTGCTTTAAGGTCATGTCACTTCTCAAAGTACCACCCAAGTTCCTGTGAGCCACCCTGAAATCTTGTTAAAACAGAGTATCCAAAGGTGCAGATCCAAACCCTTGAGGGTCAGGTCTCTTACCCTTTGGAAGCTGAGGTGGTCCCTCACACTGCAGAACTCTAAGAGATCCAATAGAGAAGTGAACTTTGCTGGGCTTCCCCAGAAAAGTGTTCTCACAAGCTACTGTCTGTCTTGTCCAAACTCTGCCCTTAAAATAAAACAAAAGAATTCTTTTCATTCACCCCAAAAGATAAAGTCACTGAAAGCGCGCTGCTGTTTGGTTTCCCAGCTCTAGTATTTTTTACTGGACACCTATGTGGGATTTGTAGTGCTTCCGAGGCCTTCTTTTACTCCTCTGTGAGCAAAGTGAACCACTTCTCTCCCAGTCCTTTCCCCTGTCACCCTGGGTTCTGCCCACCACGTTCACAGTGCTTTCATCCAGAATAACACTTTTTCTTTCCACAGGGAATCACATTTTCCTTTCATCTTTGCAAAATTATGTGAGGTGGATTTTTTTCATGGTTTGCTTTATGGGTGCTATTGTTTTTCTGCTTTATTTTTGTGTTTGTAGAGTAACAGAAGTCCTAAATCTAATCTCTACTTAATTTTACAAGAAGATGGTGACATTTCCTGTAAAAACAGAATCGGATGTGCTTTCCTTAGCCAGCTTGCCCACATGGCAGACACACACGCGTGCACACACAGCTCCCTCGTAAGCTCCTTCTGGCAAGTCCTCCCTCTGTAAATTAGATCCCTGGCGGGTCCTTTTGCTACGGACAAACCCATTAAAAAGACCATCCAGCATTTTCTTTCTTTTGACACAGGCGTATTACAGTATGTCATCTCGTGTCTGCAAACAAGGTGGAGATGACTATCTGGCTGCATTTGTCATGGTTATCCTGTGGCGAGTTGTCACTTGAAGGTCATTTTAATGTCCGTTCCATTAGAGGCATGTCAGTGATGAAGGTGGTCTCAAATCCATCTGTCTCAAGAAATCTGCAGGTCAATAGAAACGGGGTTAACTCTACAGGCTTAGTATTTTCCAGGTTTTCTGTTTGTGTTTTCCTTTTGTTTGGTTGCTTTTTTTGTTTGTTTGCTACCATCTGTTTCTGGCCTGTGAGCTCCAGCCTCCTGCTTTTCTGCTCTTTGTTCTCATATACTTGCTGCTCCCTGCTTGTCGTCTGTTTCTGTGTTGCCCTGTTGAAGTGGATGAAACACTTGATTTCAGTGGATTTGTTGTGTGCGCAGTGAAGTCCTCCAGGATGTTTCTTCATACAGACCTGACTGTGGTGTGTGTGGGGCTGGAGGACACTGGCACTTCTTGTTGCGTTCCAGCAAGCAATAATAGCTCTAGCGTGCTTCCTTCATGAGGTGACAGGTGCAGGGGTGGTTTGAGAGAAGAGAGATTTAGCATTCATCTGTTCTCCCCCCCAGTGACTGTCCCTGCAACAAATGCTAGTGGGGCCAGAAAGCCACTCTGTGTGTGTGCAGTCATCTTTGGGCCAAATTCACCCCTTCCATAAGGTCTCATCAAGGTCATGGCCGTTGCAGCACGGCTGCCTTTCAGCAAGGATTAATTTTGATCTTGAGGAATGTTGCAGCAAAACAAGATAAACCATCAAGGAATTTAAAGCGTTTTATGGCGGTTTTAACATAGTGGTTTCTAGCTGGGATGTACATCGACCTAGTTCATCACTTGACCTGGGCTACCAGCAGTCTAGCTACTGTTTGGCTTAGCTGAGGCTAGGTAATCCTTTCTATTTTAACCCCGTTTCAAAAATACTTGTCTCAAGACAATGAATTGTTTTGGATCTCCTCCTGCAAAGCTCAGTGGGGAAATACGAAAGCTCTTTCCTCTCCTGGAGTGGTGAGCAACTGTACTGGAAACAGCACTTACCAGGTTCAGCAGGTAAGCTAAAAATGTAAGGTTTAAAACATAACATTATTCATGTTCCTCACAAAGAACTTATCTTTGGAACGTAACATCACCTTTCAGTCTAGGTGAGAGAAAGCATGTTCTGTCAGCACCCATCGTGGGAAAGCACTGCACTTCTGTGTGCACCAAGGACTCATTGCGAGACGAGTTCAGCATAGGAAGGTGCAGAAGGAAATAACGTGAGCGCTTCTTCGTAGCAGAGCCTTCAGCCCGAGGCCAGAGGTTTGCTGTGTCAGTGAAATCAGGTTGTATGTTAACAGGTTACTAGTGGGTATGTGGCAGGGGCGTTTACCATCGTCCTGATGCAAACGTCCCTCCCTATTTTGCAGTCTAAGTGAAGGTTTTTAGGGCTCAGGTAAAGATTGGACAAATTGCAATACAAAGAGCAGCACCAGCTGCAGGGTAGCGATCCTTCACCTGGGCCTGGCCCAAGATTTCTGTAATCCCAGTCTTAGTGTTAACTTGTGAGATGCAAGGGGCAGTTGTTTCACAAAATACAGCCCCAGAGCCAATTCAGGCAAGTGGAACATCAATGGGAAGTACAAAAGTTTGCTATTGGTTTTACCTTGCAGACATTTCCAGCATTGAATTGTGATCTTCTGAAAGTCCTTTTTTTTTTTGCATTTACAAACCTCTGAGACCAAGCAGCTGCAGAAATAGGTGTCACAGCACTCTGGGAAAGCAAATGAGAAATGGAGTGCCACGAACATGTTTAAAGCTGCTACTCCTAAGACTGTTCTAAATTCTTAAACTGGCTGGAGCAGACCCAGATACGCAAATCAGATTTGTGCTGGTTTGATGTCTACACTGGATTACAAGCTGTGCAAGACCGAGGCTGTACTGGATAAACCCAGTTCCTGTAACTTATCACTAACAGGAAACGTGTAGCCCATACAGGCCGCTTGGCACAGTGTCCTTATCTGAAAGGAACAAATGCGTAGTCTACAACAAATACCTTTTCCATAATGTCTCTAGCTTGGTGGTTTTGGAGTCTTTACTCTTACACCTAACCTTCCCGCTGTCGTTTCAGTAGTTCTCAGCACTGCTTTGTAGCAGATCTGCTGGCGCTGAGAGGCCCAGAAGTCAATGCAGTGTGAGGACTGAAAAAATTGGGTGATTTATTGTTTAGAGCAGCTAATAAAGCTGCAAAATAAATTATTAAAACCCAACAAACCAATACCAAGGCACTTCCAGCCATACAGCATTTGTAAAATAAGTTTTTGTTTGTTTTGGCAATTACCAGCATTGCTTAACTAACTCCTTACTTATCTTCCTTATGAATTTCTCAAGACAGCTCAGCTCCAGAGCCAGACTACACACAAACTGGCCCCATCCTGCAGATGAGGAAACAGCATCCCAAAAAATAAAGTGCCCCAAGGAATGGCTGTGTTGCCAAGATGGCAGTTTGGGTGCAGGTTTTTTTTTTTTTTACACTGTCTTAAGGATGTTCTGTATTCCACAGAACAGGCCCCACCAGCCACTGTGGTATCGCTGCATCTATTCCAGGTGAAGAACTTAAGGAAAAAGTGCATCAAAACTTTCTTTCCACATTTCTTTGCAGTGCCCAGCCAGGTTCATTGGGCAACCCACATTGTGTTGTGAGCGGTGACAGTAAGTTACTCAAAGGCAGTGTACCCGTTCTGCTACATCTTTTTTGTTTTGAAAGGCTCAGCAAAAGTGAAGTAATCTGTAAGATCCACTAGTTTGAACGTGGGCTGGACTGTCAGTTACCCTAAGGGAGGCTCACTTGCCCACTGGGTCCCAATGACTCGTGCCTCAAGTTCTCTTCAGGACTAGCAAACAAGGGAGTCCTGTGATAGACCATTTGTTGTACTGGAGTACATCAGAAGATGAGCACATGTGTACATGGCAGGTATGGATTTAGTGTCTTTCTCCAAGTAATTTTTTCTAAGAACAGAACAGGTGGAGTTAAGGAAAGCCTGTGCGGCTTCCTGAAAACTCCAGTTCTGCCTCCCTCGGTGTTTCAGTTGTAACTTCAGGAAGATGCTTGTTCTGGATGGTGACAGTATCGCTGTACCACAGCCACCTGTGAAACACAGCAGGTACCTTCCTGCACATTTGGCTGTCTCTGCTGCAGGACTATCACACACTTCACGTCCCTGCTGAGGCTTGTCTCTGTAGGGCGCAGGCTGCACTACAAACTCCCTTTCTAAAAGAGCAGTAGGGCCAGATCATTTTACTTTTCTATGGAAAAGAAAATTTAATTCTTCATCTCCACTGGTAACAGGAGGGTTAAGCAAAATCTACTTCATCATGCGTCATACTTGATTCCTTGTGTACAACTTTCTGTCCAGCAGATTCTATACTTGCTGTTCCCCCCCATGTATACTCTTTCACTTTGTCAAATATATCCAGCAGATTTTAAACACTTTATTTAATAAAAGTTAAACATACAAAACTGAAATTAACACACTTTGTATTCATAAAAATCACCTTCTCCCATTATAGGGAGAACCTTTTTTCTATGTATGGATTCTAAACTACCAGTTGTAGAGTTTAGCTTGAGTTGTGACTCAGGTAACTGATGGACATTTCCACCAATCAGTGCATCAACAATTGCTGACGTGACCTGATCTAGTTAACAAATTACAAAATGAGCTACATTAACATAATATACAGGGAAATAATGGTCAGGGTTAATGGACAAGAAACACCCTGTAGTTATTTAATGGGGGGACAGCTGATGTGCTCTTGTCCATTAACTCGGCCCCAGATTTTACAAAAATAATATCTACATTGTATACAGGGCTACCCATTAACTTCTTTAAACACATTACGGGTTCAGAGATGGCACCACTACCGTAAGTGAGAGACAAGTAACAGAGGAAAGCAAATCACATATAAAATACAAGAAAGCAAGAGCTTTTACACGTGGTTTCCTGAACAGAACTGAAAGGGCTCAGCAGCACTGCAATACAGCTGAAGTGACAAGGAACACTAGGGCCAGTCAGGTATTTAAGGACAGAAAACTTCACACTAACCTTCACTCACTCACAACTAAGTGGGCTCTAGGCATTCCTATCCGCTGTGCTGCAGATCTACTCGACTGGATGGAGAAGGCCCAAACAAGCTGTTGCAGGGGCCGTTCCAGGTCTGTGACCCTACTGTCAAACCTACAAGATCTGCAGGAGGGGAGGCGATGGCTCCTTTCCAAAGCACAACCATTTGTGTTCTCCAGCTCTCTGATCCTTGGCGGGCTATTTTTAAGTACAGTGCTCTACTTTGAAATTTTCCTATGGTTTTCTTTCAAAAATCTCCTATGAAAATTTGATGAGTATTTAAAAGGAACAAAAAGAAGTATCTCCTCTGCTTAACCTATAGCCAGGAAATCCAGACTGGAATTACAGTCAAATTTATTGTTTCTAGCACATGAACCATCGTTAGTAGTAAAGATCCTATCGGCCCTGTTCTTGCAGCTGTACAAATCGGCCTTCAGTGGCCTTGTAAGGGAGTAATTTAGAACCTCCTTAGCAATTCCATGTGACATATGAGCTACAACAGAGTCTAGCTCGCTCTCTCCCAGAGCTGCAGCACCTCTGTGATGCTCAGCGTGTTGCCGAGACAGCAGACAGCACTGTGACAACAGAAGTGAGGGAGGCTGTTACGGTGCCATTTTTATACCACCACTTTCAAGGGGAAAACAAAAAAATTCACTACTAGTATGAATGGAAGATTCCAGAGATGAAAGCTGCAGATAACTACTGCTTTTAGAGTAGCAGGTAACAGCAGTTCATGAAAGCATTTACCTGCAGAATGTATTTTAATGCAACTACCAAAACTTTTATGACTGGGGGGGTCAAATCGGTAGCTGAAGATTTAAGGCTTGTATCAGCTGAAGCCAAAGTGATGGTGACAAAATGGACTACTTACTATGTGCCAACAAATAATTTACTTTTAGAAAAATATAATGATAAAAAGATAAGTGTAAAGCCCTGCAGAGATGAAGTTCCACCTTTTTCCCCTGTTACTGAGGCATCAAATGCCTGACATTATATTTAGAGGTATCTTGATACTGTGTCATAGGTTTGTCTGCAATTCCACACGTTCCAACTCCAACCTTGCCAGTTACACTCTCAGGGGAAGCAAAAATACTCCTCTTGACCTGAAAATGAAACAGAAAAAACATTTCTGAATAGTTACTAACTTGCTCTAAAAAAACAAACGAAAAACGCCACAAAAAACCCAAGCAATCATTACTATTTGAAGTGTTTCAGTACCCTCAACTTCTTAATCTCTAGACAAGCACACTCTCTAAAGGCTTGGCTCATCCATGACATAGCAGCAAGTGATACAACAGAGCTGGGCATGTCCTGGCACCTACGCGCTGGATGTGATCGTGGTACTCAGAACCTTGAGTCAGGCCACTAACGAATAGAATTCACCTTTCTCATAAGATACAAATGAAACAAGTCTTTAAAATGTCCTCGCCTTTTCTGCAAGATGCTTCTTATTCCAGGGCGATTACTTAGTGCTGTGTCTGCCAGGTCATAAACACAGCGGGCAGTCAGGCTTGGAGGTTTAGACAAGCCCTCAGGTTTTAAGCTCCAACAAATACTAACTGGCAACCAACGGTGAGTCCAGCCCTCCAAGCCAAGTACTAGCTCAGCCCCTCAAGACAACCACTCCTCCAAAATCACCCAGTACAAAGCCAGGCCTTTTAAGCACTCAAAATACCAAACCACACACTTTAGAATCCCATGGATGAACTTCCTTTAAATTAAATCTCTTTTAAAACCACTTCCTCCTCTCCCCCAAACTACTGCACAGAAGTCTATGTGCTGTTATTCACATACTGACAAAACCAAACAAACCTGGCCTTTTTTGTTCTTAGAATAGGCTCTGTTGTTGAACTGTTGCCACTTGACTTTCTGGTCCTCTCGTTCCTGTTCAAGTTCTTTAATTCTCTGAGCTTTTTTCAAAGCTTTCTTCTTCTTATACTCTCGCTGCTGAGCTATCATCTCTTTTCTGGAGAGAAGGAAAAAAAAGACATTTTAAGTTTGTGCCTTTTCCTGTAAGAAATTCAAACCTGTAAGACAGCCAGACATGATGAGTTTCCAGAAGTAAATGACAGAAAAAGCTTGTAAATATTCTCCACTTCAAGAAAAAAAACCCACAAGTCTTTCCATGCATAAGCATTACATCACTTATTTATATATTTGGCCATAACAACTGCCACCACTTGATTAGACCACGCCAAATGCAGCAACCCACAGGATTACGTGCAATTCATTTCTGAAAATGAAAATGTATCTATCAGCACTTCTATGCTTCAGAAACATCTACAGTTTGGAAAATTTAAATATCCCGTTCAAGTGAAAAGCCAAAACTTTTCTGGAGGTCTGCAGGACCCTCACTCTACCAAGTACCTGACAGTGATGGCAGGAAAAGAACAAAGGTGCTTCAGTAACGATAAGGAAGTTCAAGGAGTTTACCTATGGCACAATGCAGAATGTTCTCAGAATGATCTCTGAGGGAAGCGATCATTTGCCTCTAACAAACTGAAATTGTTCTCCCTCCCCCAAAAAGTGGTTTTGGCACTTTAAAAATAACTTTCTATGTTAGACACAGCCAGATATTGAGTAAAGCCCATCTCCCCCGTGAGGGGGTCAACACAGCTATGCTAACACAGGGATGGGGCAGAAGCAGTCCTTTCTGGTGAGCGTACTTCTCATTAGCCAAATCACAGCTCAGAGAACAGCCTGCACTAGAGCTGGCCTGGAATCTGCAGGCTCTCTGCTGTCAGTGAAAGAGTACTAACTTTTAAAAAAAATCTACTGCTTACATTACATTACATAATTGGTATCTTGAGATAGCATAATCTGAGTGAAAACAAAGCCTATCGTGCTATCTTGCCAGGGTACACACCACACGTGATACCAGCCATAATCTACCAAACATTATATGCTAGATTGACTTAAGATCATTTCTGAAGCAAATACTAAGATATTAAAGAAACATAAAATTAAAAAAAAAAAAAAAACCAAACCGAAAAACAACACAAAAGAGAGAAATTCTATTTCATTAACCAATTTTTACAGCTCTGGGGTAAAACAACAGCCCAAAGCAGCTCTCAGACATCTATCTGCCCGTGCATTACTTACTTGGACATGGGTTTGTTGCCACTGTCCTCTTTTGCTTTTCTTCCCTCTTCCACAGGCTTGAGGTTGAACAGAGGTGTAACTTCAGCGTTGCCATAGCCAGCAAATGTGACCGCAGCTGTGCCATTCTCCTCATCTATTTCTTCAATCTCAGCTTCATAACACCTGTAAAGATATCATGGCTGTAAGCATGTGAGTAAAGCTTTAATACTCAGCCCTTCAACACCTACACACAGTCAGCCAGCTAATGGCACTAAGTAAACAATTTGCAAGTAGCGGCCTTCATTTTCAGGGACGATACACAAATCGAACCCAGAGATTATTTTCTTAAGGTCAAAGGGACACGGGTACAAAGACCAGACTCTGCTGCGTTTGACCTTGAGCATCAAGAAGCAACGCACAGTTACCAAGACTAACGATTAATGCTGGGGCCAGTCTAATCAGCCTGATTGGGTCCTAGTTCTGGCAGGTCATGGGACTGAAAAAAAGACCCGATAAAATACTGCATTCACAGAACACAGCTCTCGGGGGATTCACTGAGGAGTTTTGGAAAGTGTCAGCTGATGAGAGCAACAGTTCTGTTCATTTTTTTCCATATGAAAAAGAATTAAGAAAAACTGAAGCTTTCAAAATACTCTTCTTCAACGCTTACAGAATTAAGTTCTTATTGATTTAAAATAGTAATTTTTAGCAGAAATCAGTCCATTTCTTACTTATGCACATGAAAAACCTTAGTCAAACTGACCTCATAATGGGAAAGAGTGAAAAAACAAGTGACATTTCCAAAAATATTTAAAATAATAGAGTCTAAATTCAGAGCAAAAGGATACATCTAAACCAAATAGAGGAATCAAATTCAGTGTTTCACAGACAATATTCCACTTAATATTTACTATACTCATTTCTTGTGCAATTCCAGTGGGCCAAGATCTTGAGTTGAGCTAGATGAAAATATATGGAAACTTCAAACTGCACAGGGTAAAAAGCATTAATCTCAGTCTAGCTCTTCATGAAACACTGGTCACTTAAATGTTGCAAGAGAAGAAGGGGGGGTAAGAAAAAAAGTTCAATACAATTATGTCCAATAAGATCCACTTCAGTGGATGCTTTGGGACATTTTTCCCCAAGCTCTGATCCTCTAACCCAGTGATCTGAGCAAGAAGAATGACCCAGTGGTGACCTAAGACAGCAAGATTCAATTTTTAAGTGCTTACACAAAAGCATTTTACACATGATCTGTGACAGAAAAAGTGTTCACTTTTAGGTTTGTTTTCTACCTAACGCTGTACCAAAATTGGTGCGGTTACCACACTGTTAACAGAACCACACGGGTTGAACGCAGAGCTTCTCTCTAAGTGGTAATGACTTGGACTACTAAGTCCTGCATAAATAGTCATTTCTTAAAAGCTGAAACAGATACACACTTTGCAGTGTGGCAAGTAATTTTAGAATGTCTCTTTCAAAGATTATGAAGTTAGAATGAACTGCTTGAGTTCCCAGAACTTCACAGGCTAATGTAATGGAGACTTAAACCAAAATGTTGATTTATTCTATAGTTACGTTATGCAGCTCATTTCATGACCAAAACAATCATTTCCAATTAAAGGCCCAAACAGAGGTACAGCAGGGATTTATCTTGATAGCAGTCAAGAGCATACATATGAATGCAATGACAAGTTATGAATTATACACCCTGAAACCTTTACAGAAGACTGCTCTGACAGATCAATTCATGAAAGTCTGCCATTTATTAAATTAACAAATGCTAATTGACCACAGCTACCCTACTTTTATAAGGTTAGCGACAAGCAGGGCATTTCCAAAAATGACCCCATATCTCTTTGCTTTTTATCTAAAATACTGACCTTTAATAAAGGGAGTACAATAACAGCCAATATCATATTTATTTCCTGATTTCTTTAGTCACCCTAGGGGCAGTTCAAACTGAATGAAAGTCTCTTACCATTGCACTATTTCATGTAACTGTTAGAGAAGTTTTCTACACTTACTGTCCGTCCTCACTCCATATGGCCATACACCTATCTCCAACCTTCCAGGAGTGGCTGGGCAGAGCAGACGCAGAACTGTCAGAACTTGCGAGAGTTTCCGAAGGTTGCGTTGAAAGGAGATCTTTGGTTAATTCTATGACTTCCTACAGAAGACAAAAAAAAACCCACAAAGAATAATTTTTCAAACTCTATTGTTACCATGCACATTGTGCTCTGAAGACAAAACATGAAAGGACGTAGCACTGCTGTTAACTCTGTAGCTGGCAGTTTCATCCATCCCTTCCCCTCTGGGACTGGCTGGTTATATTATATACAGGAATCTCTAAAACACAACATCTACAACCGCAGCATTTCTAAGCTATGAAGCATTTTTCAGTTTACTCAGAAGTATGTGGACTGGCTGACCCAAAGCACCCAGAGCCACGGTGGAAGAGAACCTTCTACAACTGCCACTGCATAAAGCCCTCTCATTTATAGAAAGCATTCAGGTATGTAGTAAAGAAATTGATTTCCTTAAGTCATTTTGATACAAGTGTTTGTTTTTCTCTAAATTCCCTGACCTTAAGTTTCCAGGTCAGTCCTTCCCTTGCTAATCCAACAAGACAAATAATAAAGTAACAAATTTTCTAGTTCCTTTAAATATTATTCACTCCCAGCCAGCAACATGCAAAAGCCCCTCAGCAACTTCCTGTCAATAGTATATTCTTATTCTGCTCAATCAAGAGCGCTGGTTTCCACTAGCATTAAAAGTCAAAGGAGCCAGCACCTAAAAGGCCATTTAAACTTTCCATATAAGGCAAAGCAACTCTGCAGTCCTTAAAGAAGAAAACTTCTTCAGTTCTGAGTATCTCAGCATGAGCCACTGTCACTCTCCTAACTAACAGTAAGTATTTAAATTCAGAGATAATTCAACAGATAAGCAATGTGCAACGGAGGCTCAGCAGAGCCTGAGCTTCCCTCCCAATTTCACATCCTAGTTCAGCTACGGGCATGCAAAGATTAGCTCAGGAAAAAGCAGAAAAGAAGCCATTCTCCATTCCTCAAGAACCTAAAGGATCACAGGCCATTCCCAAATAAGCATTTAATACAATATAAACTTACACGTGTTTTTATCCCATAAACTACACAACTGGCATGAATAGCACTAACAGTTTGTTTCTGCTGGAGCAGTTAATGTCTGCATTTCCACCACCTTCCTGACAAAAGATCTGCTCTCTGTTTTAGAGGAGCTGCTAGCTACTAAGTGCAACACTAAGCACAATCAGTAGCAACTGTGGCACAGAAATGTGCTTACAATTACTTCTACTACTTCGGTTTCCATTTTTTTGTATTACTACAGCTGACTCAGAATAGATTTTGATAATCGAGTTACCTAATTTGAAAGCGTTCCACAGAACAAAGTATTAGCCTAACTGTCCCTCCCAGATGCAGAATCCCAAACTACTCCTCCACACAGTCAGCGGCATTCTGCAAATCTAAGAGGTCTGAAGTAGGTGTCTTATCTCAGCAGGTCACATACAACACATCAGGCACAAGCTACATAATTTCAGCCATGCGGACTACAAGTAATATGGAAGTGTTGACTTATTCTTGCCACATTTCTAGTTGGCTTATTGTCGAACTCAAATGTGAATGGTTTCAGACAAGTCTACCAAGGATTCTTTCAATTTGGTAAAGTAACTTACACAACAGACTATAAATAGCAAACTTTTGGCAAAAATCTTCATCCTATATCCATATACCATAGCGCTAAGCACACAAGACAGAAACCTTCATTTGACTGCAATGCAGGAGATAGTGCTCAAGTCTTTAATGGAACAGCTCATGCAAAGGCAATCTCTGAGTACGAGTTACCCTGCGACAGCAGCTCGGCGCAGGCAGACAGGCAGAACAGCCTGGCTTGCTGCCACGTCCCCATGACACCAAGGTGTGACCCACATAGAACACTAGAGTTTGCCAAGACTGTGCCTGACCAACTGGTCTCACAAAGCCAGACCGAGTGCTACGCTCCAGAACACAACACGCACAGATATCATCTCCAATTACAGAAGACGACAGCTGCCATCAATCTGACTTGATATAAAAGGTAAGTTTGGTTCTTGTGTGCACGAACACCATCCTAGAGGTGCTTTGGTCAAAAAGTTAAAAGCTAAGTATTTATAAAAACTTCTAATATTTTAATCTTGTAACGCAGAAACAAGTATACAAAATGCACTACAGCATCGCTATTAATGATAGAAAAAAGTTTCAATTACATCATCATCTTTCTGAACAGACAAATGGCTGTTTAGTTGGGACACTGAAGCGTCGAACCCATTTTTACAACTGTTTGGTTGGCATATATTAAGTGTGCAAAACATTATGTCATTTTCAAGGCGGAACATATGGATAGCAAACCTTTTGGGGATGAAAGTGTAAAGATCTTCCCCATTCTGTGCGGAAAGCTTTTATTAAAAAGTTTGCAAGTTGTCCTTTCACATCAATGATCTCTGCATATCAAAGCCGAGGTCGTGTTGATATCGGAAATATCATCCCATATGGGTTTTGCTGTGCATTTTAAAAATATAAAAATATACACATGCTTTTAACAGTGTACAACAAAGGACATTACGATGATCTATCAAGTGCCTTGTGGGCACGAAGCCTTTGTAATGTAAAAGGAATTCTACGGATCATCAGTTTGAGGCACTACTCATATTTTGGTTGAAGCATCATTTTTTATCACTGTTATTTCCCTACAGAACAGCAGGGACTGAATCTTGTACTGGGTAGTTTAATATACGTTTAGGTCTGATGGCTAAAACAATCCACAACAGAAACGAAGCAGCATCCTACTGTCTTGTGAGACATTTTAACAGCACTACTGGGTTTTTTACATGCCAATGTAACTTTATATGCACAAGAATCTAAAGACCACTTATCCACTTAAAATTAGGCTGGTGGTCTTCGTGTCACCAAACAATACCCTAAGGACCAGAAATAGTCCTTCTCTCTTAAGAATGCTGTATGCTCTCAAATGTTTAAAAAACTGCAGGTGGCAAAGGAAAAAGACAACTCGTCCTTTCCTATATAAAAGCCTTAACATAATCAAGGCTTAGACGTATCAGGGATATAGAACTACACTGTAAAGCTTTTATCATTGCAAATGCATGCAATGAATAAACAGATTCTGGATCAAATTACTTGACAATTCGAAAATAAGCAGAGAGGCATAATGTTAAGCCCAACCATTGGGCTTCAGCATAGTAAAAGCAACAAAAAATAATTACTCTCTGAGAAATGCTTTAAAAAAAAAAAAAAAAGAGAGATAGCAAAGACAGCAGTGGCATATCTTTAAGCCTGGCTAAAGTTTTTAGCAGAAAAGTTTGCTATATAAATTAGTAAATCTTTTTGCTAATCTATGGGATGGACTTAAAACACACCACAGTTTGGTTTTGGTTGTTTTTTTTTTCAAACCAACCCTACCATAATTGCATTAAATCATGTGAAAAGAAAGTAATAAACAGATCAAGTATATTTTTGTGGTTACAGAAACATTTTGGAAAGATTAAACACTTGCTAAAGACCCTTTATTTTCAACTAGTCATACCCTAAAGTTCTCACCTGTAAGTCTTTCTTCAGCTTTAGTAAATCTTCATTTTCTGCATTTCCAGATAACGCTGCCTCAACTTGCTGAAGCTGAGCTTTGTAGCTAGCTAACTGCTTAGCGAGGTCTTCCGACATCTGCAAGAAGCATACACACACACAGAGCACATAAAAACAAGCTTGTGGTGCAAGTAAAGCAAAACCGCTAAGTAACACAAAAAGCTATTACTTAAATATTAAAAACACAACTCACTAGGTTTTGCTAACACGCTATTTTATCTACAAATACTTGCTCACCTCCATTTTTGTACTGTTCAACTACTTCCAATCAATTTCTAAAAACTAAAGCTTAAACACGTGTCTGTGCGTGCAGAGGGAAAACGCACACCATAGAGTAGCCAGCAGCGGCGTGTTCAGCCAGCCCCGACGTTGCCCACCTCTGCAGAACGCTAACGCGCGCTAGTTTTCCCCCTCCGGTTGCCACAGACCAGTCTGCATGTCCCCAGCAGCCAAATCCTCCGCGGCACCCGGAACCGGCCCCGCTCCCGGCAGCCAA
>VZZY01020957.1:0-14728 GCA_013400335.1 Eurystomus gularis
ATCAGATTCATCCTTTCAAATCTACGTTCTTTTACTAGGCCTTAGCTCTCCTTCTTCAATTTTCCTTCTAACCCTTGCTTTTGCTACTTTGTTCTCCAAGTGGAGCAGGTCTCCAACTATGGGTCCACAATCTAAAACTCTTGATTCTGTCTGTGGAAAATTTTTAACAGTAAATTGAGAAAGGTATGTCAATGAAAAATAGTTACTTGGTAATAGATTTTACCATGCTGCATTGCTGACTGCCATTTGGTGCAAATATTTATGCTGATATTTCTTGTATTTATGATATAGAATAATTAACATAAAAAAAAGATTGTAAGAGACCTCTGGAACTGATCTACTCCAACTGCACTTCTGAGTGCAATTCTGAATTTTTGCCCTATGGGAAATTACAACATTAAAAACTTTTTGTTGTTGTTCCCAAATGTTACTTTTACTCCTTTGTATAGAGAATAAGAATTAATTTTAAAAACAAATTTTGAACATCTGCTTTAATATTTTCCCTATGTTAGCAACAGTAGAAGGATACAAACACAGAGAAGTTTGTATCAGTGGGTCATTTGCAAGGGTACCTGCAATATCTGTGTACAATCTCTGCAATATATATCTATACAATAGAAGTACCAATAGCACCAAAAGCTGGGATTAGGGCTTCAGAAAAAAAGGAAATTCTTGTACAGTTTTCTTGTGTTGAATGGAATATTGCTTTGGACCACATTAAGACATTTGTGCTATTGCTGCTATATGTAAAGTAATTACTTATATATACTTGTATTTGAGAACAATTAAGGAACATTTGAAAATAGTTAGGAACAAAAATCAAGGTAATTGAGGATTCCAGTGCTCAGACCCGGCTTACTGCACACTACAGTTATGATACCTATGGATTTTTAAAGTTTCTTAAATTATGTTTATGCATGATAATTTTGGTGTGTGTGTACTCATTCATCCTTTTACTATACATCTGACTTCTATAACTCATCTCTATGTGCTGAGCCATGGTACAGTAACAAACTAAAAAAAGGAGAGCATTTATTGGCTTTCTGTCCATATGAAAGCTTTTCTTCCATGTTGTCCCAGTTTAAAAGTGGACTCCAGCATATATAAAGCATTTTGTCTATGCAATACTAAAATCTGTATAAAACATTACTCCAATAACATTTTGCTCCTATATAACCATATCATTGTATAATTATATATTGCCAGGCCTTTTGAGATGTTTTTTTACTGTTAGTCATGAATCCCTTTGTACAGCAAAATTTTATTAAATTCATGAAGTAAATGACATGCCAGTTTTATCAAACCTCTAATTCCTGCTGTAGTGGTTTTACAGGCTCTGAACATCTCCCATATTCTGCTCTATAATTTTTGTCTTTTCATTTTAAAACACTGTGATTTAGTATTCCCCACTCATGCCAAACTCATTTAAAGGATATCAGTCACTTCCCCTTCTTCCCTTCTGAACTCCTGATAATGAGATGGTATTCAAACTGACAAAAAGTTGCCTAGTTTTTAGAAGAAGCTGAAAAAATTATGGGATTTTCAGAACATAGTTTAGAACAGGAAGATTATTCTATGGAGAGAAGATCACCACCAACAAAACTGCAAGCATCTTGTGTTTTCCAGTAACTTCATGCAGCTGACACAGTGCCATTACTACCCAGTTACATGGTACATTTACTCTTGTTAGAATAAATTTCTGATGCTTAGAGATGCTTGTAACTCTCTGATGCCATATCTATTGGAATCCCTCCTCCTTGCAGAACTACCCAGAACATATAACAGTATGTATCACTTCTTAAATTTCACTTTCCAAATCAGCATAGCACCCAGATCATGCAGATCAGAGGTGTCATAAGTATGGAGAGGACAGAAAAGTCCAGCTTTCTTCTGGACCTAGGAATGGCATAAAGACACAATTTGCCACTTATTTATCCAGATTTAGCAAAGAAAGAGCCTTGAAAGAGGTATTTTTCACAATGAGTTTTTAGCTTGTTGAGCTAAGGGACATGACAGTAACATGCATACATGGCACGATCCTAACTCTGTAATTAGAGGTGGAAATCATTTTAATAGTAAATCTTCTGATAACCAGTATTTAATTTTTTCCAAAATTATTCAAGTTATATCAGTTATACATACATCCCACAGCTCCAGGTGTAGAGAAATAAAGATTCAGGCTCAGAACTGATTCGGTTTACGAAGTTTGGGATTAAATACCTGGATCAGATTAAACAGAGAAGATTCAAACTTGGGTGTTCCATTTCTCTCAAGAATATTTTGTCAATTTGTTTGTTAGGTATCCAGTAACAGCTCCTGTGGAGCTTTTTATTTTCCTATGGGGAAGTCTATAACAGTATCTGGCCTATCCTTGTAATAGTGAGCATTTTGAGGAGGAGAGGGGTTATTTGGTACACTGATGAGTTGAGGGTATTTCTTACTTCTACTTCAACTTAAGAAGGATCCAAATCTTTCTCAGGATCCAGAGCCTAAAGATGTAAGAATGTGATGGGAGGAGATTAAGGTCAATGGTCAGCCACTTACTTATGCTCCCTCTGTTGTAATCTGTGCAAGGTGTGTACCTTGCTGTGCTAAACCTAGCTGTACAGTGAATGATTAGAGGTGCTATTTAAACACATAGTGACCTTTTGAGTAGAAGTTCTCCCTCCCTCCAACCAGCAGAACAAAAGGATTGGTGATTTTTCTGTTTGTTTACTTCTAAAATGGAGGATGTGGCAAGGTAAATGGTTGCCCCACAAATGTAAACTACATCAGACAATATCAATAATCTTTGTAATTATTCTCTTTTTGAATACTGAGATATGCTTTCTTCCTTTATCATAGATACACAGATTCATCATAGCCAAGGCAGTATCATTTCCCCTTAAGCAAGCTCTACTACAGAGGCTGTGGGTACTTCTCACTTCTCTGATCTTGCCACTGATTACTGCAATGATGTCTTTTATTAATATTTATGTCCTACCCAGTGAGGCAACTTGTTTTTAGAAAAGATGGTTGTGGTGAATAATCATTATTCATCTGCCCAGTAATTCACATCCCTTGTCTCTGAAGTTCAAGTGAAGAATTGAAGGTTGAGCAGCAGAGGTCGTGTTAGCCTGAGGGAGTTTATTGACTTAAAGATACAGACAGTTCCCACTTAAAGGGGAACTTATACTCATGAAATCTAATTTTACTAATACATTTGAGGTTAGATCACATGTATTTGGTCAGTTTTGCATTGACGTTTCTTCTGACAACCTCAGGTGAATCCCCAGTAAGAAACCATAGGCTATATGTGTAAAAACAACAAAGCTCCAAATCAAATGATTAATAATTTACAGAACAATTTATTTTGTTTTGTTTCTACCTCTTCAAATAAGGATTTTGTCTCCCCTGTTGACTGCTGCACCTGACATATTTCCTGCATTGTTAAGTGTTAGAAGGGCTCTCAGTAATATGTATAGCAGTTGAGCAGTAGATTTAAAAAGAAAGGTGGATTTGCTTTTGTTTATTAGCAGAAAAGTAGATTAAAAGAACAATATTTACTGTCTTAGTCATGCATGTTATGGCTGTAGGAGTATAAAGAGCAATGCTATTTACACTGAAAGCAAACAAAAAGAATTTGACTGAAAACTGGCATTTGGAGAAACTGTAAAAGTTAATGACATAATGCATTATCTTTTTCCTATGGATTTTGATGGTGTCTCAGAAGCTAAAACCTGCAGAAAGCTTCTCATAGGATGAAGCAAAACAAAAGCTGATTTGCAATTAAGACTTTCTAAATCAGTTAAACTGTATTTTGAGACAGTTTAACCTATATGATTTTGAAAATACCATTTCTGCTAATTAATGCAACTGGTGGGTAAGTCGGGCTTTGTATGAACACAAATTTAAGGGAGGATGAGATAAAGTAGATAAGCAAAATGCTGCTTTATACATGTCAGAATAGTCAATAAAACTGAAACACAATACAATTTAAATTGGAGAAAAGATCCATTTTGCAAAACGTTTAATTAGTCTGTCAAATTTGCTGCTGTGAGAGAAAATTAATTACAGAAGCTTAGTGAGATTCACAAGAAGAGGGTGTTTTCATGAATATGGGAAACATTTGTGCCCGAGATGATTGAAAGTGGGTAACTTTAACTCTGTCCAAGAAGATAGTAACTAAATGGAAACCAGGAAGGAGCCTTCCCCTTCAATTGTTGTCCACTACAGGATTTTTGGCACCTTTTTATTCTAAAAGTATGAACTATAAGCTAGCTTTATCACCTAAATAATTCAAGTATCTTTTTAAAAATCCTATTTTGCTAAATCTGAGTTTCTTCACAGCAAAATTATGTACACAGCAAAACTATATATGCAGCAAGCAGAGCAAAATTTCACATAAATTATCAAATTCTCTTAGAATTACTGTATTTCTATAAAACTGGCTAAAAAGAATATATTTTCCCTTAGAGCAACTGACTAGTTTGAATAATGCATTAATTTTTACAATATTTTCATATGAACAGCCTTTGTCTCTGTAAGTGTATATTTAATTCTTCCCTCAGAGGACTCGACTATGAACTAGAGGTAAGGAGATATTATCCATGAACTACAAATTATAGTGGTTAATTTCAGAGACATTCTCAGCTAATACAGGTAGAGTTATGTCTTCCAGATGCATGACTTACTATGGTATTAATTTCTGGATATGCTTTCGAAGCAAAAAGAAAATTTGCCTTGAATGAGAAAAATAAAGAAAGAAATTATTTAAGAGAATAAGGAAAAAATAATTTTAAAAAATATGTTTATGACATTAGAAAACAAACTTAAATAAACTCCTTCCAATGTTTGGTTTTTTTTTTCCCTCTCTGAATCTGGGATTGATTCATTGATGCCTTTACCAAGATCACAATTTTTTCATTAACAAATAGTTGAAAAACAATTTCTGGAAACAGGCATGCCCAGATGACTGATTATGTTTTTTTTCTCTCTTCCTTCTCTTAGAAAAACAAAATACAGTAGCAATAATTTTATGATGCTCTACCTTTGAGCCAGATGTGGACATCTCCTCCTTCTGCCAGAACACATATGGCTAAAAACATATTTGAATGTGAGGTTTGATTCTAATTTACATTCTGGTTTACTATGATGTCATACCAGAGCATTGATCCAAGCAGTCTCTCTATCTACACAAAAGTCAAAACAGCAGGTATGTCAAGTGTCATCTTTTCTGCTGTTGAACAATGCTTTGTTTTGGCCCTTTAAACAGATTAATAAAGGGAAGATCTGTGTAGTTATGCTGAGTAAATAGAGGTCACAGAACTTCAGACAACATGGTTCAGCTGACCCAGTGATAGAGCTGGAAGACATACAGCATGACTTTCATATACATGGTTATATGGAAGTATTGGCTTGTACCTGAATTTTCAGTTTTGTGTACTTCCAAAATATATAATCATTTGGATTTTGTATAGGGCTTGATTTTGGACTTTCAATCAAGGACAGAAGACTTTTATGTCAGTATGTACAGAAAATAACTCAGCTTTGTTCTTTTTCATTTTATTTTTCAGTTGTTTTAAGCCTGAAAGGTTACTGTGGATGCTGCAGCATGGGATTTGAAAGAAGTAAGGGAAAATAGAAGGCAAGCAGGAAAATAAAATAGAAGGCCCAGCAAAAGTGACCGAATAACCCCTTTTGGTTTGGGGATGCTTTTTGAAACTTTGAGGATTTTATTCTTTTGAACTGCTGTTAAGTTACTGAAAAAGGTTCTGATTCAAAGACTGAAGTTAATGGAAAGGTTGTCTTCCATAATGGGATACCTCAGATTTGATTCTAATTATGGTATACTACAGACAAACTGGTCTAGAAATAAAGAACAGTATACATAGTGCAAATGAATTTCTTTCTGCTAAAATTCCTGTCTGACCTTGTCCAAGGACTTTTACATCTGCAAGGTTTCAAAACTGAAACCAATTGCATATTCTATAACTGAAAAACTGGTTCAATTTTTATGAGTTTAATAATGAGCAGCATTTTTTCAGTACAAGTTAAAGAATGTGATTTTTCCTCAAATCTGCTTAGATTAGTTGTAGTTGTTCCCTACTAGGGCAGTATATTGTCAGAAATAGCCACAGAAAGTTGACTTTGATCTAATAGATATGCTATATAAACCCCTAGTACCTGTGGAGCTTTTATTTCCTCACACTGCAGTGCCAAGTACAGCCATGGGAAAAACACACTGGCAAAGGCATTCTTAGTTTGATATGTTTTCTGAGGTGTATTTCTGATATTTATCTGGGAAGGAGAAAGGAGAATGGATAATGTTTTCGTAACCATTAAAAGTAAAACCTTCCTGAGCTTACCAGCCACAAGGTTCAGATAAAGAGCTCACAGTCTTCCCTTAGGTTCAAAAAAGGTATATCTATATAGCTGTCCCATACAGATCTGTTTGGCGTATCAACTTTGCATACTTGGCAAGCATATTAACGAACTGAAATTGAATTAGTTATTGTCACTAAGCTCTAAGTGTACTCTGAAATAATTTACTTTTCCTTCTGAATTTCATTGCATTTCCTTCTGAATAAGTGCTAAACTTTATCAATATTTAAAAGAAACAGCCCCTCTTGCAAGTCTATAACGGAGAATGGAAGAATGCTTAATGCTGCCTTTTCTGTAATTTTTTACTTTGACTAATGACTGCCTATCTGATCTGAGAAGAACAGGTGTAACTTGTGTTACATGCTGCAGACTTTACTACTTTATTGTGATAACTTTGAAAATTTAACTATAAAGGGCCATTTCTGTAGGGCAGAGATACTACAAGGTGAAATCAATCTTGCTGCTGATGAAAAGAATTGTATGCCAAATAGTTTGCACTTTAAATTATTTAGAGCGTTAAGGCTTCCTTGCCAGTAGACGTAATTGATTTGAGAGTTGGTTCACTAGAAACTAGTAACATGGTATGTAAAATTTGTGATGTATTCTGTGTTGGCAGTTAACCATGCTTCTGGGCTGAAGAAATTGCTTAGAATTACTTTAATTCATAAAGGTGTTCTAGGCAAAGTCATTGTGACAAGAAGCACTGCAGAAATAAAACAGTCACTAGTTTTCCATGAAATACTGGAAATGGGGATTCAGTTTACTCAGTGGATTTCATGCTCCTAACCATCCTTCAAACCACTGGCAAAATGTCTCACAGATGCAGCTCCCGAAGCTAGAAAGAAAAGTCAGGCAATCATCAAATGAAGCAGAATAAAGTGGCAAATTTTGCTCTGGCTTGTCCCCTCAGTCAAGATGACTGGAATACTCAGCATGCAGTAAGTTATAACTCATTTAAATTATGTCCTGACCGTAAAATACTTTGCCACCTTTTCTTTGTCATACCCCAGTAGGCCTGACGAAAAAAAAGGATGCTAGTGCTTGGAAATAAAAAATGACAAATGACTTAGTTAGTCAAAAGAACAAACTAAAGTCTAGCTGATCACGCTAGACTTTTGCTAATGAAACATTACCCATTAGGTATCTGAACCAAGTGAAATGGAAACAAAGCCTAAGACCACTGTTTTCATTACATTTATAGTATCAATCTCTATCCATCTTGCCATTCATAAAGGCCAAGAACATGTATATTCTGTGACTTCCCAGTAACTCATGTATAAATCATTCATATGTTTGCTTATGCTCTTGGAGCTGCTAGCATGTATTTGGCCCATCAAATGCAGTTGGATATATTTTTAGCCAAAAATAAGTAATATAGGGGAAAATAGACTGCATGCTCATCAGCTGAACCATGCTGTTTGAAGACCTCTGATATCTGTGTGGGAAAAAATCCCTTTATTCTTTATAGAGAGGTTTTTCACCAGGAAATCATCTATTGGGAACAGGCTGAGTTTATCAGTATTGACCAACACTCTGGAGACAAAAAATTATCAGTAAAACAACTACTCATGATAAACGTGCAACAAATATGCATTTAAGGAAGAAAACAGAACAATGAGGACATCCAGTGCAGCAAGTCAGGCCTGTGCATGTGTTCAAGGCTTAATGAAAGATAGCAAAGCATGTCATGTCTGAATGGAGATTTCAAATAAATAATTTGCTTGTCCGTTGTGTCTAATTAAATCTTCTTTCTTGTCTTTCCCTTGTGACAGTTTTATTACTTTGACAGTTTATTGTTTTTATCTGTCAGTCTTAATAATTGTCTTTCATTATTATGGTTGTTCAGATGAAACTAAACACATTGAGTAATTTTCTTTAACGATCAGCCGGATCACAGGGTTACTGATGTGACCATCAGGATTTTTGGTTCCTGCTTGTTCTAAGAAAGGTAAATTAATAGTAATGTTAAGATAAAACTGTAGCTTTTTTTAATCAAATGAAGATAGGAAGTAGCAATTGAAAAATGATTAGGTGTCTGATAAGACCTGTCCTTTAGTAAGCCATAGTGCAAGACCTCATATTGGGGAAACAAACTGCATCTCAGCTTATAATGCCAGAGGATGTTTTGACCTTCTCTGAGAAGAGCGAAGAGAAATACAGGGAAAAGAAGAGACATTTTCCCAAATAATGGTTCCAGAGTTTTATGTTCCAAGATGGATGAGGTTGGTATCTGCAGATTCTTTGAACTTCACTTCTAATATATATGAAAACAAAATATTTGCCAGTTTAAAACTGGCAAAAGTAACATTAAATTATTGGAGAAATTTTTTCCTTTTATGCTGTGTGAGTGCCGGTGGGAAGTGGATCGTGTGGGAGAAGCACAAAGCCTAGGGATCCTCCTTCCCTAAGGCAGGAAAGAGATGGCATGGAGCCCGTGCAGCTCCAACCTCCTGTGGCCCAAGGAGCTTTGAGGAGGAAATTGCCCTGTCAGTGGATCATGCCCCACACTTCTGAAGAATTTTGCACATTTATTAATGCATATTTTTCACTGATACCTACTCTTTCCCCAGAAAAGACCTGTTAGGCCTGTCATCATGAGCTTCATACTACCTCATGCTATTCAGTAAACTATGGTGCACATTTTACTGTTTCTTTTTTTAAGGCAAAACACTTTCTAATAAAGTCTATGTTAACTGCTAAAACATTCCGAATGTGTGAAGGTGTTCAGCTTTATGGTGATTAAGGACAGAAAAGAACATGAGATGATCTGGACTGCTTTTCTCTTACTCTTGTATGTTTAGGCTGTTGAATATCAGCTTTATCTGAAATGTAATAGTATATATTCTACTAAAGCATACAGTTCAGGAAGACCCTGTCTGATTATGAAGCTATTGAAAGATGAAGACTCCAGACCTTTCACTGGTTAGTTACCATCACTGCTATGTATTTTAGTTCGTAATCTATAAATTACTTTTGATGTGTATGTTAAAGAACTCATTGATATCCATTAGTTTTGTCTCTGTATATGCATGCGTGCAGATACTTATACAATAATGTTACAATTATTTTTTGTTAGAAATTATACAGACTGAGATCTTCCAGTCACTCACTAAACAGGCTTTTTTGACCAGGCCCCCTGGTTGTTACTTGACAGTCACTGTTTATGGGGATCAAAGTGTAGTGTGTAGTGTTACATCATTTGTCTTACTGATGCCACAGATCGAGGTAAAATCATTCCTTCATTACTTGGTTTGTATATCCATTCATCCCTAGCCCTTTGTGCAGCCTTGTTCCACTGGGGACTCTTGTTAGCTCCTAACCCTCCCAAGTCTTGGATCCTTTCCAAGGTAATTGATTCCCAGGATGGCATCTACATCTCCATGAAGCTACATCTTACATACCTGCCATATCCTCTTCATTATTTCCTATTTATCTTTGTTACAGACAGTTTTTATTGGTTATTAATCTTACACATCTAGATTACCAAAGGAAGAAAAAGCTATCAGATCCACAAAGCTCAATTAAAAATGTGGAGAGGGTGTCACAGTCCACTCAGTGGAGGCGTGATTGTTTGTTTGCTGCGATCTCGAAGTGCAAAATTAAGGCGAACATGCCAAAGGGGTTTGCTTCAATCAGACAGTGAAACTTCATTGCTTTGCCCATGAAGAGGCATGCGATAGGTAAAGAGGGTGAGAGGAAAAGAGGAAAAAGTGAAGTAAAGAGAGGAAAAGGAACGATAGCTACCACCGTGGGTCCAAGGCCTCCTTATGGTCTAAGGTCCAGGCAGCATCCTGCCAGTCCTAACAATCGTTGTGACCCTTGGTGGGCAAACTTTGAAACTTCAGTTGCTAAGGAGCCATCTTTATGCCAAGCAACACACTTTGCTCCTCCTCTGTCTCAGGTATCTCCTCCTTTTCTTGAAATTCATTATCCTNGTATCTCCTCCTTTTCTTGAAATTCATTATCCTATCCCTGCTTTTCTCAAGCAAGGCTACCCTGCTTGCTTAGGGGAAAGTGTCCGAGGTGTGGTCTGCCTTAGAGGCGGGTAGCTTTTGACCAAGAGGTATGTTTTTGTATTATGATATTATAATGAGCAAAGTTCGCCTAAAGTTCATAATTTCTTCATTGATGCTGAAATAGCAGTTGTGATCAGTCTTTCTTGACAGCAGCTATGTGGTTATCTCTAGCAGCTCAGGCCCTTCCCTGGAAGTGGAGAACAGCATGGTCCTCTTCATAGCACACAGTTCTCCACCCAGGGTGTTTGCACCTCTTGTATCCATAATGACCTCATTCCACACTTGGGAACAACAACTGCATCTCAGGCAGGCTGCTGCAGACTCATGTCAAGATGTTAGGCTGACTTTCGGGGTACCTTATTGTCCATGTCCCTGATGACAAGGTTGAGACAATGTTGATCTTCCGACTGACTCTCACACAGGGGAAGAAGGCTTTTTGTTTTCGCCATTTACAATCTTTTTACATGATCTGTCAGTCAGTTCTTAATTCTTTAACATGTACTTTAATGTTATTTTCATTCATTTAGTGCTACTAAATGGAGCATCAAGTGACACTGAGATTGTGTTTTTCACGACATGCTGGGTTCCAAATAATTGGAAATATTTCTAAATTTCATTTATATTAGTGATACAGTTCACAAGGACCAGCCTTGCACACAAGTGAAAGAAGGAAGGGTTAAAGATATAGAAAGAAAAGAGTATGAGAATGAGAAGTGGAGGGACAAGAGAGGTGAATAACAAGAACATGTTAACTCTGCCAAAAAATACAACACAGCAGAAAATTTTCTCCTCAAGTTCATGGCTGGAATTAATCAGATTAATCAAATATCAATGTTTTCTTTCATAGTAACAAAATAATCCTTCTTGACTCTTTTGAATAGACGTTGCAGTTTGCAGAAATTTCTCTAGTATATTTGAGAGATAAACAAGTATCTTAGATAGTACTTTTACGTCTTTGAAGATTATTTCTATTTGTTAAATAAAATGTTTTTGTATAAAAAAAAACATTTTTTTTTCCCTTATATATATTATTTAATGTTCTCTTAGGTTATTAATGGACTGGAAAGTATTAAATTATCATCAGTGTTTAAGCATACAGAAAAGATATATTTATCAAGCATTCCTATCAATCTGGTATCCCCTTAAAAATGTTTTTATTTCCATCTAGCTATGGGTCCATATAACATACATCTGTGAGAATAACTCTCCTCCTTAAGTCTTTCTTGCTCTGCCAGTGTTGTATTTTTCCATGTTTTCGACTTTCCTTGGCCTAGCTAGGTACTTCATAGGCAAAAATCAACATAAATAAAATGCTAGGTCCTGATTTTTTTTTTCATTTTTTATTTGTTACTGAGTTCTTCTGTGGAATGAAGATGGAATTTCAGTTTTGGTTTGTGTATTTTCTTTGAATTTCTTTGAATAATAGGCATCTAATTTGGTCCTTTTTAAAGAACTTTGAATCCCATTTTTCTTAGTTATGCATTTCCACACTGGTGAGTCTTAATATCCTATTTCTTTGGATAGATTCCTATCAGAGCTTGCTTTAAAAGATTTTTTTTCCCTGGAATCATCACTTTGCACTGGTGACCTTCAAAATCCTGAAGAAGGAAATGCAATGCTATCTATAATGACAACAGAACGTAAAAGGAGCTCTTTGACAGGGATTGGTTTAATAATGACTCCATCAGATTTTACTTAGAACTATGATGTTATAAGAGCACCCAAATATATATGATGAAGGAAAAGAAAAAAAGACCAAGTTTGTTTTGATTTTTGGTCAGCTTTCAATTATTAAGTAGAATGCTAAAAAGGGAGGGCAAGCATCTCAAGCTCATCCAGTCATGTATTTGAAAAAGAAACAAAACAGCAACCACAGAAGTTAGCATTCTTTGTAATTATTTAATGACCAAGAATAAAATCCTTGATATTTTAAATTGAAATTCAATCAGTGTTCAAAGTAAAATAGATTTCATTTTCTTGGATTAAATTTGGTTCTTTTTGTCTGCATACTGAATTTGCAAAGTAGAAAGTGGGTTGTTTTCTTTTTAAATGCAAGACTTGCATATTGTTTCTCTTTAGAAACAATTTCCTATGAAATAGAATCTCCTTTCTAGACTATTAGTATTTCTAATCATTAACCTCTGAAAACCTCAGAATCCCCAAATACCTGAAGGACTGGAGGAACTAAGCAGCTTTAAAATTGGCACTGTGTAGCAGTCCCTGAAAAGCAGTTGCTCTACCTTTTTAAAAACTAAAGTATATTTTATCTTTCAACCACTTCACATGTTCTGCCAGCCAGGACTCTCCCAAAATTCCTACAAAACATCTTCAAATCAAATAATGCACTTTATTACACAGTTTAACATGCTGGGAAGTCTTTGGTCTGTAATGGAGAAAAAACCACAACTGTTTTGACATGTTTGAAAAAAGGAATTAGGAGACATTCTGCATATGAGAGAGATTCTGAAATATCTCACTGGATAGCTGGCAGAAATCCTATGGTACTCTGATTAACCACAGGGATCAGCTGAATGCATAAATGTACAGGGATCAGGATAAAGAAATTGCATTCTCCTTCCTGAAACACAGTCATAGCTATGTATGAGTTATGTATGTGTACTGGGGCCAAGCAGTGATGTTCTTAATGTTACTTGATTCTGCATTGATTTCAAACGTCTCATAATTTTTAATTAATAAATAAAGCTGTGATGGATAACAGACTAAGAATTGGCAAAGAAACATTGAATTCTAAAACAATATAGATTGAAGGAATTTCTGGAGGTCATCCAACTCAAGCTCTCACTCAATGCAGAGCTAGCTTTGAATTTAGAAGGAAGTATCAAGTCACATCAGGTCGCTCAATTATACTCAGTCAAGAAGCACTGAATTTTTCACAGGATGGAGGTTCCACAACCGCTGTGCACAACCTGTTGTAGTGTTTGATCTTCCTCGGTGTGATTTTATTTTCCCTATTATCCGCACTGTTACACCTGTAGTTTTGGAGATCCTAGGAACTGGAAGCTAAACAGAATTTAGAACAAAAGCATTTTTAAGGAAAAGACTCATAAAGAAGAAAATTGGTCATAAAATGGAGAGCCAGAATACCTAGTTAGAATATGCAAAACAGATGGCAAGTGGCACAGAATCCACTAAGAATGATCACAGTACCTGGTTCACATGAGGACAGTGTTCTAAGGAGTCACAGCTTTTTTAGGGGTCATGCACTTTTTATTTTGACTCCTTCTTGAGCAAGAGCTCGGGATCAGACGGGATGCATGAGAGGAGAGGCTGGGTCTTCCCCATTTAATATTCTGGAGACTAGTGTTTTAATCTGTGTCATCTGCAGGTGGAATATCATACAAAATTTTATCCATGCAGCAGTTTAAGGATCCTGGAAATGCCAGTGCTAGATAAAATCTTTTCTGCTTTTAGCATGTGAGAATGTATATGGACCTCACATATTTTCTAAACACATCTCCATCCTTAGTGAGGAATGCTCCTGTGAGGCAGAGAAGACTCCCTGCTCCTTGACTAATATTGGCAGCGTAGGCGGACTGATCCTTCCTCTACTCAGGCAAGGATTCCTCCACACCTGACTGCTGGGCACAGAAGCCCTGTCTTAGTATCTTTGGTTATAGGCAGAAAAACAACAGTACTGAGGGTGAGATTCATCTCAGTTTTGACCAAAAGCATTCAAAAATAATGGGCAAATTAGATTATTTCTTTTTTGTCTTAAGGTCAAAGGATAGAAATTCCAATGAGGAAGCTGTTTCACCTACCTTTTTATTCTGACAAAAACGGGAGTCTTGGTAATTAGAATGAATCTAATGTAATTTTTAGATGAACTTTCTCATAGAGATTAAGGGTCAGAGACACGATGGTATTTAAACTTTCAGCTCCTTTTTAGGCAACTATCTCACATTTATTTTACTGACAGCTAGCTGCCTGAGTAATTTATGAGATTTGGATCTAATTACAGTATAAAGATCACATGTGAAGTCTGTGGCAGGCCTTACCAAAGTAAATTTCTCAAGAAACACTGAATACTCTTCTTGGATAATATCAATAATATTTTTCATATCTGCTTCATTACTGAGATATAATTCATGTGAGAATCCATTTAATGCTTGCACATTATGACAATGTTTATAAATAATTTTTAAAGACATAAATGATAAATTTTAAAACTTAAAGTACTGTGAATTATTGTACTTTCCATTTTATTATTGATGGGAATATACTTATCCATCTTTCAGCTAATATGTGTTACATTAGTTAGTAAATCAGGAAATCACTTAGACACAAAGTTGCAGTTAACTTGTCACAATTTTAATCATAGAATCATAGAA
>VZZY01020958.1:1146-13133 GCA_013400335.1 Eurystomus gularis
TGCTCTAAAGAAGATAAAAGATATACAGTGCTTGCCAGCCAATCTGTCCCCCTTTCAGGATGATTTAAATATCGACATATATCATACCTTATAAAGATATAAATTTCCCTGAAATTAGGAAAGCTTCCACCAGCTACACAGTTGGGATACTTCTCTGATTCACTAGAGGCAGCTGACAGGAATAGTCTTTAAGTCTTTTAAATGTTATAAACCTCAGCAGGTCATACTATTAAAGGAAACAGTTATTTCTCTGTAGTTAAAATTTCATCCAGCTCTAAAAGCGAATTTCTGTAATGGTTGCCATAAAATTTTATTTTAATAATGGATGATCCTGAATAATACAGTATTTACATTAGTAGCAATTGTTTCCACAGAGTTTGAAAAAAATGAATATTTTGAGTAAGCTATTACAAAATTACTCCATTCTTAAATTATCATTTACAAATAGTTAAAAGAAATTCCATCAATTTGTTACAAGTGCACAGCCTATGTTTCTGAAATTTGAGTGTGATAATTTGAGGGTACTATTACTTCTTATACATTTGTGTTAGAATAAACTTTGTTTTCATAGTCTTTGTATCTTTTCTTTTTTTTCTCCTTACTCCATTGTAGATTCCAATTCCCAGAAGACATAGTTTAAAAGTTATATGCTCCTGAAAGGATATTTTCCAGTGAGCAGAAGAATCAGCTACCAGCAAGAAGTTGGCAATAAAGTAATTGATAATGGGTCTAGAATTCCCTAGGAATCCTTGGACAGTTATATAAAGAAAAGATTGACTGATTAGCTATGAGCTGAGTCAGCCACTCTACCTATTGCAATTATTTTGATAAAATGAGAGGTGAACTAACAATGTTACCAAGCTGCGTTCCCAACTATACTTTAACTCCATCCCTCTCTTAAAAGACAAACACCTCATGGATGGCTGAAGAAATCCAGAAAGTTACCAGAAATTTTGTTCCAGAGAAGGGAGGGACATACAATGGCCATTAGACCGTGCACTGGTAGAATGATGCTTGCGCATCTAACTGTACACCCAGGAGGTGGCACAGCCATTAAGATGGTCATAGGCTAATCTGATGTGTACGCTACTAAAACAGTTAGCATTGGTGATTTCCATACCTTTATGGAATGTCTGACATCTGCTGGGAATTATTGCCTATAAAATGTGGCAGTTTGTGGAAAACTAATCCTGTCCCATCTGTTGAAAATAGCTATTACAACAATGCCTGTTGTTCCAGAGAAATGAACCTCATGGGAAGGAGAAGGTCCCTTTCTGTTCCATATATGTCTGTAGAAAAAATATTTTTAGATAAGGCATCAGCATTAGAGAAAAATAATCTTGGAAATAATCTATAACTCATTAGTAAAGTTACTGGTGTGTTGCATGAAATTTACTTGGTATGAAAAATGTACTAGTTGATATGGTCAGTGTAAGATTTATGATACCATTACCTACTCATTTCCTTTTTAGAGTTTTGTAAATAATGCTTACAGAAAGCAAGCAGATCTCATATTAAAATTGTATTTTGATTCATATTCTCATAGAATATGAATTAAAATATACTCATAATTAAGAAATGTAAAGCTAAGTCAGGTTAAACAGCCAGAAGCATACTTTTAGCCCAGAACGCTAACCATTTCCTGGGCCTCATCAACAGAAGCATGGCCAGTAGGTCAAAGGAAATGAATCTCCCCTCTGCTTTCCTCACCTTAGACCCCACCTGGAGTGTGGTGCCCAGCCCTGGAGTCCCCAGTACAGGACCTTTACATGGACCTGTTGGAATGGCTTCAGAGGAGGGTTATGTAAATGTGTTGAGAGTGGAACATCTCTCCTATAAAGAAAGGCCGAGAGAGTTGGGGTGGTTCAGCCTGGAAAAGAGAGGGCTTTGGGAAGATCTCACTGTGGCCTTTCAATACTTAAATGGGACTTGTAAGACAGATTGATAGGGACTTTTTACCAGTGCCTATAATGTCAGGACAAGAGGAAATAATTTTAAAGTGAAAGAGGGTCAATTTAGATTGGACATAAGGAAGACATTTTTTATGTTGTGGGTGGTGAGACAATGGAGTGGGTTGCTCAGAGAAACTGTGGATGTCTCATCACTGGAAATGTCCAGGGTTAGCTTGGATGGATCTTTGAGCAACCTGATCTAGTGAAAGATGTTACTGCCTGTCCTGGTTCGGCCAGGACAGGGTTCATTTGGTGCAGCCAGGCTATTCTATACCATGCTGACATCATGCCCTGGGGCCAGTCCTAGTTCCAGGGCAGGGAGGATCATGGTCTACGATCGATCCACTCGGGACCATCTCTTTGTCTACCTGGTATTGCTTATTTGTAGATTTCTTTCTTACCATTGTTATTGCTGTTGTTACTGCGATTGTTTCTTATGTGTCACTGTATTAAACCCTCCTTATCTCAATTCAAAAAGGCATTTTGAAACTCTTTTCTGTCCACGGCAGGGGGCAGCGGCAGCGACCGCGTGGCAGCTGCGTGGCTCAGGTGCCATGGCTTTACTAAACCACCACACTGCCTATAAGAAGCTGGTTGGACTAGATGATCTTTAAAGGTCCTTTCCATCTCAAACCATTCTGTAATAAGTTATGATACATGAGGAGCAAGAATAGTTGAGCTTAGCTACTCTAGTATACATGTTCTGATGCAGTTTTAAGTTATATGCGTACATTATCTTTCTTAAGCTATGTCCCTGATTCATTAAATGTACAGAATATATGGTTGCACGTAATAAGTTTTTCTTTAATATTTCATGTTCTCATCTTGCTTAAAAGTAGCCTCATGACTCACTGTATAAAACTGAAACCATGTTTTGAAGGTATGTAGAATATCATACGTTCTAATATTTTACTTAATTTTGAGTTAAGAAGCTCATAAAAACAGACCTGGGACTGCCAGTGAAGAACAAGCAAAGCACGGAGCACAAAGTTCACTATAACTGTTTACAAATGTAACTCAGAAGTGGTAGAACAGAATCCATCTCTAAGGTTTTTGAAAGTAAAACCATTTTCTCTCTTGGAACCATGTAAAAAAGGTCTTTGCCCTACATGACAGAGTCATGTATTTACTTTTTTTTCTAAAACCCTAGTTTCTATCCCTGATAGCATTCTTAAAGTTCACACCTCTATTTCTGGGAGACATGTAGGAAAGTGTAGTGTTATTAATACTCTGTGGTTTGCTTATACTTTGTTAATTAATTACTATGTTATTTAGAATAAACTGAGAAAATCATACTAATAAAGCTTTCACCAATAAAAAGTCTACAGCTGTTACTTTACTGCTTTAAAAGGTTTTTTTTTGTTAGAACTTAGTGTTATAAAAACTTCATTAAATTTGTTAAAAAAAATAACTAAATCATCATGAGATTTAAAATATAATGCTGTAAGCAAAATAAACTCGCTCTGTACTTTGTATTAAGTCACTAAATTACCAGTGTACAATGTATATTTTGGGAAGCCTCAGAAAATAATTTGTAATGAGAACATACACGTCAATTTTTGAAAAAGGTCTCCCCGAGAGTTTCTCAAGTGAAAGGCGCTAATAAATGTCATCAGTCTTCTTATAATAAAGGAACAAAGAACATGTCAGAAGACACTCTGAAGTAATTTCACAGGAAGCATTCTAAGTAGATTTCCTGAATTAAGCAGAGGTTTACATGTAATAGAAGAAATTCCTTGGAAATTAAAACCACAATTTCAGGTCAAGAAATGTAATAACAAAATAACCATTTTAAGAAATTAAGCAAAGCTAGAACCTTTTCAAGGTGTATTTTAAGATTCACAGTAAGTTCTTCACTTAAGCAACAAGAAAAAAAGATTTAAAAATATGTGACTGCTATGTAGTAAGAAGGAATAGATAATTTAACTACGGATAAAAAGTGCATAAACAATTAGCTTCTATTTAGAAAAAAAAGATGACATTAAGTCTTGAGAAAATCTATTAAGGATAATGAAAGTTAAAAGTACATATACACATATATAAAAATAAAGATATCAAATTACTGCAGAATAGAAAAATTAGTAACATGGACGTAAGAAAGAATAACAGAAACTAATTTATTCCAGAATAGCCAGCTTTCACCCTCTTTCCTTCAACAAGGTGGCAAATCTGATTTTCTAGGCAAAACCAGTAGGGTAGATTTAATTGCTCCAGGCTTAGAGCAAATTATTTGGGACCACATGAATCACTATTAATGAAGGTAATGGTAGGTTAATGTGGGAACCATTAAACAATGAGGAGCTAGTTGTAGAGATTGAGGAGAACCATAATGACCGATAAAAAGGAGAAAATTAGAAAGGCAGATTGCTAGCCCCATCCTTACCAAGTCACAAGCTTTGGATATACCAGTGATTTATATCACATCAAGATGTGGTGTTGCCATAAAGAAATTGAGATAGTTCTAGGGAAATACATATGACATTGAACAGGATCCATGTCAAACTTGTCTGAAATAACTCTGGACACCAGGGTTCAGGAAAGAAGTTGAAACCAGAAAAGGCTTCTTAAAATAGCTGAAGAGTTGCTAGGAGAAAGGATACAGCTTTGAGCAAAAGTCAGTCCAGCTTGGCTGTTTAGTCTAGCAAAACAAAGGTTCAGAAATGCTATCACTGCAGTCCATAAATATATGGGATGCTAACTATAAACCAGAAATAGAGCTTTTTAAGTCAGACTACTGACACAGGATTAAATGTATCTGCCCCACTACTTTACTCTTGTGAAACCCCACCTGGAGCACTGCATCCAGCGCTGGAGCCCCCAGCACAAGTAGAACATGGACCTGATGGAAAGGATCCAGAGGAGGGCTGCAAAGATGATTAGAGGGCTAGAACACCTCTTCTACAACGACTGGCTGAGAGTTGAGCGTGTTCAGCCTGGAGAAGAAAAGGCTCTGGGAAGACCTTACTGTGGCCTTCTACTATCTGAAAGGGGCCTACTAGAAGGCTGGGGAGGGACTTTTCACGAAGGCCTGTAGTGATAGGACAAGGGGTAATGGTTTTAAACTGGAAGAGGGTAGAGTTAGGTTTAGAAATTCTTCACTCTGAGGGTGGTGAGACACTGAACAGGTTGCCCAGGGGGGTTGTGGATGATCCAGCCCTGGAGTTGTTCAAGGGTTGGATGAGGCCTTGAGCAACCTGGTTTCGTGGGAGGTGTCCCTGCCATGGCAGGGGGTTTGGAACTTGATGATCCTTGAAGTCCTTTCTAACCCAAACCATTCTATGGTTCTATAAATGGACGTATATTGGTCAGGAATACATTTAAACTGAGAATACAAAACAAATTTCTGAAGCAATTCTTCCAACAGAAGGTTGGGGAAATGTATATGTGAGAAATACTGGTAAGTTTAAATTCTTCCAAGTCAACAGATGGGGTTGTCCTTACAAAGCACAGCAGTAAAATTAGTCCTCTGAAATAAAAAATCTAAGTTATGAGCTATTTTCTGAAAAAGCAAATTCATATTAATCAGTGGTTGAGCCTAAAGCTATAGTCTCTGTTAAGAAATAACATTTATTGGTTAAAGCTTCTTGCCATATTTGTTTAGAAACATGGCTTTTGTATCAAAGCTGAGCAATGGCCATTCAGCTCAGACAACAGGAAAAGTAAGCCTGTGATGCCTATAAAAATCATATAGCTACAAACTATTTTAGTTCAGAATCCCTTTTCGTTAAGTATTGCCAGAGCTAATTAATATATAGTGATTGTACGGTGCTCAATCTGGCCTCACCAATACACGTGTTGACTCCCCTGTTCCTTAAAATCCCAGTTGCTTTATAAAATACTTCTGTATGTCTAATCCTATGACTCCCTTTGAGTACTTCCACTCTCTTCCTTCCTTGCCCGGATCAAAACCCTTTCTCTAACACAACAGATAAACTTGCTTCCACATGGTGGGCTGCATGGCATTGTGTTATCTATATTTAGTTTCCTGCAACATGGCCAAAGCTTCCTTTGACACCATAGCGAGGGAAGGATCAACACCTCCTGTGTGCATTGCATCTGCTCTGTCTTGTGCTCTTGTCCTGTGTTCCCCTGTCTCCCTTCTGTCTACACAGTGGGGTAGGCTTTCTATTTTATGTATGCAGTGCTCTTAAAATCACACCACTTTCAGTATGCTATAATGTAACAAGTCATGGTTAAAATGCATTTATACAAGAAATGTAACATACAGTCACCTCAGGAAAAGGATCACTGTTTTGGCATTAAAAGCTAGTCATTATTTCATAACTTATGTTAGAGATATATTCAATTGAAGGAAAACAGAAATGATATTCAAGATTTATAACTTTAAAGGTGAATTATTTATTGAGAGTATAAAACCCTTGAACTTTAATAGGAAGTGTCTCCTTCTCACAAGCTCCTTCAAAAATTATACAATAGTATTTTTTTAGTTACTCGATATCCTAGGGCAATGACCACAGAGCTGGTTGAAGATATCTTCAATGTCTGAGATTTTTAAACATGAAATTTTAGTCACAGCATGTATTGAAAAGATCTTAATAATATATTTGGCAATTCTGTAATGATTTTTGGGAAGCAAACTTCCCTCTCTTCAGGAATATCTATATATTAAGTTGTATAATATCAAATAATTAATTATAGCATTCCTGGTTAAAAATGATGATGATTATTATTAATGATGATGATGATAATAATAATAATTTTCTCATTATAAACAATAGTTATTATAATTATAAACAATAATAGCTATAAAGCCTATTACACGGATAAATTACCATACGTTCTAGCTATATCTGCTTAAACCTTGTCAAATGTGGAGAGAAAGTTATAAATAAAGCCATAATTTAGAGGGCAATATTACATATGTTTGTGAAATGCAATCTCTTTTTTTTTTCAAAACAGTAAGGAAATTTCAAGTTCAATGTTTAGTGAAATTGACATTTTTCACTTTCTTTGCAAAAAGTGTGATTTTGACCTTCCTGACACTGAAGACGTAGCTACACTAACCATTACTGTGATTCAGAAAATGCCCAGGAAACACATTGCTTAATACTCTAGGTTTATCAATATGACTAGGATTAAAAAGACCTTGTTTACACAGAATTGAAGAAAAGAACAGTGTAAAATAGGATAACACAGTGTTTTAGAAATTTTTGTTTTTCTTGCAAATAGTCTAGTGAATCATTCTCTGGCACATTAATTAACAGCTGAACAATGTTTCTAAAGCTCCTTATGAATACTAAAACCCAGCAAAATCATTTTAAAGTCAGAGGAAAAAACAATGTCTCTTCCTAGATGTAGAATTGCTTTGTGAAATCAAAAGCATCAGGAATGATGTGCTTGAAACTTTTGTTGTTGCTATTATTATTGTTACAAAGCAAGATGGAAAAACATATAGCTCTTAGAAATACATCATCTAAGCTGATCAGCAAAATTTAGATAAAATCAGTAAACGAGTCTCCACCATCCATTATATCCTGCCAGAGGTTTCTGATAGAAAAAAAAAAAATTATATTTTGCTGCTACCTAGAACTGTCAGTCAATATTATTTCCAAGGCTGTTTTTAAATTAGCAGTAAATGGAGGATAGATAGAGTTACACTTCAGTGTGATGTGAAGTCTGAGTGTATGTGCTGACTGGGATCTCTTGACAATTTTGTATTGTTACACAAATTAGATGCCTAAAAATTTTAATCTATCTATTTTTCAATCCTTTATTACTGTTCCAGTCAATCTGGGAGGGTTTCTCCAGCTGTCAGAGCTTCTAATGGTGCATAAGAATCATAAGACATTTTAAAAAGAACAAAAAAAGTCTTTATCTCCCTAATGACAAACAATGAAGAATGCAAAGGAAAGTATAAAACATTCCACAAACCTCCACAGTCACACAAAACTGGGGGGAGGGGAGCTGGAGGGGTATGTGAGGGTGGGATTTCATCTTAATCTCTATCGGGCAGTCAGCTTGTGCTCTGAAGCAGGATAACTAATAACATTCCCTCAGTAACATTTCAGCTGATGTCCAATAATGGCTATTGATCCTCTAAAAGAAAAATAGAAACCAACTATAGGTGCTTCTTGTGGGTAGCAGATCGCCTCATCACGTTGTCCAGGTTTGCTAGAGCAGTTAAAGATGCATCTGTATTAGCTATTCTGAAGTGTCTGCTGGCCATATTGTGGCTCATGTTGCAGGGCAGTTGTGAAGGGTGTGAATTCCTTTGGGTGAAACTCCTTGAATGTGCTGTCCAGAAAGCAACCTCCTAGATGTGCACAGCCAAGACATTTGTTTCTTTGTATGATCTACTCTGTAGACCTCTTTCCACTAGATAGTGGATCATGGTCTTGTTAATAAGGACATGGTCAGTATGAGCAAGTACAAGATCCAGATTGCATCATTTCACAGATATAACCTGAGTAAAATCTTTCTGGTAAAGCTGTTTTTCTGTTTTGGAATTCTGTCCCTAATACATACTGGATGGTATAGAAGAAACATAATCAGCCACACTTGAGGGGTGGGGGAAGGAAAGAAACTTAAATATTAGTTACAGGAACAGAGAATAAGAACAAAAAGGAAAAAAAATCCCCAAGGAGAAGGGTAGCACTACTTATCTTACAGCACCGTTGGCTTTTTTCAATTGTTTAGAGTTTTTAGTTCTCTCCAGCATTGTCAAAACCACTTACCAGGGTTCTATCTTCAAATTCACAACATTTGTCACATCTCCAGCCCAAATATGAAATTTTAAACACATTAAGGTTCTGTCTGTTCTTTTCTAAGATAAAATTTTCCAGCTCCATTTGTCACATTTAATGACCATAACCTAAAAAATGGAGAAAATAAGAAGTCCCATCTTAAGATATCATCTTGATGAGGTTAACGAGAAACAGGTGAGTCAGCAATATAAGAAACATAGGCTGATCATAAAGACCTGGGCAACTAGAGATGATATAATCAGTGACTGGAGATCGGTACAAACACAGTAGATTCTCTCTAATCTTTACAACAATATTTCATCCTGAGATTTTACACAGATTTTGTTGAAGTCAAATAAATGTCTCCACTTAGATCCAAAGGTTTTGGATTCAGTCAAGAATGTTGCTTAACATTCTTGTGGGTTAGTGAGAAAGAGTGTTTCTGTGTGTATGTGTGCTTTTGTATGTATATACATACGTATATGTGCGTGTGTGCATATATATGCGTGTATGTGTATATACATATCTGTGGAATCACTAAGGAATTAAAATGGATTCAGAAATAAAATCTCAAGAATGAGTTTCCAAAGGACTAAACTTTTTTGCAGACATCATTTAATGACCTCATAGAATTCAGGTCTCTGCTTTCCTATAGAAATAGCTCAAAATCTATGAAGAAATCTATGCTTTTAACACAGTACTGACTCTGGGATTGGTTCAACACCTTGATGGAAAATCATTACTGTACTTCTTCTTGAAAAGAACATGTCAAAAATTTCTTTATGTTAGAAAAATCTTCTGCATCCTGTAGTCCCTTATTTTGAACACATCACAGAATCACAGAATGATTTTGAGTGGAAGGGGCCTTTAAAGATCATCTAGTCCAACCAGCCTGTCCAACCAGATGTCCAGCATCTTTCTGTAGATCAGATTGCCCAAAGACCCCTTCAAGCTGACCTTGAACATTGCCAATGACAGAGAATGTACAACTTCCCTGAACAACCTGCTCCAGTGTCTCACCACCTGCACAGTAAAACTTTTCTTCCTTATGTCCAGTCTAAATCTACCCTCTTTCAGTTTAAAACCATTGCCCTTTGTCCTGTCACTACAGTCCCTGGTAGAAAGTCTCTCTCCATCTTTCTTATAAGCTCCCTTTATATATTGTGTTTCCCCACAGCCTTCTTTTCTCCAGGTTGAACAGCCCCAACTCACTCAGGCTTTCTTCACAGGAGAGATGCACAATCCTCTGACCATTTTCATGGCCTGCTTCTGGATCTACTCTAACAAGTCTATGACTTTCTTGTGATGAGGACTCCAGACCTGAACACAAGAATCCAGGTGATGTGTCATGAGAGCAGAGAGGGAGAATCACCTTCCTTAACTTGCTGGCCACACTTCTCTTGATGCAGCCCAGGAAATTATTGACTTTCTGGGCTGGAAAAAAACATTGCTGGCTCATGTCTGCCAGTACCCCTAAGTCCTCCTCTGCAGGACTGCTCTCATCCCTTCATCCCTCAGTCTGTATTGATGTCAGAGATCCAACCCAGCTGCAGAACCTTGCAATTGGCCTTGTTGGTCTACATGAGGTTCACATGGGCCCACTTCATCAGACTGTCAAGGTCACTCTGGAGGGCATCCCTTCCCTCAAATGAATCAACTGCATGACTCAGCTTGGCATCATCTGCAAATGTGCTGAGGGTGCATTTGATCACACTGTCTATGTCACTGATGAAGATATTGAAGAGTAGTAATTTTGAAAACTACTATATCAACAAGAAATATAACTAATGTGAAGAACACAGACAGGGCTAGTATGAGGTGACCACAACAGAAACTGCTTACTGCTGGGAAAATCACTGACTTCAGAATACATGAAATATTAAGTTATGACAAGTGGAGTAACTGGAAATAAAGAGCCTTAGATGGGCCATCATCCATCAAATTCCTTTTATTCCTATTCATCCCTTTTCAAATGAAAATATTTATAATTAACTAAACATTCATTTTCAAACACTGAAGCTTTTTACAGCATTATAGGATAAACAGTAGGAGTGACAGGACAAAAATGGAGTGACAGGACAAAAAACAGTTGCTGGGTATTAATGAGTACCCATACCAGTAAATTTTCAGAACAGTAACTAATTTTGGGTATATAGAAGAGGTATAGAAGGCTAAAAGAGACTTAAGCTTCATGAAGCTCATTCAAAGCTGTGTTTAAACTACTTACAGTGACTAATGATGATGAAGTACATGTAAAGCAATTATAAAAGCCTACTAAGCTTTTGCTTTTGTTCAAAATGATGTCCCAAGGAATGTCTAAAACACCTTATGAACTGCATAAGCACATTAACAAGGGCAGGTGAAACCTTTGCGCAGAAACATACACATTGAATATAGTAGTCTAACATGGAAGAAAAATACAGAATAAGGTTATTCAACCTCAATACTGGCTTTCTCCTTTAGTTTCCTTCACCTCCAAATTTACCCTTTTTTATGCTTCTATTTTAGTTCTTTGAAAGTTTTATATTATAAGAAGGCATCATGGAATCAATACTTCTGAAATAATAGGATTAGAGACAGACTGTCTGGCTCTAGGGCCATGAGGTACTGTAAAAAAAGCCCAGTCAGAGTTTTAAAAAATGTTCAGGTGCCTTGCAGAATCACTTTATATATGCAAGGACACAGAGATGATCTGGGGTTCTAGCTCTAAGCCTTGAGATATTTGCCCACATCTTTCCTTGGCTAATATAACAAAGTCACTATTTGTGCTGGCAAATATAATTTCTTCAGAGTAGTACAGACATGTAATAACATAAACCACAGGAATCTGAAGCAGACAGAGATTCTGGAACTTCCTAGTGCCAGAAATCCTGAAAATCTATGTATACCAATAGGAAAAAACAACGAGGAAAAACTATACATTGTTTTTCAGCGTGTTACGGAACATAGGTGAACACAGCAGGACCAGAACAATAGAGTCACCAGAAGACATACATATAAGTAAGGAAGACTTTAAGTAAAAGTCCAGTGGAAAGTCAGATAATGTTGACTGGTCTACATACTTAGCCACAACAAATGAGTAAGTGGCAGGGAGGAGTAGGAGAAGGTGTGTTGCTTTCATCTGCATAAGACAAGGCAAAAAAATGTGAAAACTAATATCGGACGCTCCATCGAAGCACAATTAGTTTTACTAAATTAGTTCTTTATGAGCTTGGAGTTTGGAAAGTATCCTGTGCTGTAACAGTCTAAAGGAAAAGAAAGATGGAAGTTGAGAGCTTCAAGAAGGTCTTGCTTAGTCTATGGCTAACAAAGAGGAGGAAAAAAAGAGAGA
>VZZY01020960.1:0-45072 GCA_013400335.1 Eurystomus gularis
GGGGGGGTGTGTGTGTGTGGGGCGGGGAGAGTGTTCTCCTCAGGGCAGGGAGGGAGAGACCTGGGGAGGGCGGCGAGGGCTGGGGAGTGGAGGATGCGGCTTCCCCAGCCAGGGCTAAGGGGACAACAGTGAGGTTTTCGGATGCTCTGAGCGTCGGAGAAGCCATGTTTGCTCTGGGGTGGTTGTCTGGGGTTGGAAGAGGAAGGATTCGAGATGAGCTGGGGAGAGGAGAGGCAATGTTTTTCGGGAGTAGGGGCTACCTGCATAGGATGGGAGGTGTCCCAAGGGATGGGCATGTGTTTCTTCCTAAAAGAGCTAACTGAGAGACCAGCGACTGCCATGGGGCACAGGAGCTTTCCACAGGCTCGTTGCTGAGACAGTGCTCCCTCTGGGAGAGGGTCAGGAGTTGTGCTGTGTTTCTGATCCACGTCTCTCTGCAGCAGCAGCATGAGGACCTATCCTCTAAGAAGCTGCGGCTGACCAAGCCCAGCAAATCAGCGGCACTCCATGTAGACCTGTGCAAAGCCACCTCACCCGCAGATGCCTTGCAGTACCTGCTTCAGTTTGCCAGGAAGCCCGTGGAAGTGGAGAGTGTGGAAGGCGTTGTCAGGATCCTGCTGGAGCATTATTACAAGGTACTGAACCTGGGAGTCAGGCCTGCTTCCAGAAGCCTACTTCTGGCCTTGGGGTTGGATGTGGAATAGGGAGTTGCAAGCTCCTGTGTTGCTGACTCAGTTGCCAACAGCCAGGGCTGTTGGGTGCCCTGTGTGAGGAGAAGGGAGTGGCTGTAGTCCTTCACCTGAGTGATTTCTGATCGTGTTACTTGGTCCCTTTGCTGGTGGTTTCAGAACTCCGTGGCAGGGATGCCATAGTGTTATCCCTGCAGATGCCCTGCATGATTAGTCTTAAATTAACTTAGCAGGGAACAAAAGACATGACAAGAGGTTTTCCAGGGGACTCAGCTGTCCAAAGCTGGCTCAACTTTATCCAAATCCTTCCTGACTGATGTTTCCTTACTTTGCTATTAATTTCCTCTAGTGGTGGAGAAGGCTCTTAGCTATTACTTATGCTGCAAACAAAACACTTTCAAAATGACGCTTCTAAAAAACTTTTCAGCAAAAAAAATCTTAATAGCAGAGTAACAAAAAAAACCCCAGAAGTGGTTTGTGCTTGGTAGTATCTAGATACCAATCCTTGACTTGATAAAGCAGAACTTTATTGTGTCTGACAAGGCTGCACTATAGGCTGAAACATTTCTCATAAACATCCTTGTGCTGTTCTGTCTTTCTTTTTACTGTTGAGTCTATTTTGCTGAACTTACACTAACGCTCTAAGCTGCATTTTACTGATTTCTGTACTTTGGCTTGTGTGTTGAGACTTATATTTTTTTGATGGGAACTTATTTTTGTCATGGGACTAGTCCCCACTCTAAAGAGTGTACGCCTTAAAGAACTGAACCGGTTTGTTCCTTGGTGAAGAAAACTGTCGTTGCTGATGAAATAACACAGGTTATTTGTGTTTGAGGTCTGTGTTGTAGCCTGTATTAGAAGAGAGACTCTTAAATCTGTAGATGAAGTTATGTTTTCAAGTACGCAGCCTGTCAGAGAAAACAGCTTTTCAATAGCATTGTAGTACTGTAGCTGACATGATTTTACCTAAGGACAACATTTTCCAAAGAACTGGTTTCTTAGTGTCATCCAGAAAACTTGCGCTTGAACTGATCTTTCCAAAACCTGACCTTGAAAGCGGGGGAAGTTGTGTGATGATGTATTTGTTCCTAGTGTCATTGTCTTGTGTAAGGTGGTGCTGCAGCCTCCTGCTGCTTCATGCCTTTACATGATGGCAGGACAGTGCCCAAACAGTCCTGATGGCCTCTGAAATGCATCAGAAATATAGTCTGGCTTTCCCTTTTTTCTTCCGTTTTTCACCCATGGTTTCCGTGGCCCTGCTGACAGTTGACTCAACACAGCTGAGCAGGCGGCATGTTGCCATGTGGGAGGGGGCCAGGGGACAGGATGCTTGAAGCTGGTGTTGCTCTCAGGGACTGTGTGTCCTCAAACAGTGGCATGAAGTGATCCTGCACGTCCCTTCCCGATTCCTGAGGGTGTTCAGGATGAGGGGCTAGAGGTACCCTCACTTACTGGTGTTTTGGTTGTGGAGATGGCAGTCAGACCTGCAAACTAAAAGGACAACTTTCCCTAATTTCCTGCTCATGAGCTCTTAGGAGGAGGAAGAAAATCCCCTCTGGGGTGGGAGACTGCTTGTAACTCAGTGATGAGAATGTTGCAGACATTATTCATGAGGCTTTTAAGAGTGCCTTTTTAAGTGTCCTTTTCAAAATCACTAATTTCATCTGTACTTTTGGAGAGGGTTGTCCTTTCATTAAAATAATGTGAATAATGGTAAGTAAACACCAAATCATATAGTCATAGAATAGTTTAGGTTGGAAGAGACTTTTAAGATCATCAAGTCCAGTGGTTAACCCAGCACTGCTTGGTCACCGCTAAACCGTGTCCCTCAGCACCACATCTCCACAGCTTTGAAACCCCTCTAGGGATGGGGACTCCACCACTGTCCTGGGCAGCCTGGGCCAGCCCTTGACAACACTTTTGGGGAAGAAATTTTTCCCAATATCCAATGTAACCCACCCCCACGTCCCTGGCACAACTTGTAGCCATCTCCTCTTGTTCTGTTGCTTGTTCCCTGGGAGAAGAGATGGACCCCCACCTGGCTCCAACCTCTTTTCAGGGAGTTGTTGAGAGCGAGAAGGTCTCCCCTGAGCCTCACTTTCTCCAGGCTGAACAACCCCAGGAGCCTCAGCTGTTCCTTGTAAGACTTGTGCTCTGGACCCTTCCCCAGCTTCGTCACCCTTCCTTTGACACTCAGTGTATGGTACAGCAGAAACCCGTGTGTCCTACCACTGCTTTAAGTAGTCCAATGGCAGTAACCATTGTTCAAGCATGGAATTTTGACCCTGAGAAGATTAAATTCTTCTCAGCTCAGTTGAGAAGAGCTGACTTACACAAGTATATTTGTCACTTGGGACGGGGATGTGACACTGAAGTCTCTCCTAAACACTGTTGAAAGAGTTAAAAGTTTTAACTGTCGTATTTCTGCACCCTTTGAAAGATGCAGTATTTATTTCTAATATTTTTACATCTCTGTGTTCAGCGTTGCACAATTGCATGATAAGACCTAAGTATGAAGTATAGACTTTTTTGTCTTTCTACCCTGTATTGGCTATTCTTGGCAATATGATAAAAGAGGGAGCTTCTGTGTGCCCACAAGACTTCTAGTCATAACTAGAACTGCAGACTGGTAGGAAGGGACCTCTGAAGATCATCTTGTCCAACCTCCCCTGACAGAGCAGGTTCACCCAGGGCACAGTTCCCAGGATTGCATCCAGGTAGGTTTGGAATCTCTCCAGAGAAGGAGACTCCTCAACCTCTCTGGGCAGCCTAAACCAGTGCTCCGTCACCCTCAAAGGAGAGAAGTTTTTTCCTGATGCTGAGGTGGAACCTCCCATGTTCCAGTTTGTGCCCATTGTCCCTTGTCCTATCACTGGGCACCACTGAAAAGAGACTGGCCCCATCCTCTTGACACCTCCAAAGGGTGGTGTCAGATATTGAGAAGCATTGATCAAATCCTCTCTCAATCTTCTCTTCTCCACACTGAACAACCCCAGGGCTCTCAGCTTTTCTCGTCACAGAGATGCTCCAGTCCCCTCAGCATTCTCGTAGCCTCTGCTGTACCCTCTCCAGTAGTTCCTTGTCTCTCTTGGACTGGGGAGCCCAGAACTGGACACAGTGCTCCAGATGTGGCCTCACCAGGGCAGAGAAGAGAGGGAGGAGAACCTCCCTTGACCTGCTGGCCACGCTCTTAATGCAGCCCAGGATAAGGCATGAGTCTGTAGAAGGCTCAAAGTAATAACTCTGAAATGCATGGGCTTTAAAAATGGGTGTTGAATGAATACTAATTTGCGAAGCTTGTAATTATCACCTGTGGCAGCTTTTGCTGCTTGTTTAAACAAGCAGGAATATGCAGCTAACATGAGCTTCAGATTTTTTTTTTTTATTTTTAAATTTTTTTTTACCTTGCTGTGTTGGGGTTCTTTCTTTAGAAAAAGATTGGCAGGATTCCTTCCACCATTAATAGAAAATTGTTTTCTGTAGCCCACAGACCCTGATGCTTAGCAGAGGTCAGGAGACCATTGGTCTCACTTCATCTTCTAAAATTCTCCCATTTGTTCATTAAAAACATGCAAAAATATTATCAGTAGTGAATTTGTCGGCATCTTGAAAACCTGATTATTTAAACTTCAACTTTTCAAACAATATGAAGGTCATTTTGAGGAACTGTGAGTAAAAGAATCATTTTGAAATTACTGGAAGCTGCCATGTAACCAGTCTGAGTAGGGTTTGTCTTCTATGAGGTGTGCTGTGGATGTCCGGAGGAGGAAGCAGCCTAACGCTAAAATTCAGACCCTTAGTGCTGAGTTTATACGAGTCCTGCTGCTGTGCAGTGTTCTGTGCTCTTTAAACTGGGAAATGAACAAAGGTGTGTGCCCTTTCCTTCCAGGAGAACGATGCCTCTGTAAGACTGAAGATTGCTTCCTTGCTGGGCTTGCTATCGAAGACGGCAGGATTTTCCCCGGACTGCATTATGGATGATGCCATTAACACCCTTCAAAATGAGAGTGAGTCTCGCTCTTCAGATGTGCTTGAGATCAAGGCAGAATCGCACAGTCTCTTAAGCATTTAGGACAGTGGCGAGGCCCTTGTATCTGAAGTGTGTCACTGGGAGTTGTTGCTCAGAGTGTTTATTTTCTGGTTTAGCAAATGACGACAGAAAATACCATGTTGTGAGGAGGAGAAAAACGTTCCTCAGATCTGCCTGCTCTATACCTTTGTTTTAAGGGAGTACAGTTTGCTTCTGCATCTCCTGTCACAACAGGCCCTGCTAAAAAGTCCCTCCTCATCTTTCTTATAGGCCCTCTTTCAGTATTGAAAGGCAACAAGAAGGTCTCCCTGGAGCCTCCTCTTCTCCAGGCTGAACAAGCCCAGCTCTCTCAGCCTGGCGTCACAGCAGAGGGCTTCCAGCCCTCCCATCATTGCTGTGGCCTCCTCTGGCCCCATTCCACCAGGTCCATGCCTCTGCTGTGCTGAGGACTCCAGAGCTGCCCCAGCACTGCAGGGGGGTCTCCCCAGAGCACAGCAGAGGGGCAGGATCCCCTCCCTCGCCCTGCTGTCCGCCCTGCTGGGGATGCAGCCCAGGAGGACATTGGCTTCTGGGCTGTGAGTGCATGGTGCCAGCCCATCTCCAGCTTTTCATCCACCAGTACCCCTGGTACTGGGGTCACAAGTCCTCTGCAGGGCTGTTCTCCATCCCTTTGGCCCCCATCCCCTACTGGTACCAGGGATTGCCCCAACCCATGTGCTGGAATTGCGCTTGGCTTTGTTGAACCTCAAGAGGTTCACATGGGTCCACTTCTCAAGCTTGTCCAGGTCCCTCTGGATGGCATCCCTTCCCTCCAGTGCATTAACCGGTTGTGGATGCCCCCTCCATAGAAGTGTTCAAGACCAGTCTGGATGGGCTTTGAGCAAGCTGATCTAGTGGGAGGTGTCCTCACCCATGGCAGTGGGGTTGGAACTGGATGATCTTTGAGGTCCCTTCCAACCTGAACCATTCTATGAATTCCTTATCCACTGAACAGTTCATCCAGCAAACCCAAATCTCTCCAATTTAGAGGTAAGAATGTTGTCGTGGTCTAGGTGAACAGTGGGCTAAACGTAAGTGAGCAGTGAAGGCTCACTCCTTACTGGGCTGTATCGACAGGAGTGTAGCCAGCAGGTCGAGGAAGAGCGTTACTCTGCTTTTACTCAGCGCTGGTTAGACCACAGCTGCAATACTGCATCCGGTTTTGGGCTCCCTAGGGCCAGGTAAGTGCTGATAAGCCTGAGTGGGTTCAGCAGAGGGTAAGTGACATGCTTGGGGTTGGAGTACACAGTGTGTGAGGAGAAGCTGAGGGAGCTGGACTTGTTCTGGCCTTGAAAGGAGGTTTCAGGAGCACATTCAACATGGATGAGCTGATGATTCTGTAGCTCAGTGAAGAGGTATGTAGCCTTTCACTGTTCTGTTTTGCAGAGTCTCACCAAGTCCTCGCTCAGCTGCTGGACACCCTCTTGGTGATTGGCACAAAACTCACAGAGAATCCGTCTGTCAGGATGAGACTGGTGGAGGTAGCCTGCAAGGTAAGGTGGCCTCCCTCGGGCAGGAAACTTTTATCACTGCTACACACAAAAAAATACATAGTCGTTGTGTAAATGATTTTAAATTTTTTTGTAACAAATTGTTACAATACTAACTTTTTTAACTGCCAGGGATCTTAGCATGGTCAGTTTTTTCCAAAGGGGTGAAAAGACAGTAAGAATCCAGTTATAGAATGATAGAATCACTAAGGTTGGAAAAGACCTCTAAGATTGTGAAGTCCAACCGTCAACCCAACACTACCATGACCACAGTTACATCTGCTCTTCTGTTCTGTTCCACAGCACCTGACTGATTCTTCCCATGGGGTAAGAAATAAGTGTCTTCAGTTAATTGGCTGTCTTGGACCAGTGGAAAAAGGTGTTGCAAAAGAAGCTGAAAGCCAGGCTGCCAAAGATGTCCAGAAGATAATAGGAGATCATTTTAATGACCAGGACCCTCGTGTTAGGACTGCAGCTATAAAAGCCATGGTAAGTGTTGCTGGTACAGCAGAATTAACTGTTGAGGTTTCATCAGGAAGCTGATGGGGGCTGCAAACTAATCTAGACAGTTTTGGGTTAGGAACCATTTCATTAACTTACGAAAATCCATTTAGCTTATCAAAATTACCTGTTTATTTAAAGCAGAAAAAACAATGGTGAAAACTTTGCCTGTGTCACTTAAACCTATAGTTATACTTGTGGTTTTTTTCTTTTCTGTAGTTGCAGCTTCATGAAAGAGGATTAAAATTACAGCAGGCCATTTACGCTCAGGTAAAACCTTGTATTAATTTGTACTTTTTTTGTATCTGTATATCTTGCTTTTTAGATTCTGTGACAATGTGCTTTGAGAGGAAGGGGGCACTGAGCAGAGGTGGAGTATTTGGCACTTAGGTTGCTGATATTCCTTATTGTCCTGTGGCAGCAGAAATAAAAATCTATTTTGTATCTATTGTGCTTAAACACGATAAAGTGTGTGCTTTGATATCTGTTGCTTATTTTGGGAGATAATAGGACAAGGGGTGGTGGTTTTGAACTAAAAGAGGGGAGATTTAGACTAAATAGAGGGAAGAAATGTTTTCACTGAGGGTGGTGAGACACTGTCCCAGGTTGCCCAGAGAGGTGGTCGATGCCCCATCCCTGGAACCATTCCATGTGAGGTTGGCCGGGGCTCTGAGCAACCTGCTCTAGTTGCAGATGTCCCTGCTCAGTGCAGTGGGGTTGGATGAGATGACCTTGAAAGGTCCTTTCCAACTCAAAACGTTCTGTGATAATCATGGAAAGGGCAAGACATGATGTCATTACTACTGTCATCTGCCAGTCTTGAAGTCTTAAACTTTTTCATTGGAGAGTGCATGTAAAAGCTGTGTTTGTCAGTAAGGTTGCGCAGCTGCAGCCTTTATCAGATTAGTTCTATTACAGAATCACAGAATGGTGGAGGTTGGCAGGGACCTCTGGAGATCATCTTGTCCAACATCCCTGCTTAAGTAGGGTCACCCAGAGCAGGTTGTCTGGGATTGTGTCCAGGCAAGTTTGGAATCTCTCCAGAGAAGGGGACTCCACAATGTCTCTGGGCTGCCTGGTCCAGGCTCTGGCACCCTCAAAGTAAAGAGGATTTTCCTGGTGTTGAGGTAGAGCCTCCTGTGTTCCAATTTGTGCCCGTTGTCACTTGTCCTGTTGCTGGGCACCACTGAAAAGAGTCTGGCCCCATCCTGTTGACCCCCACCCTTTAGCTATTGATCAGCATTGATCAGATCCCTTCTCAGCCTTCTCTCCTCCAGGCTAAACAGCCCCAGGGCTCTCAGCTTTTCCTTGTCACAGAGATGCTCCAGTCCCCTCACCATCTCTGTAGTCCTCCATTAGATTACAGACTCACAATTCATGCTTCCTGCATAGTACAGACAATCCTGGGGATTTATAGGTGTGCCTGGTTGGCTTCATTAGGACTAATCTACCTAATGAAACTTGGAAGTGGTAGGGAATAGAAAGGAAGACTGAGATCATCCTGATTTTTAATCTGTCCTAACTGATTTAAGGTCAGGATTCTAAATCCTCTGTGGGAGGTGAACGCCAGCTCAGGTGAAGACGTTTCAGGTATATGGAATATATAAGAGATATCATCTTCCTGCAGGCCTGCAAGCTCCTGGCGGATGATTATGAACAAGTGCGCAGTGCTGCAGTTCAGCTGATCTGGGTCCTCAGTCAACTTTATCCTGAAAGGTACGTGCTGTATGCAAGGTCACTCAAAGTATTGGCAGAGTAATCATCCTAATCCTGGGAATTTTCTGCTGTACATCTCAGGAGTAACTGTTAGAAAACCAGTGTGTGCAGGTTGTTGATACCTGATCGGAATTAGCTGATCCAGGTGGAGTTTTGTTTCCTGGTATTTGTCGCACATCCGTAGGAATTCAGCATAGTTGTTTCTTGCTTTATGCCACACGGCATGGCACAAGGTCAGCAAACTGGTTTGTGTTTCTCTGTCAGCATCGTCCCGATTCCTTCCTCCAACGAAGAAATTCGCTTGGTTGATGATGCATTTGGAAAAATTTGCCACATGGTCAGCGACGGTTCCTGGGTTGTTCGAGTACAAGCTGCGAAGTTATTGGTAAGTCGCTCTCTGACTGAAAAGGTTACTTTACTTTTCATGGGTATTTGGAAAGAAATGGGAGAGTGTTTAAAAGCTGTATAGGTAAATTTCTACCAAAATTCTGAGAAGAAAGAAATGAAAGAGGTTAGAGAAACCCAAAGGTTTCTCAGGTGAGCTCTGCAGTGATTCTTTCCTTGCGAGTAGAGGGTTGAGTATCCAAGAAAACATCATAGAATCATAGAATGGCCTAGGTTGGAAGGGACCTTAGAGATCATTTAATCCAGCCTCCCTCTCATGGGCAGGGACGCCTCTCAACTAGATCAGGCTACTCAAGGCTCTGTCCAACCTGGCCTTGAACACCTCCAGGGAGGGGGCAGCCGCAACATCTCTGGGCAATCTATTCCAAAGTCTTGCCGCCCTCGTACTGAAGAATTTCTTCCTAAGGTCTAATGTAAATCTATTCTCCTTCAACTTATACCCATTACCCCTTGTCCTATCAGTGGACGCTCTTGTAAAAAGTCCCTCCCCAGCCTTCCTGTAGGTTCCCTTCAGGTATTGGAAGGCAGCTGTTAGGTCCCCCCGAAGTCTTCTCTTTTCAAGACTGAACAACCCCAGCTCCCGCAGCCTGTCCTCATAGCAAAGGTGCTCCAGCCCTTGGATCATCTTTGTGGCCCTAAAACAAACTAAGTACTTGTCATAATCATAGAGTTATAGAATAGTTAGGGTTGGAAGGGACCTTAAAGGTCATCTAGTTCCAACCCCCTGCCATGGGCAGGGACACCTCCCACTAGACCAGGTTGCTCAAAGCCCCATCCAGCCTGGCCTTGAACACATCCAGTGCTGGGACATCTACAACCTCCCTGGGCAAACTGTGCCCGTGTCTCACCACCCTCAGAGTGAAGAACTTCTTCCTAATTTCTAGTCTGAATCTCCCTTCTTGCAGTTTGAAGCCATTACCCCTTGTCCTATCACTACAAGCCCTTGTGAAAATTCCCTCCCCAGCTTTCTTGTGGGTCCCAATTCCCTCCCCCTGTTCTCCAGCACAGGACATGTAAACTAACTGAGATGAAGAAAGACCATCTTAACTTGAGTTGGAAAATAAAATGTTCTGACTGTCTTAAGTAAACTCCTTTAAACTCTGACCTGTGGTAAGGCCAAGCATTGTACAAAGCTTTTAGAATGGGTGGGTAAGATTGGACGCCGTGTTGGGATAATTCAGGAAGCTATATTAATAATTAAGTGATTTAGAATAATCCTGTTTCTTCCTTTTGATTTTTTTTCCTTAGGGTTCTATGCAACAAGTCAGCTCCCATTTCTTAGAGCAGACCCTTGACAAGAAGCTCATGTCAGATCTGAGGGTAGGTAGATGTTTGGGTTTATTTTTACCGCATCTCATGTTCTAAAATCACACAACAGGTATGTTCATGTCGAGTGCATTTGTTTACCATGTCCTTGCCTCAGGGCTGCTGAGAGTTAATTGGTGATGATGGGTTTTCTTTTTGATTAAAGTCAATGAAGCAATTGGTAGTTTTAGATTTCATTAGCCGAGCATGGAATAAACAGCTCTAGGCTATTCAGGTTTCACAGATCAGAGGTAAATGCTTGTGTACTTCTGGCAGCTTTTTGGCTAAAAGCTTTATTAAGTATGGAAAGATCGCATCCTGGTTTTAGGAGCAAGCTAATGGAAGCCTCCTGTGAGATCCAACCAGTAGACCTAGACATTCCAAGAGACATGAGTAGCTAAAGGCTGGGACTCCTGAGCTCTGTGAGTAAAACCTTGCAGTAAAATTTCCTTCCTTAAGTGACTCGCTTGAGGTTCTACACTCAGTTTTTCTGTCTGCAAAAGAAAAACAAAAGAACAAGCTCGTTCTTGTGGGCTGCTTTGTAAAGGCTGTCAAAAGAAAGAGCTGCAGAGCTTTCCTCACCACGTGGGGGGAAAGGATCTAGAATCAGAATGGTTTGGGTTGGTTCTGTGACACGCAAGGAGTGGGCTCGGCAGGCGTGCTGGGTGAATACCGTGTGTTAAGCATTGCTGACCTCTGCGTAGTTTTTATTGTCATTAAAGTGTTTAATTGGGTTTAACAAGTTGAACTGCCAAGTGGTAGCATGTGGTTTGTTTTGGTTTTGTTTTGTAACAGCTGTTGGATGCTTAACTATACAGACCTTTGCTCTCACTCACTTTGGCTTGTCTTATAACGGATGTCTAAGAATATGTTAAAATACATTAGTTATTATCCTTTCCCAGCATCAGAAGTGCAAAGAGTTACAGGCAATTAGAAATATTCACAGAAGAGAAGATACGATTTGCATTTAATAGCATTTGCACATGTCTGTCAGTGTCTGCGCCTCTAGCTGCATCTATTTTCAAATCCAGTAAAGCCATTTAATATTCCGATTGGTCATCGTTCAAGTTTGCCATGGTTGTAATGGAAAATCTTGTTTGGGCAGAGGAAGCGCACTGCGCATGAGCGAGCCAAAGAGCTCTACAGCTCCGGGGAGTTTTCAAGCGGCAGAAAGTGGGGGGATGATGCTCCCAAAGAAGAAATCGATACGGGCGCTGTGAACTTGATTGAATCGGGTGCTTGTGGGGCTTTTGTCCACGGCCTGGAAGATGAGATGTATGGTAAGTGCTAACTTACTGTGGAGTGACTGCAGGAGGAGATGTCTGCTGGCTAATAAGCTTTGGGGTTTTGGTTGAAATAGATCACCTGGCTAGTGTGTTTGTTGTTTTGGTGGTGGTTTTTTTTTTTTAATGAGATGTGGACTTCAGGCTGATGGTTTTTTATTCCGTTATGATCTCAGATATAGCAGTTGCTTCAAAGATCATAGAATCCATTACCTATCTTGGATTACCCTCGTGTCTTGTGATCTTCCTATGATGGTCTTGGAGGCCGTAGGTTTTTTCCAACAGATTACATCTGATCTGCTCTTTTAAAGAGGATGAACTACGAGTGTCAAACTGGAACACGGGCATTCCTAAGCTCCAGGTTTGGCTGTAGCATTGACCATGCTGATGGCCGTGGACAGTCTGCATGCTCCCCCTTCCAGCTCAATGTCCCCGTGGGTAAAGGGAAGATTTATTTTTCTTAAGGCTGTTGAGAACAGCCGGTATTTGCATAGAACCATAAGCTAAGCTCTGACTATTGTTCCTGGGTTTGCTTTTAATATTGCTGGAAGGCCGAAGCTAAATTAGAAAGCACAAAGCCACCATAACAAAAATATTGCTGTAGATTGTATTGTAGAAGTTGGTTTATTGCTCCATGGCTCCCGCAAATAAAAGCTTGTTTTTCTAATAGCTAAACCCTCCCTGAAGCTTGAAAATGCAACTTTTGGTTTCAGTTTTTTTTCCTGACTAACAGTAAAAAACTTTTTGCCAGGTCAGTCCATTGACCTGTGAAATGTGTTCTCCAGTTTTTTCTGCTGTAGGTCTTGTTGCAGTATTGTGCTATTGGGGACTGTTAATAAAATGGACAGATGTGGAATACACAAAGATCTTTGAATAATGTAGAACTCTCCCTCCACTGCAGCAGTTTCAGATACTGCTGAGCTCTCCGCTTCCTTACATGCAGCGCTGCTTCATTTCTTGAGTTCCATGTTGTGACTTAAATCTCAATTAGCACGTCAGCTTCTGAAGGCAATATCAGCAAAATGTGTTTCTTCTCTAATAGGTTGGTCTTAATGACCGTGGAGACTCATAGTTGTGACTAAAGCTTCGTTACTTGGGTCTTGCTGCATTTGCATTTTTCTACTTAATCAGAATCATCAGGAATCAAATATTTTCTTTAAGAACAATAGGCCTAAAAGCTACACATGAGTTTAAGTAAATGTTTTCAAGATGAGCTAATTTGAATGAAAAACAAAAGTATGTTGAAAACAATGTTTGCAAGACATCAGATTGATTCTTATTTTTATGATCCCAGCACATAAATGTTATGGAAGCTTGCGAGGATGGCTGCAGGGAAAGGAATCTCGTCTCCACTTAAGCTTGTTATATTTGGGTGTTCTTCAAATTCCTGTGATGTTTTACAGCATGAATATACTTTGGATGCTTTTTTTTTTTTTTTTAAATTTAATTCAGAGTCATTTTAATAATCAGGTGGCACCTTTTTCCTCTGTGTTGAGGAACTGGAAGTCACAAAGCGGAGGAATTTTGTTCTGTTTACTGCCGAAGTGATGATGCTCTGGGGCTTTTCAGCAATTCATGAAGTGCTACATAGCAAGTTAAAAATGCAGTGAATGCTCCAAGCAATTAAAATGTCAGGAAGAGTAAAACAAGCAGGGTTTAATTACCTAAATTAGTTTGCTTAAGATACCAGGGTTAATGCTACACTTGCAAAATGCACTACGAAATACATAATGGTTATTGCCGGGTAGGAGACCCATTTTTCACCTGCAGGTCCATCTTGCAGATGCTTACAACAGCAGCACGTGCTGTATTAGAGCTGGGAGGCTTTTGATTTGAAGACCTGCCTGTGAAAAGGTCCCCAGGGGCATGGTGGGGTCCTTGCTTCATCTCCGTCATCCTCAGCACTTCCTTAGCGCCTCCTGCCCTTAGCCCCGTCCTTGAATAACAGGAGGCCTGGCCGTTGGGTGGTATGTCCTTTTAAGCAGCACTAGCAATTAATTCCCCCCCTTTCCTTTAATAGAGGTTCGGATCGCTGCAGTGGAAGCCCTCTGTATGTTGGCTCAGTCCTCACCTTCTTTTGCGGAGAAGTGCCTGGATTTCCTGGTTGACATGTTTAATGATGAAATTGAGGAGGTGAGACTGCAGTCAATACACACAATGAGAAAAATTTCCAACAATATCACGCTGCGGGAAGACCAACTGGATACTGTGTTAGCTGTCCTGGAGGTAAGAAATTCCTAAGGGAACTTGTATTCCCGCTTTGAGGTGTTATAATTATAAAATGCTAATGAGCCTCTTCCTCTGATCTGAAGCTGCCCACTTTTTGTGGCTTTTTTTTTTTTTTCCTCCTCTTTGAACACCTCCAAAGGCTCCTAAGGCCTGGCAGCTTGTAATCTCCAGGAATATATTCAAAATAGTCAGAATGGTTTCGGTTGGAGGGGATCTTAAAGATCATCTAGTTCCAACCCCCCTGCAGTGTCAGGGACACCTCCCACTAGACCAGGTTGCTCAAGACCCCATCCAGCCTGGTCTTGAGCACTTCCAGGGATGGAGCATCCACAACTTCCCTAGGCAACCTGTGCCAGTGTCTCACAATAAAGGATTGCTTCCTTCTATCTAATCTAAATCTACCCTCTTTGATTTTGAAACCGTTGCCCCTTGTCCTATAACTACACTGATAAAAAAATCCCTCCTCATCATTCTTGTAGGCCCCTGTTTAAGTATTGAAAGGCCATAATAAGGCCTCCTTGAAGTCTTCTGTTCTCCATGCTGAACAACTCCAACTCTCTCAGCCTGACCTCACAGCAGAGGGCTTCCAGCCCTCGCATCATTGCTGTGGCCTCCTCTGGACCCACTCCAACAGACCATCCAACAACAGATGAATTTCAGATAAAAACTCTTCCCTTGATCACTGGGCTTTTGCCTCAAGTGTGTTTCCTTCTGTCTCATTTTCTGGTCCAGCGCTCCACACCACTTCATGTCAAATACAAGTTCATTTTCGTTGTTTCCTTTTGTTCAGCTTCTTTGGCTACACCTTTGCTCACCCCACAGAGCAGGGTATGGGCCTGAGGTCTCTCTTCAGTTTTGTTGGCATGCTCTGCAGCCTCCCAGCCAGCATCCTCCCACTGAGTGCTCAGCCAGGATCTAGGGGACAGCACGACTCAGCTGCCGTTCCTGGTTGATGGGGTTGACCCAGGAAAGGGAAGAGATTTTGGCCGTATGAACGGTGCTGTGCCAAACCGCTCCCCCTCAGACCTTATTTATTCACTGAGCTATAGTCTGTAAGATGTGGGGTTTTTGACTCTATGTGTGGTTGGCGAGTTTCTGCTGCTTTTGGGAAGTCTTCCAGCCTTGGGCCGTGCTGAAAATCTGCTATTTCTGCCTTTTCACCTGCTGTTTGCCTGACCCAGGGCAGCAGTGGCTTCTACCAGTTGTGCCCCAGGAAGATGCACAATGACTGGCCTACCTTACCAGTCTGTAGCAGATGCTGTGGAACATGATCCGAATTTGCAAATGAGTTTTAGGTGCCTCACAGTTTTATGTGGTTGATTACATTTGTTCCAGCTAGGGACCTGTGCATCAGGGTATAAAACTGTCCTTGTTAGTCTCAGGTTCTGTCTTAGCTTCTGTGCTGACTTGTGTGTGCTAGATCATACATGTATTATCATAATTATCATCAGGTACTAGGATAGCTGAAGTGTGAGAATTATTAACATTTTAATGGGCTTCATTCTGAAAGATGCTTGCCTGCTTCCTGTAACATCCCTCTTCCGATCCCAAAATAAAGGATAGGGAAAAACAGCATTAACTTTGGTGGTTGAATTTGTTCCAAGAGTGTAAATATGGCACAGTTGGGTATGGGAGTATCTTCTATCTTCACCCCACCACTTTGACTTTATCTCTACCATCTAGTCCTTGCTTTTCTGGCCAGGCTTTAGATTCTGCTTTCCCCGTTATCCTTGATCTTGGTTTCTGTTGAGTTCTGCTTCTCTCTGTTGTCTTCTGCCTCACTTGTCTCTGTACTGCCCTTCCAGTGGTCTGTGCAGCTTGCGTTCATAGTTTCATGTCCACAGTCATTTCAATCCAGTTCTTAGAGCATGTCTTCTGTTCATAGTTGTCTTCCACCACCAAAACAAGGAACGGCTGCACAGCCCTGCCGTGCTTTCCTCCTCTGACCATTTGTGTCTTGGCTGTCATTGGAGAGCCTTTACAAGACGACTGCTCTTTCTTCTTTTGTGTAAGACAGCGATGGAGGAGCTGTTGATACTTAGCAAATTGTAATTTAAAACAAAGCCAAAAAATCCACTGTTGAAACTCAGTGTGTTTCACGTTCTGTCCAGCAGTGCCACACAAATGGTGATAGCAAGGAAGTGTAATACATTGGTATGAACAATAAGGTGGGTTTTGGCAGAAGGAATGTAATTAATTAAGCTGGAGTTCAGCCACAACACTTCTAAAAATACGTTTATGGGATGTCCAAGCAGTCTCTATACAATGTCACCCTGGACTAAAAAGTAAAATAACAGAATCATTAAGGTTGGAAGAGACCTTTAAGATCATCAGGTCCAACCATCAACCCAACACTACCATGACCACTAACCCATTTCCCAAAGGGCCATGTCTACACGTTCTTTGAATACCTACAGGGATGGCAACTCCACCACTTTCCTGGGCAGCTTGTTTCTGGGTTTGACCACTCTTTCAGTAAAGAAATTTTTCCTAATATCCAACCCTGGTGCAACTTGAGGCCATTTCCTCTTGTCCTATCACTTGTTACTTGTAAGAAAAGACCAACACCCACCTCTCTACAATCTCCTTTCAGGTAGTTGTAGAGAGCAGTAAGGTCTCCCCTCAGCCTTCTCTTCTCCAGACTAAACAGTCCCTGTTCCCTCAGGTGCTCCTCCTAAGACATGTTCTCCAGACCCTTCCACCAGCTTTGTTTTTTATTGTCTATCCTATTCTAGCACTTCTATGTCTCTCTTATGCTGCAGCACCCCCAAAATATCAGGCGCAGTGTGACTTCAGAAGGAGCATGTCGGGGATCCCGTATGATCACAACAAGGTTCCTGACTGAACTTGTGTGTGTTCTTTTTATTGTCTATCTATAAACCTGTAGTTAGGTCAAATTCCTTCATCCTGTAGATGATCGCTGTTAATCTAGTCCATCCAGCCACTGATGTGTCCTCGGTGCTTATGCAAACCCTCTGGAGGCTGGTGCCTCGTAAAAGCTTGTGGAATTGAGCTTCAACTGTTGAATGAGAAAAGGCTCCTCTGAAGATGACGAAACGATCTCTGGTGATTATTTTGCTGAGTTACCCAGCGCGTGCCTTTTCTGTTGCTGCTCATGCCGAAGGGCACAATGTCACCCAAACAGTGGTTTTGTTCCGCTTGAGAAGGTCAGCAGTGAAGCAGCTCCCGTTCATTCCAGTAAATGAAGCACATGGGTGGATGAGACCAGCGGGAGACCCTGCAGCAGTTCCCGGGTCTGTCACTTCAGCTGTGCTCAGCTCTGACAACTAGAAACGTGCCCTGTTGGGCAGATGCCTCCAGTACTGAGTCGAGCAACAGGAGCTGTAGATACAGATGCATCTTCTCTCTTGGCACTCAAAAGTTTTGGGTGGTTTGGTTTTTTTGGTTTGGTTGTTGTTTTTTTTTTAGGATTCTTCAAGGGACATTCGGGAAGCGCTTCATGAGCTATTGTGCTGCACCAATGTCTCAACTAAAGAGGGCATCCATCTTGCACTGGTGGAGCTGCTGAAAAACCTGACTAAGTATCCCACAGACAGAGAGTCCATATGGAAGTGAGTGTCTTGAATGTCTACTTATTTTCCTTTCTCTTAGTAATCAGGGCATTGGGCAGATGCTGAGCTGGCTAAGGAGGTAACAGGGATTGCAGGTGTCCAGTCCCGTTACTCTAAGTATTTGGAACAGTGGCTGTAGTAAGCATTGTGGATATTTGTGGCTGATGCAGAAACTGTTTTTCTTGCTTGTTGATACTTCTACTGGGAATCCAGAACTGGTGACCACTCCTGGAGATAGCCCCTCTATTATGAACTCTCAAAGCATTCCCAGGAAAGCTGAATTCAACCTTTTGGTTTAAAACCTCTTCTATGCAACTAATGTTTTGTGCTTGCTCAATGCTGCATTTAATAGTAATATTTACCAACAGCTGATTATATCCGTCGTGACAAGTGGATTTGCTGCGTGGCTTTGTGCTGTTGGAGGGAAACGTTCTGTCTGAGCAAAGATAATGGACGTTTGTGTGGGGTTTTTTTGGGTAATGGAAGCAGCAAAGGAGGTGATGCTCCAGCACGCTTGCTTTGAGATGGAATTCTTGTGTGTCATCGGAAACACTTATTTCAGTCTGCTTTGTTTTCCATTGTACACGTACGTTGGTTGTGGAGTTTGGGATTTTGGGGGTCTGTTGTTTGGTTGGAGTATTACCTCCTCCCTCCTTTATTTCTGAAGAGAAAAAATACACTCATTTGATGGTGTTTAGTAGAAAAGCTTTTCTTTGGCTGTATAACTCCAGGTCTTAGGTGTTTCTTGGACAGATTAAATAATTTTTATCATTGCTTGTTTTTTCGAGCTGTCTTCTCAGTTTTCTTGTATCCTATCAAATATTAATGCCAATACTCAACCATGAAGAGACAGGAGGCTTGGACAGTAGGGTTTTGATGCTGACCAGCACATCAGAGTGCTGCAACAACACAGTAATACCTTAAAATGTGTTTTGCAATGTACATGTTGACTAAGAACTGTTTCAACCTGTGTGTTTTCAGATGCTTGAAGTTCCTGGGGAGCAGGCATCCCACTTTGGTGCTTCCATTAGTCCCCGAGCTGCTGAGCACACATCCGTTCTTTGACACTCCAGAGCCAGACATGGATGACCCAGCCTGTATCTTTTGCATGAAGCCAGTTGATCTTTTTGACTGTAATGAATTTTATTCATATTTTTCTGGTCCACCCATTCATTAAACCATTTTGGACTGTAGCAGACAATCCTGTAGCTGTTCCTGAATCTCCTTGAGCTTGATTTTATTACTGAGCAAGTGATGGAATAACTGTTACCTGAAACCAGCTTTGTAAATACCAGTGCGGTGTAATTGGCTTTTTTTAACGCTGTGGTGAGTGGTCTGTTTATCAAGCAATTTGTCAAGGTTGAGGCTTTGCAGATGAGTCCTTTGCTGAGAAAACATTTGTCTAGTTTGTGCTAATTTTGAAGATGCTTTAGCTTTTAAATAAGAAGAGCGGTTTTCCTGGTCTCTTTTCTTCTTAGGTAAAACCTCTGCTGTCCTCAGTGTTGTGCAGTGTATAGACCAGCACCACCTCTTAGTGCAGCAGTGACTGAATCCCCAAAACGCTACAAATTTACAATCTAATTGATATAATTCAAAATTAGAAGCCCTTATATTAACGTTATCTCTTCTAGAGCTTCAGAATACAAACTACTATTGTTACACCATTATCCTTAACAACAGGAGATGCCTTGGAAGTGTGAAATACCGTCTTTCTGTTCATTCTCCTTGCTTCCCTCCTGCAGAACGTAATGTTGTTTCTGGTGCATGCTGAGAGATGGTGGACTGGAACATCTCTCTTCCTCTGTGAAGCTGCTCTTTGTTTCTCTCACTGGTCATGGGCCATCAGCTAGAATTTCTATACAGATTAAATAAATACCTGGTGAGAATCGAAAAGGACTAGAGTCAGGTATCAGACAGCCGAGTAATAATTTGAGTAAACTTGTCCTATCAGTTGAAAATTGAAGGAACATTGCAGGGGGGAGAAAGCTTTTATTTAGCTCAATGCACATTCCTGCCCTGAAACAAAATATTACTTGAGAGAATGTTCTGGAGGTAACTTGCCACTAAATTTTATGGAGATAAATATGAAAGACAGGCCTGGGAGACAAACTACAAAGTAGAGCTGAATGAGGGGGAGATGAATGAAGAGAACTGGGGAGGGACTTTTTACAAGGGCTTGTAGTGATAGGACAAGGGGTAATGGGTGCAAACTGGAGAAGGGAAGATTTAGATTAGATGTAAGGAAGAAGCTTCACTATGAGGGGGATGAGTCATTGGCAGAGGCTGCCCAAGGAAACTGTGGATGCTTCATCCCTGGAAGTGTTCAAGGCCAGGTTGGATGGGGCCTTGGGCAACCTGGTCTAGTGGGAGATGTCCCTGCCCATGGCAGGGGGGTTGGAACTAGATGATCTTTGAGGTCCCTTCCAACCCAAACTGTTCCATGATTCAATGAATGGGATGTTTCCAGTATAAACTGTTAATTAAAAACATGGTTTTGTTTGATTCAAAGCACTTAGCAAATTTCGGTCAGATCAGTTGTGTTCAACTTAGCTTTAACTTCAGCTAAAAATTTGGAAAGGATTTCGGACAAAGAGGAGAAATTAAGTGGAGGCTTGGCAGCCTGTGGATGCAGAAGATTTGTCAGGAGGTGAGAGGGTTCAGTCCCTCTGTGGCTGACTCTACTTCTTCCCCATGCAGGCAGGAGCCCAGACAGTTGTAAGCTTTGCGTCCCTTTACACTCTCCTGTTAGAGATCTTCTACTTGAGGTCACCCTGTTGCAGGTGGGTGCCCCAGCTCTTGAGCTGATTGAAGCCTTTAGCTTCCTTCTGTATTTCTCTGGCTCTCAAACTGTGAAAATGTTGGGTTTTTTTTTCTATTCCAGAGTTACCTTCCTATGTTTGATTTGTTAGTTTAAATCTATGTTGGAAGGTTTTTTTTTTTTCAGGACATCAAACGAAATGCAGCAATTTTCAAAAACCCAGAGGTAAATGTTTTATTTTAGATAGTTTGGGTGTCAAACTGGTAAGCACAGTGTAAGCTTTGAGGAAGAGCAAAACTCCACCTACAGAGTGTGTTCTGCACGCATAATCCCTGGTCCCTGCCCTTTGTGGTGTCTCTGAGCCATCCCACATGGGCAGTAACATCCTCCTCTAGCACAGCCCATCCTGTAATGGTTGTGTTGTCTTCCTCTGCTCTGACAGGAGCTACCTCTTTAGGTTGTGCTCAGCATTCTCCAGTTATCAATATCTGAAGTGTGGGTGTCAGGAGAATGGGGCCAGACTCTTTTCAGTGGTGCCCAGTGACAGGACAAGGAGCAATGGGCACAAACTGGAAACCAGGAAGTTCCACCTCAACATGAGGAAAAACTTCTTTGCTGTGAGGGTGATGGAGCCCTGGCCCAGGCTGCCCAGAGAGGTTGTGGAGTCTCCTTCTCTGGAGAGATTCCAAACCCACCTGGATGTGATCCTGGCAACCTGCTCTGGGTGACCCTGCTGGAGCAGGGGGATTGGACTAGATGATCTCCAGAAGTCTCTTCCAACCCTTACCATGCTGGGACACTGTGATTATAAAGAACTTCCTAGAGCATCTCCAGCAAATAAAGGGTTGTTGAGTTATTTTAACTCGCCGTCCCCAAGGAGCTCTTCTTGCTGTTGTTTGTTTTTCTTTAACAATCTACTTCAACAGACATTGCTGTTCTGGTTCTCATTTTTAACGCTGCTAAGAGTTGCCCGACAATGCCTGCGCTGTTCTCGGACCACACGTTCAGGCATTACGCCTACCTTCGGGACAGCCTCTCTCATCTGGTCCCTCCGTTAAGAGTAAGTTGAACCCGTTTGGTTTGCGCTCCGCCGCTCTGTTACAAATATCGCCGGTCTCTTCCGTGTCTGTCGGTGTCTAACACTGTGATTCTGATCTTCTCCCAAGCACCAAGTGAATGAATATTGAAATGTATGTTAAGAGAGCCAAATATTATTTAAATTGTTACAATATGGATTTTGTAATATTTTGAGGAGAATAACAACGTTATTGTTCTCGAGTGAGAACAGGACATGGTTTGCTGGTTAGGAAAGAATACTGGAAGGGCGGGATTCCTGGGAGCTTTCTGTAGTGGGAAAGGGGAGCTGAGCTTTTGAAGATCTTTCAACACTAGACTTGTGTCCTACCTAAATTTACTCACAGGTGAAATGTGTTCCCTCCTGCTTTGAAGCATGTTTTTCCTGCATGGAACTACAGGTGGGACTGAAGTTGGTCATAAGCATTACTACAGCTCTTAAAATGAATTGCAGCTTGGGCGGTCTTGCACTTCCTTTGACTTTGCAGTGTCATAGTTAATAGATGAGGAAGATGTTTCCCTCAAAGGGATGTTGAAGTTTAACCTGAAGATCTCCAGCTGCGAGCGGGTTATAAACTGGAGAGTATTAACTGACAGAGATGCGGACTTGGACGCCTTGATATAAATTTTGAATCTGAGAGATGAATTGGAGCTTTCAGTTAGTAGTTGTTAAATAATACAGCAGCGTCTTACAACGTTGTTACTTGTGTTAGCCTTTTCTGAACGCATGTGTTTCTTCTTGCTTAGTTGCCAGGCAGAAAGCTGGTGTCCTCCCCTGTCTCTCCCAGTATCACACCACATGAAGATCCTTCCCAGCAGTTCTTGCAGCAGAGCCTGGAGAGGGTCTACAACCTTCAGCATCTCGACCCTCAGGGCATACAGGAGCTGCTGGAGTTTACCATCCGGTAAGGCCCCAAGCCAACCTCTTCATGGGGAAATTGGTTAGGATTCCCAAGAATGCTTTGCTTCTGAATACCAGTGTTGTACTTTGCCATCGGACACTTAGTGTGAGCCTTCTTCTTGGGAGCGCTGTGGTAAAGTAGTATTCATGGGCTGCCTCAAGTAAAACTGATGGTCTCAGGTCTGGTTCTGCCCCACTGAATGATCAGCGTGCATCTGGGGGACATCTTGTCACAGCATGGTAAGAGTCAGGTGAGGGTGCTCTCCTTGGACTGCTCACTTGTGGTAAAAGATAGTTTCAGTTTTTATGGATGACAGCCATGGGTGTCACTCTTAAGGCCTTGAGCAACCTGGTCTAGTGGGAGGTGTCCATGCCCATGGCAGGAGGGTTGGAACTAGATGATCTTTGAGGTCTCTTCTAACCCAAACCATTCTATGATTTTATGATGACTCTTCGTTCTCTGTCCCTCTATAAGTCTCTCATTTTGATCATTTTATTTGTAATGTACATGCAAAAGGCTTTTTTGTTTGTTTTCCTGAGGAGTAGAGAGGTTGTTCCCTTTGCTCTTCCGTTTTCCAGGTCCTGCAGACTTTCGCTCAGTAGGAGAGGACCTGCTTCTGGTGCTTTGTTGGGTTCTTAGCACCAGAGATTATGAATTATAATTAATTAATTATAAAGGGCTTTGGCATTCATCGTCAGTTTGAAACTCAGAGAGAGGTTTTCCTGGAACAGGCGGGATTACTGCGTGTTGCTGTCTGCTGTCGTACAGAGGAGGGTGTGTGATGTTGCTTCTGAACGTGGGTTTGTGCTGCCTCTTCCGTTTCATCTCTAGACTGATTTGCACAAACAAAACACTTCAAAAGGATCCTTTCAGTGTGATTCCTGTGCTTGGAAAGAGGAGAAGAGCCTTAGTTTGAGTGGTGGGCAAACAATCTGAAGTGCTTTTAGAACATGGACTTCCAAAAAGCTCCGTTTATTTCCTTCCCCTAAACAGCTGCATTTTCTGTATGTGTAGCTGCGAATCGCTTTCACAGCCACCCGCAGTGGCGAATAAACAGCGTATTCCTCGCCGAAAACCCAACTGTGAGAACTGTATTGTTTGTCTTCAGCTGTTTTGAAGCTACTGTGCGCTGCCCAAAACAGCCTCGAAGCGTTTAATGCACTAAATGCTTGACACAGGTAATCTCTTGGCAGAGCATCCAGAATCTTGCAGGTCTGGAAACCTCACAGACCGTGAACGTTTTTGATTTTGAGTGTAGGAGCTGTGTTGGAGACGGCTGCATGCGTAACTTCTATGCAGTAAAGGACAGTAATGCTTTGGAGTTGATGGAAATTGTTGGCTTGGCTTTTTTCCTGCTGGGATCACCACCCAAGAACAGCACTAAACCAGCTGCTGTTTTCCACCCTTAAGAGAGGAGAGAATTGAAGACAAAAAAACCAAAATAAGCGTTAATGATTATTTTGTAGAGGGCAAATTTCCCGCACCAACAATTTGGTTGCTGAGAGGAGAATGATAGAAGATGCTTACAGCAGCGGGTGGTGGGACGTGACTCTCTCCTCTTTTATCATCATTGACATCAGGAGAAGCACTGCAGACCCTGTGGAGCTGGTGTCAGCTTGGGACTCACATTCCTGACCACGCTCAAGGCCCATGTTCTTCCCCCAGGCTCTGCAGCTGAGACAGCAAGACAGGCTACATTCTTAGCAGATCAGTCCGTGTGGTTTAGTGTCTCCATCTATACAACAGGATTTTTTTTTTGTCTCGCAGGGATGTTGAAATCTGTTTAAGATTTGTAAGGAAATAGAATTAGTGGGGTTGGGAACTGTAGAAGGCTGGGAGATGGAATATCTGCCGAGCTGCTAGCTGAGAGATGACATCCTGTTTCCCGCTAGCGGATGGTGAGGCATTAAGGGTGACGTGGGAGTCAAGCACCAGGACCCTTCTCTTCTCTCTGGGTGGATGAAGGTGAAATGGAATCACAGCGTAAGGCTCAGGCTGGCTCTGCTGTTGTTGCACTGAAGGAAAGCGCAGTCCCACTGCTGGGGAGAGATTTTTCTTTGGCTGCAAATTACACAGATAACCTCATGGATTTTTTTTTTTTTTTAAAATATGTCAGCGCTCAGAAACCTCCTGGTTTGGCAGAGCCAAAGTTTCAGAATTGCGTCATAAATGCAAAGATAAATCTGAAATAAAAGGGTCATCTGAAGGAAAAATATTCTTTTTAATAGTACAGTAGGAAATGTGGAAGTAGAGTGACAATTTGAGTGTGCTTTGGATCAAAGCAACGTGCAGAGAAGAGCAGAGATGTTTGAATCCACATCATCCAGATATTTTCAGTGCTGTAACAAAAAATGAGTTTTTTGCTTTCTTAATACACCCTTTTTATTTTTAAAACATGTCTAAGTGTAGAGAACGAAAGCATTTTGGGGTTTTTTTCTATAAAGTTAAAATCTACGTCAGTTGCTCTGTGAATGACAAGAAATAGTTGCACCAGACAACACCCAGCAGCCACTTGGGCCGATATCGGTACCTCCTGCTTCAGCCTGGGTTAAAAGGCAGCTCTATTTCATGTACGCGGGGTTGCGTGAGCCTGACACCTTCCAAGCAGCCTTTCTGAGCCCGTGTGGATACTTGGATTTCCCAGCAGTGGAACACAACTGGCTCGTTAGCCGCTGTGGAAGTCTGGAGTGTCTCAGGTTCAATCGGGCACCGCTACCCTGCGTGGATCCCGCGGGGCTGTGGGGTAATGGGGGTGGACGAGCTTTCTGCTTCCACTGCTCTGCTCCCCTCGGCTTCCAGGAAGGAAGGACGTGCCAGATCTCAAGGTGTGAACTGTCTGATAGTGCGTGTTTTGCTATTCCTCCTGGTCCTTATCCAAGGATAAGAAAAAGCAGGAAGCAGGAATAGTTGGCTTCGATGTTGCTGTGTTCGGAGTGAATTTGCCTCCTGTCTCAACGTTGTTTTTTCTTTTCTTTTTTGTTTCTACATGCTTCAGCGATCTTCAGAGGCTTGGAGAACTGCAGTCAGAACTGGCAGGGATGGCAGATTTCACTGCAACTTACCTTCAGTGTCAACTGCTCCTCATCAAGGTTTGTCTCTAGCTGTGGTTTCGGGGATGTTCTGCAAAACTTCTCCCAGTCCATCACAGTAGTGCACTTCTATGCTTTGATGTTCGTGCTGAAAACTGGTGTCTGGTGAAAGTGCAGGTTCCACGCATTTCTGATATTCCCACTTCCCTTCTGCAGCAAATAATTTGTGGTGGCTCTGCCAGTGAGCACGTGGGTGCAGATCTCTGCCGTTGTACCCAGGGCTTGTGTTGGTTCGTGTGCGTTTTGCCAGTGCAGAGCTTGTTTTCTGACAGAAATCTCGGTGGGGACAACTGCTCCGTAGCCTTTTATGAGAGTAACTTTTCTCTACTGGTGGCCACTGGAATGCTTTTTTTGCTAAACTGCTGCTAAAAGTGGGGTTTTTTTATGGAAAATGTTTTGTAGGCAGCATTTTTGGCACCAATGCCGAAGGAATTCTTTAGACTTGATTAAGCAAATATCAGTTGTGCTTTTATTTTACAGTGCTTAAAGGGACCTACAGGAAGGATGGGGAGGGACTGTTTATCGGGGAGCGTGGTGTGGTAGGATGAGGGGTAATGGTTTTAAAGTGAAAGAGGATAGATTTAGATGAGATATAAGGAAGAAATTCTTCACTGTGAGGGTGGTAAGACACGAGAGCAGGTTTCCCACAGAGGTGGTGGATGCCCCATCCCTGGCAATGTTCCAGGTGAGGTTGGCCGGGGCTCTGAGCAACCTGCTCTAGCTGCAGATGTCCCTGCTCCCTGCAGGGGGTTGGACTCGATGGCCTTTAAAGGTCCCTTCTAACCCAAACCATCCTATGAACTTAGTCTCCTAGCATTCTTTCCGTGTTTGAAGGTAACTTACACGCCTGTAAAGCAAGAACTAAAGGAAGCAAACAAACAGGTTTCCAGAAGGGACTCAATAAAAGCGTTGTTATGTAAAACCACGGAGGGGTTTCGGTTTCTTTGCTAAAGGCATAGCTGCCACTTGGCATAACTCCTGGCAGCCCTCGAATCCTTGGAACACGTTCATCACCCGTTGTTTTGGGTGAGCGGTGTTACAGTTCCGTGCAATCCCAGCTAAACCCAAAACTTTTGCCAAAGCGAAATGTGCTGTCCAGGCAGAGGACCACCATACGGAGGTGGCCTGGTTGCCCTTCCTCAGGGCTTGACTGGAGAGAAGCAGGTGGTTTGTGTATCTGGCCAAGAGGAGCGCTCTGTTTGGGGAAGAAGGGGATAAAAGCTGCACCAGCCATTCGTGGCTCGAGCTGTACAACAGTCAATACGTAAGTGATGCAGAGGAGGCAGTGGCTGGCATGAGAATTAACTCAATCATGCAATTAGAAATTCCGCTATGGCAGAGAGAACCCGCATGTCAGAGCGGCCCTTTGCAGTAGATCGTTTTTCCAGTTGCTTCCTTCCTGAGCAGAAAGAAGCTTTCAGGGAAAAAAAGTATCTTCATTTCCCAGCCTCTCAAGGCTCAACAGTTTAAAGGCTCTACCTACCCTGTGATTTTAGGGGTGCTTAGCTGGGATTCTGGGTGTGTTCTTGAGCTTTGGCCACAGCCAGCTTTGTCTATAGCTGTATCTAAGGACAGGCAGCTTCAAAAGGGAGGCAGTGATACAAATAATCTAGTCAAGCTTTCTTAATTTTTTTTAACATCCATCAAAAAGCAAAGAAACTGTGGTTGGGCGTTGGTAATTTTTTCAAATACAAGTATCAGCGGCTGATTTTTACACTCAGTATTTTTAGCAGCTCCAGGATCTTTGGTGGGGCGCAGACAACCTGTCAACAGGGAAGTTCAGAAATATAAGTGTGTAGGTGTGTTTCTGGAGACAGTAGTTATTGTTTCCACTTCTTGCTTGCAGTCTGAGATTGCCCTGATCGTGGTCTCCAGGAGGTGACAACGCAGTGAGCAGCTGGTTTTCTAATAAGTGACTTCGTTCTGCATAAAGTTCTCCTTAAAGTACTGAAGAGTTTGGCCCAGCCAGCCTCTAAGTCATGGCTTCATTAGTATTATCAACTTCTGCTTTATAGTTGTAGAGGTATTTCTGTGTATTTATAGAACAGTACATATTTTGTAGGCCTTGTTTCCCCATGTTGGATTTAAAACCACTGAAGAAAACCCGGGCCTGCTTTTCCAACCAAGACACAGGGCATCTTCCCTGCTCCCAAGCCCATCTAGTGCAGGATTATAACTTCTAGACTGAACAGGGTATTTATCATTCTGTGGTTTTCTTCTGTAGGCCTTGCAGGAGAAGCTGTGGAACGTGGCAGCTCCTCTGTACCTGAAGCAGAACGCATTGGCATCTGCAGCAGCAAAACAGGTGAGGCAGAAGCAGCTGGGGCTTCCTGGAGGCGAGTCCTCGGGTACGAGCCCTTCCTTGGCCGTGCAGCAGTAACGCGCTGCTGACCTTGCGCTGCCGTAGTCTGTCCAAGTGAATCTTGGTTCCCCAAAGTGGAGTCATTTCTCTTGCAGAGATCGATGGTGAGTAGGGGAGGTTCGTGACAACTGTAGAAAGGCAAACATCACACCTGTCTTCCAGAGGAGCAAGAAAAGCCAGAAAACTGTGGGCTGCTTGGCCTCGTCTTGTGCCAGGGAAATGTGATGGACCAAATCCTTTTTAAAAAGCCATTTCTGAACAAGCGAAGGTCAATAAGGTGATTTGGAACAGCCAAAATCCATTTCCCAAGGGCGAATGATGCCTGACCCAACACCATTGCTCTCTGTGGTGAGGGGACTGGTCCTGTGAACAGGGGAAGGGCAGTGGATGTTCTATCTCTTGACTTTAGCAAAGCCTTTGGTGCAGTCTTCTGTCATTTCCTTTTCACCAACCTGGCAGGATTCTGGCTAAGTGGGCGAGAAGGCTCCTCCAGACTGAGGAGCTGGGTGATATGCTGGAGGCTGTGGCTGCTGTTCAGGCTCGGGGGTTGGGCTGACAGGAACCCTGTGATGTTCCTCGTGAGAATCCGTGTTGAACATGAGGTAGTAAAGAAGGCCAGCGGCATCTTGGGCTGTCTTAGCGAGAGCGTAGCCAGCAGGTCCGGGAAAGCGATCCTTCCCTCTGTTCAGCTGGGGAGATCACATCTGGAGGGCTGCGTTTTGGCCTCCTCAGTAAAAGGAAGATGCTGACAAACTGGGGCAAGTTCAAGAGAGGGCCACCAAGGTGGTCAGGGGCTGGAGCACGTTGTCTGCAAGGAGAGGGTGAGGGAACTGTGATTGTCCAGCCTGGAGAAGAGAAGGCTTCAGGGTGGATTTACTGCTGTCTACCATTATCTTATCATAGGATGCAGATGAGACAGAGCCAGACTGTTCTGGACAAGAGACAATGGGCACAAATTGGAATATGAGCAATTCTGATTAGATATAAAGGGGGGAAATTTACCATAAGGGTGGTGAAATACTGTAACAGGTTGCCCAGAGAGGTGGGGAGAATCTCTGTCCTTGGAAGTGATCACAATTTGATGTGGCCTTGAGGAACTGGATCTAATTAGAGCTACTGTGAGCAGAGGACCAGGCTGGATGACCTCTGGAGGTCCCACCCAACCTGAGTTATTCTGGTTCTGTGATGTAGAAATGGTCTGATCCTGGAAAAACTGAAGCTAAGCCCTAAGAAAACGAAAAGGAGAAAGCAAGCTATTCAATAATCTGGAAAGAAATCTAGGGTAAAAGCGAGTTTGTGGATCTGCTGGGAAACCATGCTGACATTGTGAGCCTGCAGTTAATGAAGCTGTAATAAGAGACAGGTTCTGCTGTGCATCAAAACCTTCTGTGCTGTTGACAGCTGTCCCCAGGGATGAGTAGAAACAAAAGCCTATCAGCTTTTTAAGTCTTCTCTAATTGAACTGTCTGTCTTGGATGCCCTTCTCAGTCGCATGTGAACTCCCTGGGAAGTTTTAGCTGTTGTGACTGGGAAGGTAGATCACTTCCCACCAATGCAGGGTGAGGGAATATTTCCTGTTAAATAACTTGCAACTTCTTGGCTTCTCTACAGTCATAACGACGCAACTGTATTAGTTTGAGCATTTCTTTTGTCTACTTAAACCCATTTATTCAGCAAAGTATGGTGAGGAAAACTGCAACGTGCTGTCTGTGCTTTTAACCACGTCAACCCAGGTTGACGCTTATCTTGCGATACTGCAGCGGAAGATGGGAACTATGTGAAGCGTTGTTGAATGTAAAGCTGTTTCCGAGAGAACTTGTCAAATCTGGCTCCAAAGATATGAACCTGAGCAGGACCACTGAGGTTGCTCTGTTGTGCTGCTCACACTTCATATTCTGGGGTAACCAGTGGGAGGTGGTGAGCACTCAACCCTTGGAAATCCAAAGTGCAATGTCAAAAGATCGATTGCTGGTGAAAGGAGTGCTTGGCTTCAGGCCAAGTTTCGTGAATTGTTTCTTTAATAGAGCCCAGATGACCTTTTAGTGTTAGGTGCCGCTTTACGCCATGAAGAATTTCACCCAAAGAATGAGACTTGTGGATTAATATCTTCCTCAGTAGGAGGAAGAATGCCAGAATCTTGTGATCATGCTTGTGCAAGAGCTGAACCAAGTCTGACGGTTTCCTACTCCTGTGGTGTCTGTCTGACAGATCTTGGAAGAAACGTATAAAATGGAGTTCATGTACAGCGGCGTGGAGAGCAGACAAGTGGTCATTATTCACCACATGAGGCTGCAGGCGAAGGCATTACAGCTCATCGTGACTGCGCGTACCACTCGAGGGTGAGGAGCAGCTGGGAAAAGGACCTTCTCGGGGTTAACTGTCAGCTTAGGTTCCTCAAGCTTTGTTTAAAAAATAGCGAGGATAAATTAGACACACAAAATATCACAACGTGCCAATAACCATCTGGTAAACTACTTCAGCATGAAGAGCCTTCTCTTGCCTTTGGTGTAGCTGTAGAGTGGCACGGAACTAAATTAGATGACAAAATTGAGGAGGACGTGTAGGGGGTTGAGCTCTCTCAGCTGAGAACATACAAATAGGTTAAAAACATTGCAGAGTGTATCTTACAGTTGGTGTTTGGTGCCTATTTAAATGAGGAAAAGTCGTGTATCAAAGAATGCTCTAATCATCTTTGATTATGAATTGCTGGGTTTTTAACAGAAGAGTTGTCTTCTTGAGTGATCTACACCTAATGTTTGCGTGACTCAGACGCAGAATGCTCCTGTGGTAACGCCAGAGGCTCTGCGTGGTTTGTTTCTGCTGCTGAGGTCAATGAAGTTACATGTGGGTTTGGATGGTTGTAGAATTAGAACTTAATTTGGCAGAGTTAGAGCAAGGTGGTCGATGTCCTAATGTGCTTACTCTGGTTTCGAGTTCCTTGCCATCCATTTAGTGCCTCCTGTTGTATAGGTGGGAAGTTAATATTTTCTAGCAGTGGCTTTGGGACCTTAATTAGTGCCTTTTGCAAATGATTTTTTTGTGGGGGAAAGGGTATGGATGTGGGGAGAGAGGTGGCAATTAATTTTTATTTTTTCCCTTGGGAACACCTTTCTGGCCTTTACATTGTACAATCTTTTAGGAGCTTAAACTGGATTCCAAAACACCTAAGTGTTTATGGCCGTGGAGCCAGTTTTCCTTATTCAAAACTAAAACATGGAATGTTGTCTTCGTTACAGAGTGGAGCCCCTTTTTGGGATGTGTGAAAAATTCCTCCAGGAAGTGGATTCCTTTCAGAGGTGAGAAATGCCGTTCCTTCTCCTCTACGTTAGGAAGTCCCCTCACCATCGCAATTGGAGAATATTCCCTGGTTTTCATCTCTTCCCCTGTTGCTGTCCTGCATTGGTGGCTGCTGTCATAATGATAGAGCAAAAAGTAACCTCCCTTCGAAACGGGGGATGAATGGAAAAGCCTTCTGGGGAGTGTGACAAAAGGGAATTTCCCTTTATCACAAATATCTACGTGAGTGAAGAGTCTGCATGCTCTGGGTGGGAGTCATCTCGCCCCGGCGTTGGCATTTGCCCAGGCTCTGCTCCCTCTGGAGAGGTGCTTCCTTCATCTTCTCCTCCTCTGGATGTCTGAAACAGGTCAGATTAGGGATGCCCAGGTTCTTTCTGTCGACTCGGAAGGGAATTGGGTAGCTAGCCCAAAGATATAGGCACCCAGCGCTGGCTGAGCAGAATTCTGTCTAGTCCTGATTAAATTCCCATTTATTTGTGGTCCATGTGCTTGGCAGTTGTGGCTGGTTAAGCAATGAGAAAAGGGAGCCAAATCACCCATTCCCTGATTATTTGCCTGCTAATGACTAGAACCGTTCATTTGCTTTTTATCTTCTCTTTGCACTGAGGCTCAGGCTCAGCAAAACTCGTTGCTATTTCTGAGGAATCTGAACACCTACGGGCAGTGATGAGTTCCACAACGGGAATCTGGGTGATGGTAGATCTTGTGAGTTAGCTGTGAGGACACCTCTAAACGCTCGGACATGGGAAATCCCTGTGTCTAGGTTGTGCAGCCTCAACGTGCCCAACTGTAGCTGCATCCCATGACTGAGTAGTCAAAATTTGTGGTCTCTGTAGTGGCATCCACAGGGACACGAGGATGAGGATGTGTACTCCTGAGGATGTCTATTGTATTCCCAAGGACCCATATTCCTGTGTAGCCCCTTTAGCACCAGTACAGGTGAGGGGTTGACCTGCTGGAAAGCAGCTCCATGGAGAAGAACCTGGGAGTCCTGGTGGACAACAGTGTGGCAGTATGCTCTTGTAGCCAAGAAGGCCAGTGGTGTCCTAGGGTGCATTAAGAGTGTGGGCAGCAGGTCAAGGGAGGTTCTCTTCCCTGTCTACTTTGCCCTGGTGAGGCCACATCTGGAGTATTGTGTCCAGTTCTGAGCTCCTCAGTTCAAGAGAGACAAGAAACTACTGGAGAGAGTCCAGCGGAGGCTACGAAGACGATTAGGGGACTGGAGCTTCTCTGTGACAAGGCCAGGCTGAGAGCCCTGGGGCTGTTTAGCCTGGAGAGGAGAAGACTGAGAGGGGATCTGATCAATGCTGATCAATACCTAAAGGGTGGGTGTCAAGAGAATGGGGCCAGACTCTTTTCAGTGGTGCCCAGCAAGGGGCAATGGGCACAAGCTGGAACCCAGAAGGTTCCATCTGAACAGGAGGAGAAACTTTTCCTGTGAGGGTGCCAGAGCCTGGCCCAGGCTCTCCAGAGAGGTTGTGGAGTCTCCTTCTCTGGAGACTTTCAAAACCTGCCTGGATGCGATCTTGGGCAACCTGCTCTGGGTGACCATGCTTTAGCAGGGGGGTTGGATGAGATGATCTCCAGAGGTCCCTTCCAACCCCTACCATGCTGGGATTCTGTGGGATTCTGTGATTTTTCTCAACCCTTGCCAAGCTGGTGGTAGAGGCTTGTATTTATGGATTATGAGCTCCTGTGGAGTATCACCAGGATCTTGGAAAAAAATCTCACTTCTATGGCTTCAGGACTTGAAGCTGTTTGGGGCATGTCTGAGATTCCTATGCAGGCTTTGTAGACTCAACTGTAGGTGAAGATACAGCACAACACCAGACTTGACAAGGAGGGAGGACGGCCCGTTTGTTGTTCAAGAGGCTGTTCACCTACAGAAATGGTGCCTTTTTTTCATGAAATGGTGCAAATATTTACTAGGCTTACTAAACTGTCCTCCCAAACACTGCAGAAATGTTGCTGCTAGTAACAGCCACCAATGACTCAGTCTAATAAAACGTCTTCTGCAGGCAGGGATGTGGGGCAGTAGCCCAGTTTTATTTCTAGGTGAAGAGTAAGTGAGGGTGGTGAGATACTGGCACAGGTTGCCCAGGAAAGCTGTGGATGCTCCATCACTGGCTGTGTTCAAGGCCAGGTTGGATGGGGCTTTGAGCAACCTGGTCTAGTGGGAGGTGTCCCTGCCCATGGCAGGGGGGTTGGAACTAGATGGTCTTTAAGGTCCCTTCCGGCCCAAACCATTCTGTGATTCTCTGTTGAAAAAAGTATTTGATTTTTCATGTTTTTAACACAGATGTTTCATCTCTGAGCTCCCACATATGCAAGGCAGTTTTGTAGATAAATTGCTGGACTTAATGCCCAGACTTGTGACATCCAAGCCTTCAGAAGTGGTCAAGATTCTTCAGACAACGCTGCGACAAAGTACCTTCCTCCACCTTCCTCTTCCAGAGCAGGTCAGTTTGACAGAGGATTACAATGCCACGTCCTGGCAGACTGTCTCAGCATTTGTCTGCTTTCTAATAGACTGTGAAGCATTTAGGATTCAGGTTTTTGGTCAGTCCTAAGTGTTGGTTCTTCAGAGACTTTCTTCTAACTCAGCATCCCCAGGACTACTGCTAAAAATACAGAAGACTTGATTTCTGGCAGTCTCTAAAAGAACCCAACGTTCCTGCACAATTTCTCCATTAAGAACAGTAACGATTATCTGTTTTTCTTTCTTCCTCCTCCCCCTGCCTTATTTTTGCTGACCCCTTTGCCCCTTGCAGCTCCATCGAGCTACTGCAAATATCATTGAGCCTACCGGGGAATCTGATAATCCTCTGAGGTTTACGTCAGGGTTGGTCGTGGCGCTGGACGTTGATGCAACTCTGGAACATGTGCAGGATCCCCAAGGAACTGTTAAAGTTCAGGTGAGTGGCCTGATGGTGATCATCCATATGTTCGACTCTGAGCATCCCCAAGAAGGACATGGACCTGTTGGAGCAGGGCCAGAGGAGGCCCCAGCAATGGTGCGAGGGCTGGAAGCCCTCTGCTGGGAGGCCAGGCTGAGAGAGTTGCCATTGTCCAGCCTGGGGAAGAGAAGGCTCCAGGGAGACCTTCTTGTGGCCTTCTAGTATGTAAAGGGGGCTATCAGAAAGATGGGGACAGACTTTTTAGCAGGGCTTGTAGTGACAGGACAAGGGGTGATGGTTTTGAACTAAAAAAGGTAGATTTGGAGATTTGGACTAGAGAGAAGGAAGAAATGTTTTACACTGAGCGTGGTGAGGGCCTGGCCCAGGCTGCCCAGAGCTGGCTGATGCCCCATCCCTGGAACCATTCCAGGTGAGGTTGGCCGGGGCTCTGTAGTTGCAGATGTCCCTGCAGGAGGTTGGACAAGATGATCTTGAAAGGTCCCTTCCAACCCAAACCATTCTCTGACTTTATGCAGGTTCTCAGCTCTTTGCATTACAATTTAACCTTCTTCCTGCTGCTGAGCTGCCAGTTCCAGTGCAGCCGAGGCTGTAGTTGTGGTTCGATGCCAAGTTGGGTTGGCAAGTTCACTGCATAACAAAGAAGTGAAAACCTCTGTTTACACTGCAGGGGAAGGAGCTGATGGCAGCGTATTTTCTTTTTCCCATCTCTGCTGTGGGTCTGCATGGCCAGCACGTGCTGTTACATCTGGGGCAGCTGCGCTCCCGGCTCCAGGGTGAAGCACACGTTCCTGCAACAAACACACACCAAAATACTGCGCACTCTGCAAATCCAAGGTCCGGTTCTCTTTCAGTTGTTTCATTTGGGCTATTTTTTCCCCTGTAGGTATTGTATCCAGACGGACAAGCACAAATAATCCATCCTAAACCAGCTGACTTTCGAAATCCCGGTCCTGGAAGGCACAGGCTGATAACTCAGGTGTACCTCTCACACACGGCCTGGACAGGTAATGTTAATGATACAAATTAATGGGATTGCTGCACTTTTCTAGGACAGGGCCGTGTCTTGCTTGATCCCAGTGTCCTGCACAGGCGCTGCGCACACTCGGTCTTGGCGGTTTGGAGCCTACAGCTGCTGCTGATGCTCAGATTCCTCTTCTCGCAGCCTTTGAGCAGTTACACCTCCCTGGTTGACGGGGCACTGCTGCTCCCATGCTGTCGTGGGAGGGAAGGTGCCTGCAACGTGCTGGGGGCTGTGTGTGTCGTCCCCAGCACCAGGAGCCTGTCCATGGGAGCACGTATCGCGGCTGAGGCCACCGGTTCCTGTGCAGAGCAGGGCCGGTTGCAGGAGCGAGGCCTGCACGGAGTCACGGTAAACTGACTCATTGTGATTCACTGGTTCAGCTCCGGCAGGCACCGGAGCAGGGCAGAGAACCTTTGGAACAGTGTGTGCTCCACAGCACAATTTCACTGCTGATTAAACTTTCACCTTTTTAATTGCCCTAAAAAAAACCCCACCCCTTAGTTCTGCTGAAATACGCGACTCCAGCGTTCCCGTTCAGTCTCATTTCCCATGAGAGTGCTTCGGCAATTGGCTTGGGAACTTCAGACAACAAAAACAGAGGGTATTTGTTTGCTGCTCCCTTTTGTCCTCTTTTCTTTTAAGCCCTTCACCTTTATTCAAATGTGGGCTTTTATTCTCAGCAGTCATAGGATTTGGTGACTTTTTTTCTTTTTTTTCGTTCTGTTCAGTGCCATATTTTTTCACTCCCTCCTCCTTAGGCAGCATTTCCATGGTGTGCTTGTTTGTCCTGCACCTTTGTTTTCTTCTGGTATTGTTTCCACAACTGAAAGTACCTGGATTTAAAGGTTCACCTTGTACCAGGCAGAGCTGAATCAAGTCCTTATTTCTGCCTCTGCAGCATTCACGGGAAGGGCTTCATTTTCCTTACCTTTACTGGCCTTAAGAGATCCTGTTCTGGTGTCTCCCCCAGCTGCTATTTTAAGTATTAACATTGACATTGGCACTTGAGCGCGTAAAATGGAGGACACCAAGCTGGGAGGGGTTCAGGGAACGGGGTCAGCACTCAAAATGGAGAAATGGCCTCAATTCAAGACAAGGAAACTTTCTGAAGGCCAGTAAAAAGCACACGCTTAGGAAGTGCTCAGCCACAACGCTCGGGTTAACTGACATTAACCCGTCAGTTAACGGGTTAACCGCCAAAGTGATAGAGGTGACTGCAAACTAGAAGTTGAGTTGACTGGATGGTGAAAAGGTGAGTCTCGGGAAGGTGTTAGCTGAGCTGTGGGATGACTGTGGACAAAGGTTATTTCTTATGTCCTGTCTGGTGCAGATGAGGTCTCAGCTGGAATCCCGCTGCAGCGCGTGGTAAAATTCCGTGGGTTCCGGTAGGTTTCCTTGAGGTTTCAGTAGCGTGGAGCCGATGTGGGTGACCCCTGGTATGTAGTTAAACCCCGTGCACCACCCAGTGCTCGTTCACTCCTGTGTTACCAACACTGGTTTGGTCACAAATCCAAACTGTAGTGCCATGAGAGCTACTGTGAAGCAGAATTAACTTCATCCTAGCCCGAACCACTACAAGTCCAGATGCAAAAACCTGGAGGAATCATTTTTCAGTCTAGAAAGGAACATTTTGATGGGGCTGCAGTCCAACATGCTGCTCAAAGTCATACTATGTAGGCTGACCTGGGAGAAGAACAAGGTGAACTCACCATATGAGCAGTGTTTGGAATATCTGTCTAGCTGCTAAGGTGGTAGAAGAGGGGAAAAAGCCTCAAAACCTCCAACAGAAGAGAATCCAAGTAATGGCCTCTGCTGTGAGTCTTATCAAACACAGAATCATAGAATGGTTTGGGTTGGAAGGGACCTTAAAGATCATCTCATCCCAACCTCCTCATCATCTGGATTTACTTGATCTTGCCATAAAAACAGAAGTAGCAAGACCTGCTGGTTGTGCGGCCTTTTGTGATTTTTATTATTGTTCATTTGGAATAACTTTGAACAGTTACTTTTGAAAGTTGGCATTTCTATCGATTGAGTCTGGTCAGCCCAGGATGGCTCTGTACCTCACCCAGCATGCGTGAGATGAAATGTCACCCAGTCCTGGTTCTCCACAGTATGAAGTTCTTCATGTTCATGTTTGGGTTGTTCAGGTTATATATTTTTTTTTTCTCTCTGCAGAGCCGTGTCAGATTGAAGTGCGGTTGCTGCTGGCCTACAATTCCAACAGGAGCAAGGCATCTGCTAAAATTCCAAAATCTACCTGGAGCGAGAGCTTGGAGACTCTCCCACAATCTGAGAGCGGCATAGAGGGGACCATACCCTTCAGCAAACCTGTCAAAGTTTACATAATGCCCAAACCTGCCAGGCGGTGAAGTCCATCGCTGAAAAAATGGGTATTTATGGGCTTGTTGGGTGACAGGAAAACAAAGTGAAGTGTTCTAAGATAGTGAGCCAGACCCAAACAGGTTAACACCTGTGTAAAAATAAAAAAAAAAAATAGAACTAAAGCTGCTGAAGAACGATTGGTCTCCTCTGTTAAGAAGCGGATACATCAGGAATTAGAGGAATTATTATTCCTAAATACAGAAGTTATTCAGCTAGTTGAGAGTAGTTTCAAGAGAACGCAGCTGTTTCTATATAGAACCAAGAAAACCGAGACAGCAGCGCTGCAATGCTGACTGAGACATTTCACTGGGCCATATCTTCAGTTTTCACTTGCCAGAGCCTCTCTTGAAGGTCTCCAGGCTTTCTGCGATGTATTTACTGTGTAACTGCTTAGGCACATAAACCCCTGTTACTCTTACCACGCTCTGAAATGAAGCTGAGAGGTTCCGGTTATTTTGTGGGGGTTTGTTGTGTTGTTTTGTTTTGTTTTTCCTGACCATCTAAGACTTGCATTTGTGCATCAGTACCTAAATTCTTGGTTAAAAAAAAAATATAAATTCTAAAGCGCTGCTGTTCTTGTGTAGGAAGTGCCCCTCAGAGTGAAACTGCCACTTGCTGTAGGCTGAACCCTGAGCGATTTTTACATCGGCTGAAGCTGGTACGGTTTTGGGGAGGGCACAGATTGTTCCTGCTGTGGTGCAGGGGGAGGAGGAACCCGTTGGTGCGAGCAGCAGAGCTGGGGCTGGCAGGATGCGGAGTTTGAGTGACAGCAACACAACAGTGCGTTACTTCTTGTGTTTACACAAAATGAGTCAAGCACGTTAACCTCCGAACTGCAAACCAGCTCTCCTGTCGCGCCGTTGTACGTCTGTAGGAACAACGCGATTAAAGAAGGTTGGAAAATCGCTGACCGGGTCCCTCTAAGTTGTACAGAATCTGCTTCTGCGTGGCGATCGAACTGATCTTACTGAGCCGAGAATGAGAAAGTCTGTTTGGTTCTTCAGTTTTGGCACTCAGAGTCTTTCCCGTTGGCTGAAGTAGCCGAACATGTGCTCGGTTAAGCAGCAGTTGGATACCTTGTTGGTGTTCCCCTTAAGCAGGTGAGCTGGGAGCATGGAACTTAACTGAAAACAGTGGGATCCTTCCGGCATTCCTGTCAGAAAGTGTCTGCTCAAGGCTTCAGGGGGCTGAGGAACCTCCTGTGATTTGTAGCAATCCCTTGGTAGGATGCTGTGGGAGCACTTCGTGTGAAACTTGATAGCGCAGCAACCAAATGTTACCTGCGCTCATAAATCGTTATTAAAAACAAAAAAGGTGTATTCTTAGCAAGTGAGCAAAGCAGTTCACAAAGCGCTTTTCAGTTGTACAGAAATCAGTGTAAGTAACAACCCCGTGTGCTTTCCTACAATAAAATCAGAAAACTGCTCCTCCGTTTCTCTGTATCAGAGCGAACGCGCACGTCTGCGTGGGCCAGGCTGAGGTTGCTGCAAGCTTTTTGTTATTTCCATTTTTTAGCACTGACCTGCTGTGGTCAAAAGACTCATAACCACGAAACTCTTCAGGTTCTTTTAGGTATTCTGGAATTAAATGTCCTTTCCTAGCGCTGCTGCTCTTACAAACTGGTTTTTGGTGTTTTACCCTCAGGGCACTGCTCTGAAAACCTCCTGCACCTGGAGCAGGGAGTTGTTACTATGTGACTTTTCTCCACAGCGTCCTCAGTGCGGGTCCCGGCGGACAGGGGCTGATGAACAGGGGCCTTCGGATCACAATCACGGGAGTACGGGGAGGTTCTGCTCTCTCAGATGTTTGCAAGTCGAGGAAGAAGGGGCCAGGACAGAGCTGCAGCTGCAGGGACATTGAGCAATCTGGAAACAAGGACAAATAATTTGCTAAGACCTGGCAATGTTCAAACACCTCCACGTTCCCCCTCCTAGTTACGCATAAGGGAGGAGTGTCAAGAACCTGGCAGAGAAAGGAAAAGGCTGAGCTCCCATGAGAGGGGCGTAGCTCGGAGGTGGTGTTTGGTTACCACCTTTTCAGATTTCATTATATCTGGTACTGGGGAGGAAGGCCAGCTCTGAATGCTTTTAATGGGAAATTCATCATCGGCTTGCTGAAGTCCAGTGAAAGCTGTTAGGCCAATTATTAGAACTTTGCAAGTAAATAATGCAATAAGAATGCTTCAAACAGTGGGTAAAAGTATCTGGGATAAAGCTGAAGATATGAGGTATTCGCTCAAACCTGCTGTGGCTTTCATGTGTCTTGTTTTTCAAAGTACAGCAAAACTAACTCGCTGCAAAAAGTGTGAAGGAAGCTCGTGGTAAGAGAAAAGAACAGGACATGCATTTAAATTGGGGCCGTATGACATAATCCTGGGATGGGTTTCCTCTGGATTCCTGTCTTGCTTGTCTGAGATCTCAAAGTGTTTGACCAAGTCAGAGATAAAAATCACTACTTTCATCTTACTTCACTTGCATGTTCCAGTCTATTCGTAGCAGGCACTAGGCAGCAGGAGCAGGCTGTCTTTAGCATTTACAATTTGCTAAGGCAGTAGTAGTAGGACTTCAAAAGCAAATTTGAAGGCTCATAGATCATGGAATCAGAGAACAGTTTTGGTGGGAAGGGACCTTTCAGGATCATCTCGTCCAACCCCACTGCAGGGAGCAGGGACATCTGCAACTAGAGCAGGTTGCTCAGAGCCCCGGCCAACCTCACCTGGAATCCTTCAAGGGATGGGGCATCAGCCACCTCTCTGGGCCACCTGGGCCAGGCTCTCACCACCCTCAGTGTAAAACATTTCTTCCTTCTCCCTAGCCTAAATCTCCCTCTTTTAGTTTAAAACCATCACCCCTTGTCCTGTCGCTACAAGCCCTGCTAAAAACCAGTGTCCCCATCTTTCTGATGGGCCTCCTTTAAGTACTGAAAGGCCCCAAGAAGGTCTCCCTGGAGCCTTCTCTTCTCCAGGCTGAACAAGCCCAACTCTCCCAGCCTGGCCTCCCAGCAGAGGGCTTCCAGCCCTCCCATCATTGCTGGGGCCTCCTCTGGCCCCACTCCACCAGGTCCATGTCTCTGCTGTGCTGAGGACTCCAGAGCTGCCCCAGCACTGCAGGGGGGTCTCCCCAGAGCAGAATGGCAGGATCCCCTCCCCTGCTGCCCACGCTTCCGCTGATACGCGCTGGGTTTGCACACACGTTTAAGACCGCTCGTGTTGCACTCGGTGTGTCTCTCAGCCTTTTCATGGCCCGTTTCTCCTGGCTGCCAGCTCCTGTCTGCTGCCTCACAAAGATAAGGGCCAGGGACCTGCTCAGGGCCACAGCACAGCTGGGGCAGAATCTTCTTGGCGCCCAGCCACAGCTCTGCTCTGCTGACAGCGTCAGGGTGGGAGGTCGGTGCCTCCAGGGGGACCGTTTATCCTGGTGGGAGGCAGGGAAGTGGCACATGTGAGAAATCCTGCCCTATAAAAGCGCATTCCCGTGATGTGGGCGATGAGCCCGTAATTCTGACAGATTATTCGCAGCTCTAGCTGAAAGCAGCAATTTAGCAAAGACACCATTCTGAGCTCTGGGTGAACGTTTTGATGGATCAGTCCCAGCTGTTTCCACCAGGCAGCAAAGCGGTTTCAGGCACCAAGAAGGAAATTGGTTTTTTGGGGGGGCTGGAGGAGCCCAAGCGGAGCAGAAGCTTTTGTGGGAACAGCCAAAGCTGACACAGGAAGCTGTGACAAGAGCAGCAGTAGAGGACGCAGATGGAAAAGACCTGCAGCAGGTCATCTCCTTGTCGACACAGACATTTTGTACCCACAGTAGTGACACTCAGTGGTTTACTTTTAAAAAGAGAAATCCATTTCTTTGCAGACTGCAGCTCCCCACTTTAGGCGTGGAATCTTCTGTATCCTACTGGGTGCCAAATGAAAGGAACAGTTAAGCGGCTGCAGCACGAAGCGCCTCTGAAGTCACCTGGCAGTGCTGACCGGGCTGTGCTCCTCAGCCTTCCGGGGAGGCAAACCACGTAGCCCCAGTGTGAGGAGCCCACAGTAATCTCGAATGCAGGACCCAGGCCGAGCAGTTTTGTTGGATGTGTCTTCATCAACATGAAAATTTTAAAAAGGGAAAAAAAAAAACCAACCCAACCCTGGAAGTGAAAGCTGAGGTGTGTGCTCAACATCTCCTGACAGCGTAATGTGTGCAGTGCAGTAGTTTAAAAAGAGACTTGTTCTCCCAGTAACAGCCTCACAAAGTCTCTTCCTATTTAAGGTTGCCGTAAAGCCCCAAAACTCATGAAACAGTGCAAATCATAGAATGGTTTGGGTTGGAAGGGGCCTTTCAAGGTCATCAAGTCCAACCCCCTTGCAGTCAGCAGAGACATCTGCCATGAGCTCTGGCCAAGCTCTCCTGGAATGTTTCCAGGGATAGGGCATTGACCACCTCTCTGGGCAACCTGGGCCACTGTCTAGCCACCTTCAGTGAAAAAAATTCCCTCCTTCGAGTCTAAATCTCCCTCTTTCAGTTTAAACCATCACCCCTTGTCCTGTCACAAGAGGCCCTGCTAAATACACAACTGTGATCGAGAGCGTCTAGTGACAGGACAAGGGGCAATGGGCACAAACTGGAACACAGGAAGTTCCCCCTCAACATGAGGAGAAACTTCTTTACTGTGAGGGTGACAGAGCACTGGAACAGGCTGCCCAGGGAGCTTGTGAGGTCTCCTTCTCTGGAGACTTTCAAGACCCCTCTGGATGTGTTCCTGTGTGACTTGCCTAGATGACCCTGCTTTGGCAGGGGGTTGGACAAGATGATCTCCAGAGGTCCCTTCCAACCCCTGCCATTCTGTGATTCTGCGAAGAGTCAAACCACCTCCGCTATAAGATAACATTTAGTGCAGAAGTCTCCACACTTGGAGACTGCTGGGACCTGGTTCTGCTGGTGTTCCCTGGGGATGGCCGCGGTCTTCTGGGTCAGTGCTTCAGCTCCTACATCACCCCATGCAAGGTATTCAGAAAAATGCCACGGCAGTTCTGACGAGCGCTACCGCTGCCTGCTGCGGCAGCTGGCGTAGGTAAGATGTTGCCTCACAAAGCTACACTAATAGAAAATACCGCTCTAATTAGGAGATGGTGAGATAAAGCTTTCACGTACTCACTTTCCCTTTGCTCTTACTTCATCAGCTAAAAGGTTTCACATGATTACTAGAGTAAATAAACAGAAAAAGAACGTAGTAGTATTATTATTACGGGTTATTCTTGGGTCTTGGGAAGGTCGTTGCGTTCTCGTAGCAGCCTAAGCCTCTCTGCTGCTGCTTGGAAGGCTCCAAGCGCCTCGGGGCTTCCGCGGCGTCAGCTCTGCCCTGCCAGCAGCACACGGAGCTCAGGAATCAGCCAGCCTGCTGGGGATAAAAAATGCCTATAGTAGGTAACTTGTAACTGGTAATATTCATTGAAGCCCACCAAGAGCAGCGACTTTGGAATAGATGCGTGTGGCACAACTCAGTCCTCACGACTCACAATTAATAGAGAAATTCTTTAAGGCCCAGATTTTGTAGGTATTTTTTCCCCTTTTCCAGGTTCAACGTACAATTTAAAAGTGCTAAATCGTGTGATGTTTTTGAACTATCACAAACAGGTCTGCATAGGCAATGTCCTGACTAAAGTCACCAGCAGGAGGCAAAGGTGTATGTTTTGGGTTCACTTTTTAATTTGATTTTTAACATTTTACACAGTGGTGGTAAAGTGCTGCTTTACCACCCCTTGGTGTCTGCTCCTTGGTGGGACTCATCAGCTATCTTATGGCTGCATTCCACCAGCCAATAATGTCATTTCAGGCCACTTCCTAATAAAAGTATTCAAAACCTCGTATCTTAATTTAGCCAACAGGTGAAGAGTTAAGTAACCAGAGTACGGATGCTCTTCAGAGGAAGATTAGGTCAATCTCAAGAAATGGAAATGGTTCTGTAATTAAATTATTTCATTAACAGCCCCCTTTTGTGAGCACTCAACTTGTTTAAACCCTGAACTAATCAACTGTCCTTGCATTTTGGCTTGTCAGAGCACAAATGCCTTGGCACATAAGTCCACACTCTGCTGAGTGTAATTTGAGTCAGTGGAGAAGACTGACTGTGTTTCAGCCGTGGCCAGGGCAGGCAGAACGAGCTGGAACGCTTCAGCAGGTTGAGTGGAAGACTCCCCCGACTCTGGCACCCTGAGCAGCCAGGGCATTGTACTCTTCCACCGCCTTCTCTGTTTGCAAGACCAACACATCGATCCCATTCTTCTTCAGGTAGTCCACAGTAGATGGTGGAACCTCAGGAGACAAAAAGCAGATGGGAGGAGCAAGTATTAGATTCTTTTCCCTTACACTGTAAGGTTTGGAGAAGAATATGCACCGATGCAGTGGGTTAGGAGGTGCACTTGAGCGACTGACAGCAGCCAAACTGACAGTGTGCTCGGGTATCTCTGAGAGTGGTTTAATGTTTTACATACATACCTCCCATCTGTCCTTAACAGTGTAAAATGCAGCCCTTTCTTAAAAAATACACAGAACTGGAGCTAAAGGCAATTAGTCAAAACAAGGTGTTACCTCACCAAAACCCAAAGAATTGCTTCTCTTGAAGTACAGCTCAGCACTTCTGAACTTTCCGGAGGTCATTTATCTGCTGAAATGACATCCCGCCAACACCAGTAACAAAAATGCCCAATTATCAAAGTATTTACAGCAGGCTTGAGAGCTCGTTCATAACCTATTCTAAGAGGGGGGAACTAATGACATCGTAAAAGATTCTTCTTGTTTAAATCACTCCCGTAGAAGAACGTAAACCTGTTCACTGCTCGACACTGACGCTAATACAGAGGAGCTCAGATGGGGTTACTTTCAGGAGCAGAGGGACTCCTGGCAGCTCAGTCATGGTAATTCAACAGCCTGAATTTTTTTTCCCCCCTCTTAAAAAATAAGTCCATGATGCTTTACTTTTTCCCTGTCCAGAAGGAGAGGGAAAACAAACAGTTCCAGCTGATGTTTCTCACAGAACAAAAACCTACCTGCAAAGCCTCGCTCATGCCACGACCGATCACCATAGTTTTAACACCCTTCTTGACAACTTCTTCAAGGTCAGCTGGTTGCACTCCTGGAGAATGCTGAGTGTCAGGGGAGGAAAAGAAAAAAAAAAGTCTGTGGACTGAGAGCAACCACCAGGAAAGCTTCGTCTGTGGGCTCTGGAACGGTCCCCAGAGCAGCAGCGTGAATTAGCAGTCCCCAAATGTACCAACCCTCTTTTCTGCATTCACGCAGAAGATAAGATTGGGAATTAAAGACGGCGTTTTACATGCAGATGGATGATAGTTCATCAATCAATGGCAATACTATCATTCTTTAGTAAAGTTAAAAAGATAGATTGCATATTTCTAAAACATTTCTAACAACTAGCACTTTATAAATATTAAAAATTAAGGTGAAATGAATAAATTGCAACATATTGCTGTTTGTTTTGAAATAAAACCTTTTTGTAATGAAAGCCGTGGCAAGGCAAAGTTTGCTCGCTTTCATTACAAAGAGCTCCTCAAATAATTAAAATTATTTAATTCTTCTCTTGTTTACTTTTCAAATCTCATTTACTAAACCGGACAAACATTCTGGTTAGCTTTAGCCCAGTTAAGTCTCAATTGCTGTGCTGTCCTTAATTTTGGGAAAAGAATATTTGAAACCAGCCTCCTCAAAGAAAAAAAAAAAGAAAAAAGAGCTTTAGCAGCACATTGGAGTTTTTAAAGAAGTGACCCCATTGACTGCTGGTGCGCTTTAAACAGATGAATCCAGATACACCTGTAATGTTAATAATAAAACATTATTACATCACACTCCTAATTCTAAACTCGACTAATTTACAGAATCTCAGAATTATTAAGGCTGGAATAGATTTCGAGATCATCAAGTCCAGCCTATGACCCAACACCATGACATCAGCTAGACCATGTCACTGAGTGCCACATCCAATCTTTCCTTAAACACCTCCAGGGATGGC
>VZZY01020960.1:56072-75919 GCA_013400335.1 Eurystomus gularis
ATGCATGTGTCCTTTTTTACTACTCCCCTGAAACAAGAAGGGAACACACACACGATGTCTTGAACCTCCTTCACCCCCTTTCCTTTCCTCTCTACGGACGTGGGGTGAGGAATGCGGGGGGGGAGCACAGAGAAGCCCTGAGCCCTCCCCACGTTGCTGTTGTAGGCCATCTCCACCCCATAAACACAGACAGCCATTGTGTGGCCATCTCCATCCCTTCCTTCTCCTCCCCCTTGTCCCTTCTAGTAGTTGGGGGGGGAAATAAGCTGGCTGCTTGCTCCTTTCCCCCCCACCTGAGCTGTGCGAGGCAGAGGGCTGGCTTATGCACTCCACTGCTTTCTTTCGAGCTGCTCCTCCTCTCCTGTCCCTCCAGGAGCAGATTTGGCTGCCAGACTCTCCCATTCCTGCTCCGTGCGATGGCTGTGGGAGGGCCCAGGCCAAGAGAGCAGCCTGGGGAGGGCTGTGTGGAGGCGGCCGTAGGAATATAGAGGAGAAGGTGCTTGTTGCTCTTGGTCTCTTGTCTCTGTTAACTGGTTTGGTTGTTGCCTCCTGCACTCTTGCCACATCGGGAGACTGTGGAGCTCACGGCGCATGCTCGGCAAGGCCCCATAGAAACTTCCTGCTGCCAGAGAAGCCCAGCTCAGGGCTGCTTTTCGCCCAGCACCCCTGCTTTTTCCCCATAAGGCTCTCGTCCTCACCTCCTTCACCAAACCCACCCCGTCTGTGGTTTTTGTATTATTTTTTTTTTATTATTAAATCGGCCTGTAGGTACTTCCTCATAGAAAGGAAGTTGCTTTCTGCAAAGTGCAGGTGTCCTGTCGATTCACAGCAGCCACTGCTGGATTATAATTAAACGAGATTAACGTACTCGATCCTCACGTTGTCCAGCACCTAATAAATTTTTTTAAAAAGCAGGTGAGATCTGCTAACATCTAAAACCAGAGTTAACTTTCTGGAAAATAGGTGTCTATATTCAGTTTCCCAGTGCTCTCGTGCTTCTTATGTTACATAAAGGTCTCATTAGAAGAAAACATTGTTTTGTTAAACTGTTGCAAAACTATTCGTAAAAACCACCAACACACTGAAAAGTTTGACTTTTTAATAAAAATATTCCTTTTAAAGTGATGTCTGTAAAGAAAATGAATGCTTTTACTGTGTGACACAATCTAAGTGGGTGTGTAAGAGTAATTGTATTGTGTGAACTGCAGAATAACTTAAAGTGAAAGGAGATGGTGACCTGTGTTTTATGCACATGCATTTGGTAAGGAAAATATTGATTATTTTAATTTAATGATAGGGGGGTTATCTATAAGGCAGTGATTACTGCATAACTCTTCTAAAAAGCTTTCAAATTACTTGTATTATGGAGTTTGTGTTATGGGTTGATTTGATACTTGCCAAATGTTTAAACTTTTCCCCGTCTTGCCCTTCCTGTGTGGCAGAGGACAGGTTATTCTCCCTGCTTTAGAGCAGTCCCCCCTACATGGGATCACTTTTAGCTTCTGAAAGTGTAATCTCTAAATTACTTGGAGTTTTTGCTGGTGTAGATGATTTATTTGCATTTTCACATCTCTAAGAAAGAAAGCGTGGAAGTGTGAAATATAAACTTGGGTGATTCTTGATGTTTTGTGGGACAACTTGTGTGACAGGGTTTTTCAGTTTCTTTGATACAACCAACTTCTTGGGCTGGGTTTGTGGTGCCGGCAGCTGTTACCTGGTATATTTAATGCTTTTTGGAAAAACAGTTGCAGTGACTGGATTTCTCCATGTGATTCTTCCTCCAATTAATCCTCGATGTGACGGTTTTAAGGGAGCGAGTCATAAAGTTACTAAACATTGATTGAAAACTGAAGTGCTCCTTTTTTTTTTCTGAACATCTGTTATTTACCAAGTGTCTGTAGTTTTCCTTGGATAGCAAAAGGGATTTTTTCAGTTCTGTACAGTTAGTTTCACTTTTGATACCAGTGTTGCTTGACAGTGGATTTGCATTGACAGTAGATAAAAAACAAAATCTAAGCAAATGGCTACCAAGCCTTGGAAGTGTTTTTTCCTGAACTTCTTAGAATCTGGACCAAGTTTTAAATCTCAGCTGCGAGGTAACAGCTCTTTGGAACCACATTGCATATTCATTTTGCAGTCAAGGAAGGGAATTGATAGTTTGGGGGTTTTGTTGCTTACTTTTAACACTGTTTTGATGCTCAGCAGTTTCAAAACTGTTGTTTTGTTGGATTTTTTTGTTTGTTTTGTTTAATTTTTAAAGCCATGGCCTATATTGTCATATCTGAAGAGTTACTCTTGGAAGATGCCTGTAGGAGTTATTTTCTTTATATTAGGAGCCTCAAGGAGAATTAGGAGCTCAAGTTTGAGTGTTGCTCAGTAGTTGTGCAACAATCATCTTTTCTTTCCTGCTAATAATTAGAACAAAGAGCTCGTTCACTGTTAAGGAAGCAAGGTAGAACTTTCCCTTACAGGGAGGGATGCTGAGTGGACGCTAAGCTGAGTGGACGCTAAGATATTTCTTAGATGGATTCTAGTTTTTGTGGGTTTCTTTTTTTTTTAATGAATACTCAGCACTTGAACTTTGCCATATTACCTCTTCTACCTGAGGATTTCCAGACAAATAGTAATGACAGCAGTGCTTGAATAGGAATAGTTTTCTGTAGTAGTCTGACTAGTACTAGTTCAGACATCAAATTAACCTCTATTAGTAGTGGGTTAGATGTTTTAACTGCGTGTATATGGGTATGACGTTGTCTTAAAACGCACAGACCAACTTAAAATGTTGTTTGGGATTTGGTGGGTGGTGTAAATCATGCTTGAATAGGAAAAGAAGAATGTGTGGTATTGATTTCATCCGTCACTATTGGATGATGGGATAAACTGGTGGCTGTGGAAATAGCCTGCTTCTTAGGAAGGCTGTACAGTAAACCAGCTTAACTTTTCCAGCTGGTGGTTCATTTGAAAGTTGAAACTGTTCAGACTTATGAGACCTGTGGTTATCTGGTGAAGGTTTTGATTTTATGAAGAATAATTATCTTCCATTTGAGAATGTTTATTCTTGCTTTACGTACAATATTGTGGCTTGGATTGCAGTTATGGCATCTTGAACTTCTTCGGAAAGAATAAAGCCAAGTGTTTTTCAAGATGGTGGTACAAAATTTGCTAGTTGGTATGTCTCAAAGTAAATTGGTTCTGGTAGGATTTATTAAAAAGCAACCCAATAGATTATTTTAACCGGAATTTCTGAAGTCTGGGAGATGTTGTTACCCCGTATTACTGTACTTTTAGATGCAAAATGCAGGTAAGATGCAGATCATGGTAGAGCGTGCCGCAGTGCTGCGTGTCCTCTGCCTCTGCTTGCTTCCAAAGGCAAAACAGTGCAAACTGGAACAAATCATCCCAGGAAACCAATACTTGTTCTCCTTGTTCTAACAAACACACGCTGACTTTCTTTACTAGGAGTTTTACTTGCAACAGAAGGGCGGCTTCAAATTTAAATAGTAAATACGTGTGCTAGAGGGGAGCTGGAACTATATCTGTATTTAGGGCTGTGTTTAAGGAACCATGATATCAAATCACCACCTCCTTTGTATCGGTAAATAGCTTGAGAATAGGTATAAATGTTAATTAAGCACTTAGTCTCTTGTGAATGAAAATATTAGTAGAACGTTCGCTTGCACAACAGAAATCTCATTTTACACATGATTAGGCAAAACTCTTGCTGGTTTGCCGGGTTCCCCAGTGTGTGAACGGGGGAACCTCTCCTGGAGGTAAATGGCATCTTCTGGAGTGTCTTAGGCTATCTTAACTCATCAGTTTTTGCAGGCTTTTCTTAGCAGTGTGGTGTTTGATTGGCTCTTGCTTGAAATGGTAACAAGTGTGTGCTTTGCATATTCTTTCAGCAGAATAGTGAACTGGCATCAGTCTTGCGAGTAATGATTTAGCTAAAGGTGGACTCCAACAGCAAGTTGGTTTTGGTGTGTGGATTTCCTGGGAGGCACTGTCCTCACTGCAGCTCAACCTTCTTTATCTCCTTTGACTCTTGACAATCACCAGGACACATTGACCCAGACTAGACCTGTGTCACTTAATTACCGAGTGAATGTGTTGCCTTTGCTTGGAGTTTGATAATTAAAACACTCTTCAGCTGTTGGCTCAGGTTTAAGTGGTGTAAAGACAGACGTGATGAGGCACAGATGCCTGGGAGTAGATCCCTTTTTGTAAATCTTTTCTCCCATTCCTCTTTAGTGTATTTGTAACGAGAACTGAGGTTAAGGGCAGGTAGCTTGTGTAAAATCTATGCAAGGCATTTATAGTTTGGGTTGTGGTTTTTTTGTTTGTTTATTTTCGTTAGAGAAGACTTGATACTACATTGTACAGCTGAAAAAACCAGAGAGTTTTTGGGGCTACCATGCTTCAAAGCAGTAAGTTATGTTTTACAAGTTGCTGTATTTTTTTTTCTAAGTCTTCTAGACACCCAGCATCTTTGTCTAATGGATTTGAATGCTGAACTCATTTGTTTCTATGGGTTATGTCAGGTTTTTTTGTTGTCATTCCAATACCTCTGGAAAGCTTTACAGCATTAAGTTCTAGGGTTCGTACCATTCTGTAACAAAATTAACAATTAGTGTTGTCTTGAGCTGCTTTTGAATAGCTATATGGGAGACACATACCTGATGCTTTTTAGTTGTCTAATATAGCGAGCAAGAGCCAACGTTATCTAATGACCAGGAGTTTGCAGACTTTCAGGCTCAAGATTAGGTATGCTCCTAATGAAGAGGGTCGTGAAGCGGTGTGTTCTGACTATGTGATGCAGAGGGTTGGAACTAGATGATCTTTAAGGTCCCGTCCAACCCAAACCATTCTATGCTTCTATAATTGATTTTTCTTGGTTTTAATGTTTGCTATCAAGCATGTTTGTGTATTATTGATCAGAAGTTATAGGGTTTGATGTGACTTTTAGGTGAAGTCATGATACATTGCAGTAACATTTCATATCCACAGTCGATTGGTTAGTCTTAAAAGCAGGCAATAAATGTGATATGGAAGTACTGTCAAACACTATTTCACTTAGATTTTAGTAATTGATACTGTACTTGAGCTTTATTAACTGGTTTCAATGCAGGAAGATTCATTCATGTTGTGTCCTCTTATGTAAATGAACAAGTTCTGACAGCTATCCTTGGTTGTGTCTGTAGTGCTGGATGGGTGGAGTTTAATCACACACTTCTATACTGAATCTTCTTCATTTAACATCAAGTGTGTGGCTGTATGGATATTACAGGCTTGCTTCTGCCGTAAAGCTGTATCAGCTCGTCACAGGTAGCACTTTTCATCTGCTCTGCAGGACTGGGGGCTCGGATCTCCTCACAGCCTTTATGAGTAAGAAATGTAACTGCTGTTCTGAATCAGTTGGTAGCACCTGAGCGCAGGCTGAACTGACTTGTCTACATGTGAAATAGAAGGAGAAAGAAGTAGATCTTCACTTTCCTACTGCCCTAGGGACAGATAAAACATTTGTCATAGCCATTAATCTACCACCTGTTAGTAAAAAGCTGTATTTTTAACTTGGCAACAAGCTATTGGAGAATAAAAGCCTATCTAGTAAAGTGTAGAACATGCTCTATTACTTCTGTGCTTGTTTCTTTTTTTTTTTTCTGTATGATGGAAGTTCTACACCTCCAGTGTTTCAGGCCATCGAATTTACTGATTTGTTGAAGGTAGACTCCAGCAGCTTGGAGCTGAAATTCTCAAACAGCATAACAGGGTTAAATTCTGAGTGAGTAAGTAGCAGAGGTAATCACTCTTGTACCAATTTACGGCAAATAAGCCTAATTTGGAGCAAACTCCTTTTGTCTGCACTTCAGTCACTGTAGATTAATACGGCTTTAAGGTCAGTGTGCCTTATCCATGTGTGCTTTTTAGTTATTCATTTAAGAAGTCAATTAGATTCACCTTGGAATTAATTATCTCTATTGTGGATTTATTTTAACTGTTCTATTTTTTTCAGTTTTTCTGTGGCAAGACTTCACATACTCATGTGTGTTGAGTTGGTGTGTCAGCTCACCCATGTGTGCTCTTGTATTTAGGCTGGCAAAGCCAGTTTTAACTAGGCTCAATATTATCTTATGATCCTGTGTGGAAAACACTGTACTTCTGGGGAGACAAGTGGTTTGGTCTCTTTCCAGTTACTGCCCATCTGAAGGAGATGACAGAATGCCATGTGGAATGGAAAATAGGAACTCGGGATGCCACCTCCAGGCACAGATGAGCCACGGCAGGACATCCGAGGCCCCTGCCAAAGCCCAGCCCTCCCAGGGACTATGCAGGTTCTGTTGGACCATGTGCCTCCATCGAGGAAGGGTGGTACGCTTCTGGGAGGTGGCTTTGTTGAATTCCAGCCTGATTTGGATGGTATGGAACTGGAGGAAAAACTTCTGATGTTAACTTCCAAGTCACAGCCTTAAGGCTTATTTCAGGATGGATGTGTAAGATCCAGGAATGCTGGTGGAAATTTTTCTGGCCAGTGTGAGATGCTGTTACTGAAAGAAGCTGTACTGTGGAGTCTCCTCCTTCTCTGGAGACTTTCAAGACCCATCTGGATATGTTCCTGTGTGGCCTGCTCTAGGTGAACCTCTTTTGGCAGGGGAGTTGGACTAGATGATCTCCAGAGGTCCCTTCCAACCCCAGCATTCTGTGATATCTTTATCAGAGAACTGTATAAACATCAAAGTGAGTTGTGTGTGATGCCATCATCACATGTAAGTTGAAAGTTCTGTTTTGTCCAGCAGTCCATTGGCACTGTACCTTGTCCTTGGCCCCAGCTGACTTCAGAGGTCTGCAGAAGCTGTAAGAGTTTCTAAGAACACTCTCCCTGCATCCATATTTGTTGCTTGAGGGCCTCCTGAGTTTTCTACACCAACCGCAAATGCAGCTTTGTTCTCCTGTTTGGGGTTGCTTCAAGCTAATACTGTCTAGTGTAAGAACAGTTAGCAGGTATGTGTGTGCAGTTATTGGTGCCTGCTGCCTAATATCCACACTTCTGAGCCCATTGAAGAGCTGACATTTGGGTTAGCTTCTTTGTGGCTTGCACTCAGTTGAGAAGCTCAAATACACTTCTGAAAAACTCATAGTATTGTGATATGAAGATTAAACCAGAATAACTCTTTGTGGTGTTTCTTTGCTGTTCAGTAGCTGATAAAAGTGCATCCCCTGGGCAGAAACCTGGTAGATTTGGGGGTGGGGAAACAACCTACTGAGGAACGTGGTCATTTTATCCTACTGGAGGCAGAAGACAAGGGCAGAAAGACTTTCTTTGTAGGGTGAGGGAGAGGACAGGAACTACTGAAAGACTCACCTGGCAAGAAGGGGCAGATGATGAATAAATGTCCTGCTGAAGAATTTTGTGGCTCTATGCTCACTGCTGCCCCAAAGGCCGTTCTCTTGCGGTATCCATTTTATCATCAAGATCTCTCTGGGCCTACAACACTTAGCACAGCTGTGTTCCTCCAGGTTTATGGTTTTCTCCCCCAGTCGGTGAACTCTTCTTTGCTTCAGTTGTTCTGCAAAGCTCGACAAACGTTTTAGCATTAACAAGTATTTCTTAGTAGCCTCTGGCATTTGTCGATCTCTCATACGTGCAGTTTGCCGACAGCCTGATACAGTTATTTCTCTTCCCAAGAGCCAAACAAAGCTCTTAAAGCTCGAGCAGTGGAGGATTTCTCAGAACTCCAGTAGAAATTGTGACCCTTTTGATGTCTGTAATGGTCGGGGGAAAACAAACAATTTGTCAAAGTAAGGGGAGGCCTATTTCTAAAGATTCCTGTGTTTCAGCAGCTGCGCTTTAGTATTTGATTTCTTTCCATTATGATCATTTAGATCTTGTAGTACCTTCGAGAAAAGTGCTGCTTACCCTTGACCTCCCAGCCTTGATTGAGGATAACAAGGGAGTTGTACCTCACCAGTCCCAGCCTTCCAAATCCCCTTTTCCCAGAAAATGGTGTTGGTCAGCATGAAGCTCTGCAGTTTTTTTGGTTTTCTTGGGCTGTAGCATTTTTCTGTTCTAACGGTCAGTTCTGGTTGGCAAAGTCCTCAACCAGTAACATGCTGAATGAAGCTGGTGGTTGAAGCTTGTGTGCAAGAAATCACTTGATCTCCTACTCCACTCCGTGTCTCTCAGGTACTGCCCTGGCTGTTTTCCAGCTCATCTACAGCTCTCTAGTAGCACAAGTGCCAGGGCACATTCATTGCCTTTTAGTATTAATGACTACCAGGATTATAATGGTGTCCTCCTGAGAACAAACTGCGGTGGCTCACAAAAGCCATATTAATTAGTGGCTGATAGAAGTGTGGAAATGCTAGTTTGATGCCAGAGCCTGTGGTGTGGCGTTCTTGTAGTTATCAACAAAAGGTGGAGAGCTGCGTGGCAGGACGCAACAACAAAAAAACCCACCCCAAATACCCCCAGCATTGCCTGGAGGTGGTAGTTGAAAGGGAACCAGTTTAAGCTGGCCTAAAGTGGCCGTGTAAAGGGCCTGATTTGCAAAAGGTGCTTCCAGTAAGTGGCAAAACCATCCCTCAAAATGTGTATTTAAACTTCTGTAGTGGATGGTATCAGCTGACCTCCTAAATAGTGTGTTAGCAATAAGAATGGTTAGCAGCAGGTAAGAAAACTTGATATGATAACAAGGGACCTTTTGGAAGATGTAATCTTCATGAGAAGGCAGACCAGAAGTTGTAAGTCAAGGAATACAAATGCTGATTACGTTGTAGGTGGAGCACGCTTGCAAAGCTGCTAGAGGTCTCCGAACGTGTGTTTGTCTGACCAACAGTAGTAGGGTGGTGAAGATAAGCATAAGGGCTAAATGTCAAAGATTTTAGGCCAAGTTGTTGGATAGGTGGAAGTCTAACCCTGGTGAAGTCCAGGAGAGAATGGACTTAGAGCTAGCTAGGTTTTATGGGGATTTAAGCAACTTGGTTTAGTGGGAGGTGTCCCTACCTGTGGCAGGGGGGGTTGGAACTAGATGGTCTTTAAGGTCCCTTCCAACCCAAACCGTTCCATGATAGCTGGCAGTAGAAAGAAGGAAGGTAGAAAGTCCAAGGTGGATTTGGAGACCATGTGGATAGAGAAATGTCTTACATAAAAAGAAAAAGAAAAAATAAAGGAAACATGGGTGTCCAAACTCATTAGCTACAATACAACGATTAAAATAAGTACCTTGCTGAGAACTTAAATAACATCTTTGCTTAAGGTGTCATTATTAGGTTAAATTGTGATTATCTTTGTTCTATCTCTGCCGCCTCTCTGACAATAAAGATGAAATATGATAAAACTGACGTGTTAGGAAATGATGTTCTGGAACAGGGTAATACTGTGGAAGCAGGTGGAGTTGCCAGGCTGACATACTCGGTCAGCTTTCCGGAAAAGTTTAGAAATACAACTGGCAAAATATACAAACTCATGTTAGAGCACAGAGGTGGGAGCCAGAGTGACTAGCACCTTTTGAAGAGCCCAGGAAAGATTTAAGGAATCAAAAGTAAGGAGCTTTAACATTTGGTTTTGAGAAACTTGATGGAATTGTAATTTCATAGTTCTGATAGTTATATTAGTTATTCTCTGAAGAAAAATATTATGCTGTTTGCTTTTGAAAGCACGGGTAGTCCTTTTGAAGCATGGGTAGATGGATCATGCTTGACAGATGCTTATAGATAGATGCAAAGTCTTTCGCGGAGGTCACTGGTTAAAGTGGTTGACTTGTGTTTCACAACAGCCTTACCTGATATGACCAAAATAGTAACTCTCATGCCTGGGCCGCTCTTTGAGTTTATTCTTTGTGGCAGGAGGAAGCAGGTGAGCCATGGAGCATGTTTGGAGCCATTGTGGTCTACAGCCCCACACGTTAATGCAGACTGATGTTGCCAGCGATCTGTGTTTGTGCTGTCAATTTTAAGTGAGGACTAGCTGAGAAGTGGGTTTGCTGCCTGTTACCCCTGGTAACCCTCTCTGGTAGAGGGTCAGAGGGACGTTGCTCAACCATTCCAGCAAAGTCAACCACTAAATGTGAGTCAGCAGCTGAAGTGGTCGTTGACTGGGAGGGAAAACCTCATCATAAGCCTTAAACTGATTAACCAACAGGAGTTTGGTCAGAAAAAGTTGGTTTTTTTTTTTAAATGCTGTGGTATAAGTAAAGTAGAATTCCTAATTTACTGATTTTTTTTTTTTTTTTTTTTTTTTTTTTTGTTTTTGTGTATTTTTTTTTTTTTTTTTTTTTTTTTTTTTTTTTTATGGCATGGGTAATTAATCTTATTTGCCAGGAAAAGAGGAAGGAGATGGGTCATTTTAGAAAAGATGAACATGAGAGACCATTAATCTGGCCTAAGGGGAAATGCTGCTGTGGACAGAAGAGTATTGTCAGTGGGCCACAAACCTGCAAGTGAAACAGAGGTATAAGTATGCATTAGAAAGGAAAACGTTTGTGACAAATGGAATACCTTTCCTATGAGGAGGGACTGAGAGAGTTGGGATTGTTCAGCCTGAAGAAGACTCCAGGGAGACCTCATTATGGCCTTTCAATACTTAAAAGGGGCCTACAAAGCTGGGGAGGGACCTTTTACAAGGGCTTGTAGTGATAGGATGAGGGGTAATGGCTTCAAACTGGAAGAGGGGAGATTTAAATTAGAAATTAGGAAGAAATTCTTCACTGTGAGGGTGGTGAAGCACTGGCACAGTTTGCCCATCGAAGTTGCTCCATCACTGGGTGTGTTCGAGGCCAGGTTGGATGGGGCTTTGAGCAACCTGGTCTGGTGGGAGGTGTCCCTGCCCATGGCAGGGGGTTTGGAACTAGATGATCTTTAAGGTCCCTTCCAACCCAAACCGTTCTGTGGTTGTGTGATGCAGGGGGATCAGCGGACTAAGGAGGACTGTATGAAAGTTTCTGGGGAAAAAAAAAAAGTTTCAAAAAGTGCTACTATTCAGAGGAGATTTTTAAAAGTATGCAAAGTAAGGCTCCTAGAGATTTGCATTCCTTGTATATAGTACAACCAGAAAAATGGGGTATTGAATGAAATTTGAAAGTAATTCAGAGTTAAATTCCTTTCACATGTTGAGTAATTACAATTGATTGCTGCAAATTGTTACTGAGGCCAAAGCTCATAAAGGTTTAGGCACTAATGAATAGTGAGTTGTAGTGAATATATTTAAAAATAAAACTAAGAACATGAAGTTTCTTACTTCTAAGTTTAAGACAGGCTGTAATTAGAAGGAGGATTTAAAGATAACCTGGGGGCAGGCAAGGGGGTACTGATCGACAACCGGCTGAAGATGAGCCAGTGTGTGCCCAGGTGGCCAAGAGGGTCAATGGCATCCTGGCTTGGATCAGCACTGGTGTGGCCAGCAGGACTAGGGCAGGGAATGTCCCCCTGGACTCAGCACTGGAAAGGCCACACCTCGAATCCTGGGTTCAGTTTTGGGCCCCTCACTCCAAGAAGGACATTAAGGAGCTGAAGCGTGTCCAGAGAAGGGCAGTGAAGCTGGGGAAGGGTCTAGAACACAAGTCTAAGGAGTGTGGCTCAGGGACCTGGGGTTGTTGATCCTGCAAAAAAGGAGGTTCAGGGGTGACCTTATCACTCTCTACAACTACTTAAAGGAGGCTGTAAAGAGGTGGGTGCTGGTCTCTTCTCCCAAGTAACAAGTGATAGGACAAGAGGAAACTGCCTCAAGTTGTGCCAGGGGGGGTTTAGAACATGAGGAAATTCTTTTTCACTGAAAGGGTTGTCAAGCCGTGACCCAGGCTGCCCAGGGCAGTGGTGGAGTCCCCGTCCCTGGAGGGGTTTGAAAGCTGTGTAGATGTGGTGCTGAGGGACATGGTTTAGCAGCGGGCTTAGTAGAGTAGGGTTATTTTGTACCACTAAGGCTTGTTCTTCCTTTGTTCAACCTGTTTCATTCCGTACAGGAAGGGAAGGATCTTCTGATGTCACAACTTTTCTGTTTTTCAGAAAACCTGTACTTTCAGGCAGTGGGTTCGGTGGGAGGATTTGGGTGCATGTTACATTGTGGCTCTTCCCTTCTGCTGGCAACCAAAGCTGCCAGGCTCTTCTGCGATCCCAAGAGCATAGACACATGGATGCTTGGGTTGGAGAGTTTGCATCTCAAACATGAGCTTTGAGTGATGGCTGTACACAACGGTAGCTAGAAACTCATCATCCCAATGGCTGTTACCCTCATCCTTTCCAGCTCAGATTAGAAGTTGTATAAAAGGTGGCTGGTGGCAACCAAGCCTGTTATGGAGAGTTAATGATGCTGCCAGTGCTTCCAGTCCAACAAACTGGTCTGTGGCTGTGAGTCTGCCTAGGCAGACAGTCAATAATGTTGACCCCAAAGCTAACAGCCTTGGCAACCCCTGAGAAGCTGCAATGGCCCCAGAGTTATAAACATTTCTTGCAATTCAAAGAATGATGTGACCAGGGGTAGATATTTTAATGGTGTTAGTAGGCCAAAACAGGGGTTTGCTCCTAGAAGCTTATACTTAACAGATGGGTGCTTCAGGGAACTTCTGAGAATCTCCCTTGGCATGAAATTCAGTTACCAGCTCGCAATTGGACACAGAGTCATTAAGGTTGGAAGAGACCTCTAAGATCATCGAGTCCAACTGTCAACCCAACACTGCCATGACCACTAGACCCTGTCCTGAAGTGTATTTTTTTATTGGTGCCCAGGGAGGTTGTGGAGTCTAAATTAATGAGCACTTGGCTTTTTCTTTAAGTCCAAATAAGTGTTTATTTGAGACCTTAAGAAGGTTGGTCAAACACCACACCGTACTTTTATGTCCTACTGGTAGTTTGTCAGGCCGCCGTCTTGGACAGTTTTGTTTCTTAACTTTCTATTCTTACATGCTTCCTGGGTTTCTGAAGAAGTAATGGAGAACAAGTTGCTACTAGCTGTGAAAGCATTTTTAAAAAGCCTCAAATTCTGTGCTAATTGGATTAAACTTTAAAAATGTTTGGTTTGTGATGATGAATTCATCTGCACAAGGACTTTCACCCCGCTGTGTGAATGTGACTGCCGCCTTTCAGGGAAATCATTCTCAGCTGCTCTTCTACGACTGCTTTGTCCAAGTCTCTGAAACACGGCGTGCCTCTTCCTGGTTATCCGGTATTTTAAAAAAATATTTTACATTTTCATGTGCACTGCTGATAAACTAATGAACTGATAGTACCTTAGAGCAGCACAGACATGCAGTTACTTATTTCCAGCTGCCGGGGAAGTGCGTTCTGCATTGCAGAGTGACTTGCGTTGGCTTCGCCTTCAGAGCGGGCTTGTGCTGATCCTTAAAGAATACTCACGCTCACATAATGCTGCTGTTCGTAAAATACCAAACTCTTACTGAGTAGTATTCAATTTATCTACACAAGTTAATCCCTGCTGAATATTTCATAAAATATAAAATGCATGTTTTTGTAGCATGGTGACATTCTTAAATTTTAGAGTCCAGTAAACTAAAACTGTGGTTTTGGTTTTGTTTGTATTGGGGGACGTAAGTTTGCAAGACTTAAGTTTTAAAGTCAAGGTGTCTGTGACATGTGACAGTTACAGAGAAACTGCCAAGAAACATTCTGGGCCTACAAAAAAGCTGGGAAGGGACATTTTGCAAGGCCTTGTAGTGATAGGATGAATGGTGATGGGTTCAAACAGGAAGATGGGAGATTCAGCTTAGATGTACAGAAGATTTTTCACTCTGAGGGTGGTGAGTCACTGGGACAAGTTGCCCAGGGAGGTTGTAGATACCCTGAGATGTGTCCAAGGCCAGGCTGGATGGGGCTTTGTGCAACCTGACCTACTAGGAGGTGTCCCTGCCATGGCAGGGGGCTTGGAATGAGATGCTCATTAGGGTCCCTTCCAGACCAAATCATTCTATGATTCTATAAAAAAGAATAAATCTTTCTGGGTTTGGGTTGGTTTTTTTCAGGAATGATGACCTCTAACCTTGGTAATGAAACTTTTTTAATAGTGCCTTTTGATGTAGTAGAATGTGATTTTATAGTATAATCACTACCCTTCTTCTGTTAATGCTGAAGAGAACTCTCAGACAGTACCTGAGAAATTTAGCAAAGTGACACCAGAGCGGTGTTACTAGTAACTAAACAAAATAAGCAATTAAAAAAACATTTACATTTGTCCTTGTTTTCATATAATGAACTAGAAAAGGCCTTGCGTTCAACTCAGCCTCTAGCAGAACACGTTAAAAGAAGCTCGTTACATATTTTACGTGATTAAAGAAAAAGGAAGCTGAAGTCTTCTTAACTACTGGTGTGCATAACTCTGCGTTCGTGTCTTTAATCTTGATTTTCACTTATTTCACTGCACTGAGGATACTTTAATACAACAAGAGATATGTGCTTTTGCTTGAAGTTGAATGCTGCTATGCTTACAGAGTTGATTTTTGTCTGCCAGAAATAGCAGTGCACGGGTAAACCTCCTGAACCAAGGTTAGCTCAGGTACTTCTGTGTCTAATGGGGAGCATAAGATCTCAGGTAATGGTTTAAGAATGGGATGTACCCCCCAGTAACTGGTACCACTCCTGTATCCCCAAGACCTTTGTTACATTGTTTGTTGCTGGGTGAACTTGCCAGACATTCTACGACAGAATTAATCTCACAAAATATATTTATGTCCAGTTCTGGGTTCTCTGGTTCAAGAGAGACAACTACAGTAAAGAGTCCTGTGGAGGCTGTGAAGATGCTGAGCAGACTGGAGCTTCTCTGTGACAAGGAAAGGCTGAGAGTCCTGGGGCTGTTGAGCTGGAAAAGAGAAGACTGAGAGGGGATCTGATCAATGCTGATCAATAGCTAAAGGGTGGGGGTCAACAGGATAGGACCAGATTCTTTTCAGTGGTGCCCAGTGAGAGGACGGGGCAATGAGCACAAACTGGAACCTAGAAGGTTCCATCTGAACAGGAGGAGAAAATTCTTTGCTCTGAGGGTGGCAGAGCCTGGCCCAGGCTGCCCAGAGAGGTGGTGATCTCCAGAGATCACTTCAAACCCCCACCATTCTGTGATTTCGTAGAGCTCAGATGTTCACTTATAGGTGAGCTGACTCTTCCTAAAAGCGTCTTTCTCTCCATGGGCTGTAAATGGATTACACCGATCTAGCTGAGGCTTGAGTATCTACATTAGCTTAGATGAATCCTACTGCTATGTTGCTGCCCTTTCCAAGTTTTTAATGGCAAAATACCTAAAGAAATTCTGGGATCTGGAAGTAGGGACTAAAACTTGGGCTCCATTTTCACAGGAATTATACTCATGCCTCCTTTTCTTCTTTCTTTGGGCCCTTGAATCTTGCATTTCTTTTCTAGATGCTTGCCTTGTGGCTGGGCTGCCCTCCTAGAAGTGGGATTTGTAATTTTGAACCTTCTGAGTGAACGAAAGGCATTAAATTCAATTTTAGCATTTCTTGAATGGCAGTGTAACCACTTACTGTTAGGTCAAAAGGTAAACGTGGCCATCTCAACTTCTTTCTGGTAAGTGTGAACTTCCATTACTGCAGTGGCCAGCAGATGCCTCGGTCCAGGCTGAGATCTGGATGTAAATCTCATGTCGTAGAATCACAGAATGGTTTGGGTTGGAAGGGACCTTTAAAGATCGTTTAGTTCCAACCCTCCTACCACGGGCAGGGACACCTCCCACTAGACCAGGTTGCTCAGAGCCCCATCCAGCCTGGCCTGTCAGCTTCCTCCAGGACATGCTGGCAGGGAGAGCTCAGCCAGCCAAGCATCCCAGGAAAGGCACGGGAAGCAGTTTGGAGCAACACCAATGCTGCTTTTCTCCCCATGCTTAGCAAGCGACCTGGAAATTTCCATTTAAAGCACAAAACCATCTTGAGGCCCAGGTACGCTCAATCAGTTTGAAGGGAAAATGGATGCACGGGATCTTGTGAGCAGCCCAGTGGAATAAAGCCATGGCTAAAAATACACGCAGCTGATCTGCCCTGGTTATGGGGATTTGAGGTGGAAGAAAGCTCAATTCTCTCAATACAATAATGCATCCCAGAGGGGTAAACGAAAGCCTGCAAGGAGGCTGTGCCACACAGCTACCACCTCGGGGTGCCAGACCCGGCAGGATCAGCTTTCCCCCCCAGGGTAGACACTGAAGGTCACTCATGTGGTTCAGTTCAGGAGATCCCCAACACCTGCATTGCTGGCAGTCTCCAGCAGCGGCTGAGACACCAATCACAACCCAGTTTCCCCAGGTAGCTCTGTACCACCCTGCTGGCACCTGGCTCCTGGAGAGCAGGTGATGGGGGCTGGCAAACACGCCCCACCCCACACCCATGAGTCTTGTGGCTGAAGGGGTCCTCTAAGCTCTCCACTGCACTCTGAACCATCTTGGCAATTTTGGAAGCCATCACTGTTTTCAAACATCATTCTGTCTCTTCAAGGACTAAAAGCGCTTTTGAATATAGAATCATATAGTTGTCATGGTTGGAGAAGAATTCTGAGATCATCAAGTCCAACTGTCAACCCAACACTACCATGACCACTAAACGATGTCCCAAAGTGCCATGTCTACACATTTTTTCAACACCTCCAGGGATGGTGACTCCACCACTTCCCTGGGCAGCCTGTTCCAGGGCTTTACCACTCTTTCAGCAAAGAATTTTTTCCCCCTATCCAATCTAAACTTCCCCTGCCACAATTTGAGGTTGTTTCTTCTTGTCCTATTGCTAGTTACTTTGGAGGAGAGACCCATACCCACCTCTCTGCAGCCTTCTTTCAGGTAGTTGTAGAGAGCCATAATGGCAGTTGGATCCTCTCCAATATTTATTCATAGAATCATGGAATCATTCAGGTTGGAAAAGACCCTTGGGATCATTGAGTCCAACCACCAACCCTACTCTACAAGTTCTCCCCTAAACCATATCCCCCAACACCACATCTAAATGACCCTTAAACACATCCAGGGATGGTGACTCAACCACCTCCCTGGCAGCCTATTCCAGTATCTGACTACTCTTCCCGTGAGCTTCTCAGCTTAGTCTGCAGAGAGTACCCAAAATCTCACCTTCCCTTCTCATACATCCTTTCAGAAGCAGTAAGTGTATCCTGCAGTGCTTGCAAGGCTGGCTCCCAGTACCCAAACTGGGTGTGCTGGTGCCATCTGCTGCAGCTCTGTCCTGCCTGGAAGAATCTGGTGAAAAAAAACCAAGCTACAAAAATCTCTCTGAAGTGGACTTATTAATCCCAGTGTATGAGGAGCCGTGGATTCTACCACTGAAGTGTAGTCGTTGTGATTACCTTTCACCTCCGTCACACCTCATCTTTATTTGAGAATTAGAATGACACAGTCCAGGAGGGAAAGGAGGATTTACCGCTCATCCTCTGAAAGTCTTGGATAATTATCACAGTTATGGAGAGTGAGATGCCTCAGCAGGCAAGACAATCCCAGAGTCATTTTTAGAAGATCTCATCTCCTGATTTTTAGTGAAGTGCTTGCCTTGCATGAATTAGGGATCAGCAAGTTCAGTGCTCTTGATTTTTAGGTAGTTGCAATGCCCGGTATGGTCGCTGCAGGTGATGTGATGGTGGACAGTGGCAATCGGTTACAATTTCAGATGTTTTCGGTGCCTGTTTTTCAGTTCAATCTGCTTGTTTGCACATTGCTGCCACTGCCTGATTTTTCTCACTCACTGTCCAGTTTGTGGACTGGAGCCCATTTTTTATTCCGTACATTTTTTGAGGCAGTAAACTGGGCTTTTTATTTGCTGTCTTTCCTTTCCTGGGCCATTTCCAGTTTCCAGAATAGATCCTGTGCTATTTTTGCCTGCATTGTTTTCAGAGTAATTTTCCCTTTTTCTACCTCCATTTCTTTTTCATTGCACAGTACAACATACTTTTCTTCCTAAATTTTATGCTTATTCTAACATCAGTTCTCCTTTTGTTAACCTTTCTGCTGCTGCTTAATGTATTAGCTTAAAAAACCCCAACATTGCTAGGAACTTAATAGCCAGAGAATGCAACAGAGAGGACTTGTTTAGGTGAAAAATTTAACCACCTTAAAAGTGCTAAAGGGCTGCTGGAAAACAGCTGAACTTTTGTGTAGGGATTTTGTTTAGGTGGGTTTGGTCATTAGCTCCAGCTTCAAGGGTTGTGCTGATGACAATGTGTATGATTTTTTTATTTAAAATCTCACTTTCAGGTATAGAGAGAATGTGGCTGATGGAAACATTGGGTGTTGGAGAGCACGAGCGTAGTCAGCTTGATTTATGGGCAGTGGAAGAGGATAGAATAAAACAAAATGGGAGGGAAGAGTGCTCAGTAACAGTTTTGACAAATTGATACATTCTAAATATTTGAAAACAATCTCATAGCTAAAATTAGAGCTGAAGTTTAAGGCCACATCCTGTTTGCAACAAGGACAGCGAAGTCCATGTGCCACTCTGACAGCAAGGTCTCTTTGGCTGGCGACACAACTTTCTACAAAAAATAGAGGTGGAGAAGGCTTCTCGGTCCCCATGCAAAACACTGTCCGCGTTGGTCACAATTCATCTGCGGGCAGCAATGAAGGAGGTGCTGTGGTGGGACCCTTGGCGGGAGGGGGCTTATCAGCAAGAGAAACAGCTTAACTCTGCTGCATGATGTTAGGGCGGCTCTGAATAGTCCAGGCAATCAGAGAGTCTTCTAGTAGGTGTTGGTACAGATAGGAGATAGAAAGGCACTCAGAGACTGGTAGGAAAATGATCTAGCTGAGCATCCCGATTTCAAAGTCTTTTCCTGGGATAATGATGTTATTGAAGCGTGCGTGTGGTTTGTTTGATTTTAACGCCTGCCAAAATCTTTCCAGGAACAGGATATAAAGCTGCTACTTGGTGACTTGTTCTTTCTGTTTCGGCCTTCAGTTTAATTACTGCATGTTTGATTGCTCTTTTCATTCTCTCAGGACGCAGAGTGGTTACTTTTTTTTTTTTTGCCTTTCTTCCATGTCTTTTTTTTTAATGGCAACACAACTTGGTAGGATGATAATATTCATCAAGTGACTCAGCTAGAAAACAACATCTTTAGATTGTCCTTCGGAAGGGGAACTGCTGCTCTTTCATTTTGGGAAACACTGTAGCGATCAAATGCATCATATTTTTCTTGGTTTTATTCCAAGCTTGCTGCGTGGGGTTCCTTATTAGCAGTTATTTGTTCACTGTAACTTCTTGCCTTGTTCCTACTGGAAATTTTGTCCCTCCATTTATTTATCGTGCCAAGTTTGTACCAAGGCCATCGTTTATCTTTCTGGTCTATAAACTTCTCAATAACACATCCCAACTATAGGGATCTCCAGTTTTTCTTATACTAAGAGTTAAGAAACAAGTCAGTTCCTAGAGAAGAATATTTATGTTGGCATAAACCAGCGCTGCTGAAGCAGGAGATCATGTTACCGTTCTATTCCCACGTGTTTTGATATTTAATGAACCAGACGAGGAACTTACCTTTGGTTGAAACTAATCTAGAAGACAAAGCGTTTGCTGCCTCAGACGGCTCATGGGACTTCAGATTTGCACACAAAAATGGAGCAGAATATTAAAGATGTTAGAAATGTGGCCACTTGTCTACTGGTACTCCTGTGCCTTTCATAAGGGATGCAGCTGGCTGGTTTTAAGCAATTTAATGTGTAAGGGCTTCTCTGTAAAGGGAATGAAGCGCATGGTTAGTGTGTGGTGGGCTAAGAGCTAAATTTGCCGTGTTCTCTGCAACTCTGTCATCAAGTGCCTGAACGGAGGCTCTTGCCTTTGCCCATGCTTCTAGTTCAGCTCCCTCCAGCACTGACAACAGAGGGAGCTGAAGATCTCAGAATTATTGAGGCTGGA
>VZZY01020961.1:848-25126 GCA_013400335.1 Eurystomus gularis
CTGGGAGGAGTATGGGTTGGGACTAGTCCTGAGGACAACGACTTGGGGTTGCTGGTTGATGAAAAGCTCAACAGTGAGCAAACAATGTGTAAGTGCTGTCCAGAAAGCCAACCATATCCTGGGTTGCATCAGAAGCAGCATGGCCAGCAGGTCAAGGGAGGTGATTCTACCCCCCTATTCTGCTATCATGAGACCCCACCTAGAGTACTGCTTTCAGTTCTGGAGGCTAAAACACAAGAAAGACATGGACTTGTTGGAGCAGGTCCAGAGAAGAGCCACAAAGATGATCAGAGGGCTGGAGCAACTCTCCTACGAGGACAGGTTGAGAGAGTTGGGGTTGTTCAGCCTGGAGAAGAGAAGGAGCCAGGCAGACATTATTGTGGCCTTTCAGTATCCAAAGGGCGCCTACAACAAAGCTGGGGAGGGACTTTTTATGAGGGCTTGTAGTGATAGAACAAGGGCTAATGGGTTCAAACTGGAAAAGAGTAGATTTAGATTAGGAATTAGGAAGAAGTTCTTCACTATGAGGGTGGTGAGAGAGTAGAACAGGTTGCCCAGGGAATTTGTGGATGCTCTATCACTGTATGTGTTCAAGACCAGGTTGGATGGGGCCTTGAGCAACCTGGTCTAGTGGGAGGTGTCCCTGCCCATGGCAGGGGATTTGGAACTAGATGATCTTTAAGATCCCTTCCGACCCAAACCATTCTATGATTCTACTAAATTAACTGAGGAAACATCTGTAGGACATGTGAGTACTCTTTCCCCTAGATGAGGTAGGGAACTGAGCTCAAGTCTGTCAGTCCTGAAAAGGCTCCCTTGATATTGAACTACTGATTAGAAGGGACAATTAGAAGGGAATTTCCCTTTCTTTGTTTGTTTTGGGAAAGGGCTTTGAACAAAGACCTCCAGAGCCATTGGTTTAATTTTTCCTAAAGATGTCCAAAAATAGAATAAGGCTTTTTATTTCAGGTCAAACAAAATGTTTCATTGATTTGTTTTTAACTATTATTTAGAAAAGTAAAAAAAAAAAAAAGGAAAAAAAGTTGCAGCTTGAAACAAAACTTCCTCTTCATTTAGCAGCCAAACCAACAAATCTGTTCTTCATGGGGTCCTCTCCTGCAGTGCTGCTCTACTATATCTTTTATAAGGGAACATTTCCTACAGCTTGCAATGTTCTCTGTTCTCTCAATAATGTGTCCCAAGGGACAGTCTTAAGGAATTACTTGACCTCTAGTGCCCTGGAGACTTTTAGAAAGAATCTGCTGCTGATGCTTACTGAAACAGAAGATGTAAAAGAAAACAGATTGAAGACAACTTCCATAGTTTGAAGTTATTTCAGAGAATGAGTACCTTTCTGGAAAAATAGAGAGACATCCTGATTTCCCATACCACTATCTTCTCCTGGGGATAATAGTAGGAAAAAAAGAGCTTTCTGCTCCCTCTTCCATCTGTACTGATGCTTCCAAAGAAAGATTACATATGGATTTTGTCATCATTTAACATAACTAATTTTTAAAACTTTTGCTCTGACTTAATTCTCATGAAACTTTTCACCACAAGAAAAGATTAAAGTTTCCAAACCAATTCCTTATAAGAACTGGACAGAGGATTGAATTGATGGAAGGATTCATTTATTTGTGTCTGGTGTCCTTGAAATGCCAGTGTTGGTTAGACTGTAATTAAAAATTCTGTTTGACCAATGCACAAAGGAGAATTTTTCAAAATTTTTCTACATTTTAGAACCCAAAGACCTGCTTTAAACCAATCAGGTCTAGGGCCTATAGCACAGCAGGTGTGGACACACAATCTAACAAGGCTGAGTTATAACAGGTCAACAAACTGCCACTATGTAGCTGAGCAACCACAGCTGGACAGTTGTGCTTCCTGGCTTGTTCCAGTAATGAAACAGAATATATTAGATGAAGCAAAATGTGTTTCTCCAATGGTGGGGAAAACAGAAATAGTCAGTTATTATCACCTAGCTTCTAGGCAATGATTCTTATGCCACAGTGATTCAATCATTCTTGATTGTATGCCAAAAAGGTACAAATAATCAGTGCTAGGAGCCTGGATGATGAGTAGTAACTTTCTGAGTTTCCATGGCTTGATTGCATTTCATCATATGTAACTTTAGATTCATTTTCAGGAGTAACACTGTCATTTGTGTCCACATTGCCTGAAGAGGCTTGTGTGGGCTTTTCAAAACCATTTAGAATATTAGAAACTTAAATTCTATTGAAAAAAGTGAAATATTTACATGTGATATGATACTTGTCCTAATGTACACCTGCCAAATTGCTTCATCTTGTAACTTGTCATGTCAACGTGTTTCAAGATTCATGACAGGATGTTTTACAACCTTAAGGTATTTCTCTTTGTGAATTGTTTTACACTGAAAGAATTTGCAATGAGTGTTTGCTCAGTCTTATTATTTTTGTGTGCAGCAATGTGCAAAGCTTTCTATTTCTGCACTCTTTTGGGAAAAAACTTTCAGTCTAAGAGAGACTTGAGTATGACGCTATAGAAATTATTTCCACTATATTCTTTTCATTTCTTCCTTTTTCTCTTACCATTTTTGTGACAAAATCTCTCAATAAAGCAAGAAGGACAAACAGAAGTGTGTGGTAGCCGTTTCCACTGGAATGTCAGTGTTTTACTTCTTGGTCTTTGGATGATATTTTGGCTTCTTGCCAATATTCTATACAGCTATAAAGAGCTTTTTGGTATTCATTTTGGCCTTCTCATTAAGCTGATTTCACCTGACTAAATGTCTTTTATGTAGACTTCAACATACAAGGTAGATTCCTAGCTTCCCCTTATGGTTTTAGGAGAGAAATAGGCACTGAAATAGAATAATTTGTTTTACCCTAAACTACACATCTAAAATGGGACAGCTAAAAGTGAAACAAATGATTTGTGTCCTTAAATGTCTAATTCTTTCCACTGACTAAAAGGAGCTGATGGTGACTAGCTCAGTCACAGACTTATTCACAGCAGGTATCTGAAACTGATATGAAGTGATCAAGTGCTTTTGCAGGTTTTTCCCAGGATCTTATTGATGAAAGGAAGTGGAAACGACAGGATTTGTCACTACTGCCAGACCTCTATCATTCCAAGCTTCATCCCCAGCATAACAATAAGAAATTAAACATATGTGCAGTGCCACCATCCCAGCCTCCACAGCTATGAAAATATTCTGTCACTATAAGTATCCAGTTGAAATGAATTACCACTAGAATGTTAAATAGAGGTTATCTAATACTTTATTTTGGGGGTGGGGGTGGGATTTCTAACCTCAATCACATCATAAGATTGAACGAGCTGCATTTCAATCTTGTTGGCCAATAAAACATTGATTACACAGCTGATGCCACAGTACAAAAATTATCTCTTTCTGAAAAAGCTTGTGAATATTTCACACAACAAAGAAAATGTACTGAGCATAGAAATATTATGCAATGTGTTACACGAAGCCAACATAGCATGGAGTGTATTATTTCCTAATATTCATTTTTATGGTACTCCTAAGAGGTCTGTAAGTCATCTGTTTAGCCTGAAGAAATACCTCCTGAGTGTTACAAAGCCAGGAAAAATCTGCAGCTCAGAATTCATAGGCTTTTCACTAACACTCCTGAACATTTTAAAGGCCAGCTAAATTTCAGCCCTGATGGAGCTTGTGGCAAGCACCACAGTTCCAAATTCTGGCTTCTTCTGCACAGTGTGTTCTTGCAAGCCTGCTCTATTAGCCCTTCGTGAGGCACATTTCATAGTGCTTCTGATGCACTCATGCATTGTCACTTCAGAAATTCCTCTCTGAGAGGAAAAGAGAAAGTAACTTTGACTGTTTTTAACAGTTTTCTTATTTGATTCATATATGGCTGACCTGGTTTGAGTAAGACAAACCAATTCCGTTCAGTGATTTTACTTTTTAACTATGTCTTTTCCAACTAACTGCACCCTCTGAAGCTAACAGCATATTTTTGCAGACACTGTCTTCTTCTAACACTGATAACACTTAATGTTTAGAGTTACTCCCAAGGACTGGTGTGCAGACCAAGGTCACTGCTAACTCTTGTGTACCACATCAGGGGGTGTAGAAAGGGAAAGGCCACACCTGCAGGGAGGAGCGGCCAGGACAGGTGACCCTACACTGACCAACGAGGTATTCCATCCCATATACATCATATTCAGTATAAAGCTGAGGGTTCACGAGGGTCTCAGCTCTTCTCATTGGTCCTTCTGCTAGCTTTCCCTTCCTGTCAGCCCTTCCACTGGCCTTCGCTTCCCATCTGCCTATTGGAACCTTCCCTTCGGCCTTCCCTCCTTGGACCATCTCGTGCCTTTGATCCCGATTCGTGTGTTCCTGAACCCAGGTCTTGAACCTGGTTCCCATCAGCTGCTGAGCCTGATCTGGGACTTTGCCAGTGCCTGCACAGCCTAGGTGGTGACGGTGTAATTGCCATCACGGGGAGGTTGGGTTCCATACTGGTTTTGTACATATTTGTATATATCCCATTTTATTATTATTATCTTCATTAAAGCTGTTTTAGTTTTCTTTTCTAATTTGGAAGCCTCTCTCTCATTCCCTTTCTCTCCCATTTGGGAGGAGAGTGGTGCCATTTGTAAGTGTCTCTCCCTTATCCTCTTTCTCTTCCTCTATTTGGGCTGTGTGCTGCAGGTCTGGTGGATTGAACCTAAACCTTGACAATGGAAAAGCTGACAAATATTTTTCCTTTTTCTGGCCGAGAAAGATTTTTAGAAAAATGAACAGACATACTGGAGTCCATGGAAACTGTGCGCCTAAGTGTACCTCTGATAATCCTCTCTCTATTTCTTAGCTGGCCATGCCCAAGGAAATACAGCTTTCTTTTTTTTCCAAGGACTTGTGTTTCAAAACACACACAAAGATATTTCTCCCTGAGGTCTTTAGATGTTTTTGCAAAGAAACTTAATGAACTTTCTTTTTTGGCCAAGGCCTTCAAAACACATCCCACCTTCCTTCCCTTCATTGACATTTGAATGCTGTTTAAACAGTCACAAGAAAAAGGGAGCAGAGATAAAGAGAATGAAAGGACCAGAAGAGGAAATGTGGGATCAAATTTGCTAGTTCTTTTCATTCTTTGCTCTAGAAATCATCAGCAAGAGATTGTCTGATTGGTTCCAATCTCATTTAATAGCCAGCTAAAGACATTTCTTAAAGAAGCCAGTAACGTTCAGTGACTCTGAGCACAAAAGCGCATTCAGGGATTTTGTTTCTCAGTCCAAGGAAAGTGTTCAGAATCCTTTCTGATAAGATCACTCTGTAGCTTTAATTTCTCATTAGAGAGGTTTTCAATAAGTCTAAAGTCAGATTTCCATTCAGCCGCATCTTGTGAATACAAGTTATTGTGCTGTTAAAGTGTCTGTTAATTTAAGAGAACATGTGGTATAAATGTGTGTGTTCTCTTGATCCACTTTAGATAAGTGTGCAGGCCCTCTTTGGAGCATTGTGGATGTGTTTTACTGTGCTCTTTCTCAGATGGGGCAGCTAATAGCTTGTCTGGCCTTTGGATGAACAGGTGCTGAACAATTCTCCAGCATTATGGGCATGTTTCTGACTTGGTAATAAACTTCAAAAATTCATATATCATTAAAGAAAGGGGCAAAGAAAGGGAGAAATTCAATTTCAGGAATTCAGATCTGAGGTAGCAGTGGGTCTCAACTCACATGTACAATGACAGCACTAAGCACTACCTATTGCTCTTACACAGCCTTTGTTGTTTGCATCACATTTTTGCCCTGTGGATTGAGAAGAAACGAGCTACAGAAGGGGTGGTTTTCCCACACCAGCACTGGGGCTTTCCTGCAGGAGAGAAGGAGTTGGGAAGGAGTGCAATGTGGACTTACATCTCCCTTACCTTGTACAAGATTAGTAGATGTTTATGTCATGAGGTTTGACTTCAACCTTAAAAAAGAGAAGACAAAACATGGTGCTTTCCAAATAAATGCTCATGAACATTAACTGACTCCCTTTGCTAAAGATTTGCAATGATTCCCCAATTCGCTCCCTGAGGGGAAATTAAAACAAAACACCAAAAAAGGGACAGTCTTTTAAAGCCACTCCTTTGCAGCTCCATTGCATTCTCGTTCAGCTGTAGCCGAGGCAAGAAATCACCCCTGCAACACTGCCCTGGGAGCTTGGCTGAGCCAGAGCCCACAGCTCTCTCTGCAAAAGCTCCTCTGCTGCTGCCAGCCCGCAAGTGGCCATGAGGCACTCAGTAAAGTGTGAGACTAGAACACAGCAGAAGGGCCCCACACCACACAGCAGGAGCACGTACTTGTGTTTGAAAAGGAGGAGAAGACAAGGGACTGACATGTCTGATAGTTGCTGGGATGGAATAGGATAGCACATTCAACATAAATCCTTAGGGTTTTTGCTCTGTGCAGCTTCTGTGCTAAGCTGCAGCTCACTCACCATTTTTACAATTTCTTCCTGAAAAAGTGCTTCCTACTGTGTATCACATGGAGTGAAGCATGGGCCTTCACAGAGACAGTAGATGTTTAGACCAACAGGGAGCTGAGTACACTAAAATACCCAGATGGATTTAAGTTTCTAAAAGTTATCTTCCCGGCACGCTAAGATTCTCAAAGAAATAAAAAGTACAGGATTACGCCAGCACTTTACTTAAATCTGACCCTCCTAAAATCTCCAAGCAAACTTTTGAAATTAAACACTGTACCTTATGGTAATAAATCCAAGTGTGCCCTGGATCAAGGTCATCTTTGCTAGTAAATCATTATTAGACTGTTCCCTAGTTGGTGTATGGGCTTTTCACACCATCTCTTTCACTGAAATCTCAGGTATGTCCTGGATGTTAAACTGACCAGCAACCATGCCCAATAGACGGTTGGCATTTTGTCACCCTTTCTTCGTGACTAGAGCAGCTAACTAGTGTAGAGGTGAGCTACTCCACAGCCATTGGCCTCCACACTCAGCAGCTTTTTTCAGCATGTTCAATTCAGTGGGATAGCCGTAGACCCAGCATCTATATTAAGGTTCTAAATTAATATCTAGGTAGCTAAATAAAAGTGACCTCATTCTCCAAGTTGTGGAGTATGCCAAACTCCTGCTAGGTAGCAACAGGTTTCTAGTGTTCCTGAAAATTAACCTGATTTCATTTGTGTTGTGTTTCAGAAATCTGATGCTAGATTTGGAAATTTTGAGCAAACTCTGTGTTACAGTCTTTAATATTGGATGCATAATTCCCATAATCCTTATGGAAAATGCAAACATCCATTTGCAAACAAAACACTAGGCTGACATGTTTGCACTAGCAGAAGTTGAACGTGGCTGAAAATTTGGCCTCGTGTGGCATAGGAAGTATTTTATTTGAATCTTAGCTGCAAAAGGTAGTACCCAGCCAGTGTGACAATAAATTCTGAAACAAAACAGAGCAAAGATTTTGCAATTCATAGCTTGCATCTGTTTCTTGAAATAAGAAGCAGGTTTTGGCTATTCTTTGTCATATCAGGTGGTATCTAAAATGTGAAAAGAATTTTTGGATTCTACTGCATGGCTGTTACCAATTCCTTTGAAAATCCTCTGTTTATGCCTCATTTCCAAGTTGAATGTGGTTTCTGCACACGCAATTGCAGAACAGCCATTTGCTACTGATATTCTTTAGTCTTGAAAATAGCCTGTGATTAACCAAAATGAAACCCATGCACATTTTTAATACGGTATCCCATTTCTCTCTAATTATTTAGTGTAAACTACAGAGTGATTCGTTAGCATGATTGGGTTACAGTGTGCTTGTCACATAAAAGCACAGCATGGCTTACAAAATTGACAATATTTCCTAAATTTTAATTTCATTTTAGACCTCTCACTTTAAAAGTAACTTATATGTTTGTTCCCTGCATATTAAATCCTACTTCCTTCATAAACATATCTTTCTGAATTATTCTTATTAATCATTGATGTCACAGCAAAGTGACCAGAGGCAAAACAATGAGTCAGCAGCGATTAAAACAAACAATGAGAGAAATGGAGTCATTGCATGGACTCACTGCTTTTAACCTATAATGAAGACTGATGTTTATACCGGAAACAAGACTATGATGGTGGTCTCCATCTCTCCTTCAATCAATGTCCCATCTGCATCTTAAAAAGCAAGCCTGACTCTGTCTGTCTCTTCACAGGCGGGATATTTATGACCGAGGCTATCAGTTGGCTTTAAGTGGTGTCATTCTCTTGGCTTTCATAGAGCTATACCGCTTTAGACCAGCTTAAGATCTCAATATACATATACCAGGGGTGTCAAAGGGCAGTGTAAAGGTATGTGAAACACCTGTCTGAATACAGCAGGATAATCCCTTCTTTTGACCCACTGGTTATGCTTTGTTCAATGCACCCTGGGGTGCAGTTTGTCCTCTGGGCTGCCAGGGCACACTGCTGACTCATATCTGCTGTCACCAGCACCCCCAGACCCCTTCTGCAGGGTTTCTCTCCAGCCACTCCTCTCCCAATTTATACTTGTGCCTGTTGGTAGGTGCTTGTTTTGGCACTTTGTCTCCCTCAGTTTCAATACTGCTGTTCTTCAGCCCCATGTCTCTGAAAGGAGATATCATGGGGCTGGTGCTTTATAAATACACAATTCAACACTGCTTTACTCAGATCTAATGCTGGTATAACTCCATTGAATTCCACCCCCTAATTTTAGGGCTGCCTGAAATGGCCGAAACTGCTGTTATGTCATGTTTTACCACTTGTAAAACAGGGATAGTGTTACCTGCCTACTTTGTTCTGCACCGCAGAGCCTCCACAGGCAAAGCGTTATATAAATGCTCTGCATTTATTATTTCAAATAGTAAATCAAGGGTAGGACAAGTACAGCAAGCTGGAACAGGTCTTAAATCTGCAGACATAAGCAGAGTTGTGTGCATGAAATATTTCAAAAATAATATAAAAATGTGAGACTAATTCTCTGCAGTGAAGGAATAAGAGTAATTGCAGAAGTGTAAGGGTGAGATGGGAATCATGGGAATTATCACTCGCACAAAATTAATTGCAACAGTGTTTTGCAAGCACACAGGACATGAATATGAAAGATCAGTCAAAAGGACTGGAAAAGTGATACAGCAGAGCTATAGCAAAACCAGAGTCTTGGTGGCTACTGTTAGAAATTGAGGCCTTTATGGTTTTGCTTTATTATGGACTAAATGAACATTACTGACAGGATTCTGCTTATATTGGCATAATTCATTCCCCCGAAAAAGATCCTGCACCAGCTAAATTCATAGGAAAATTTCTATTAAATAAAGAATTAGGTCATTGCATAGGGCTTCAGACAGCCCTCACATCAATGATATATGGGAATATAGCAGTGCAAGACTTCCTGGAATTCAGGTAGTTTGATATCCTTAATTTGTCTGAAGAGCTACAACTTCATTTCCAGATGCAGATCAGGTAAATGTGTCTTACTTCAGAAGATGTAGAAGAAGGTCAATTTATGTTAAGTAGGATAAAGTATATTTCTGTAGAAAATATACTGAGTTATGTATAGAAAATAGGAAGCAGCCCATCTTCCTGGCTTAAAGTATCCCTCAAGTGAAAGAGGAGATCAGTCTTGGACATGGCAGAACCAGTGCAGATACAGTCTGGATTTGAAGAGCATGTACAAAAGATACTCAGCTTCTGGATGCTGTTCAATGCAGCTCTATTAAGGCGTCTCTGATCACAGGTTAAAAATATCTCTTAATCAAAAACATCTTTTCAGCAAAAGTGAAGGTTTGCTGGAATGCTTACTTTATCCAAGCTTTATGGTATTTCCACGTGGTTTAAGAAGAGAGGCCTGAAACACTTTGCTAACTCATGTGAAAATAAGATAAATTAAGTTACCTGTTAAACAAATAAAGGACAGGTTATGTCCTACTTCCTTAAAGGGATAGTTGGGATTGTAACCCTTCTAACAAATACCTTCCTCTGTGCATTCCTAATGACAAACGGGGAGGCTGCATGCTGAAGCCACAGGCATTGACATGGGGCACCTTTGTACGGGAGCAGTACATAGCACCACAAAAAAACCAACGTTCCTCCTGGGTTCCTCCCTGATGTAGAAATCCCACCAGTGGTGCTGCAGGCACTTCTGGAAGTTGCTGAGGTTCCTTAATGCCCACTAAAGTAAAAGGGAACCCGGGGTGTGCTCAGCTGTTGAAAGAAATGTTCAGCATTTTGTAGAAGTGACTCTGAGAGTCTGTAACATGAGAACACGGTGACTGGGACTGCTGTTTGAAGGTTTGAAGCTTGAAGATCATTTCCCGCATTCCATACAGTATCTGCAAGACAAGAACCTTACACAAGAATCAAGTTGTTCCTCATGCAGACTTCAGCTATAGCTTACAGGGAAGGCAAATACCTCCAGTTCTTGCCATTGAAGCCTGAAATATGCCCAGCATATTAATTCAGGCTTCATACTTAGGGAGGAGTTTCTTTTTCTTGTGAAAATACTCAGAGTCATCAGGACATATAATACTTTCCAAAAGCCCAGAGCTATTTGCAGCTACCAACAGTAAATTCGGCAACTGAGCTCCTAACTCTCAGACCTCTGAAAACCAAGAAATAATAGAGATGAGCCGTACATATACACTATTTACTAAACAATTTTAATTCTGCTGACCCTGAGTGAAGTGATAGAAAGGAGGAAGAACATGCCAATAGTTTAGCTGAACCCAGTTTATTAGCTATAAGTATCCTGAAGGGCCGAAGATAATACGGTGCAACCAGGAGAGCTGTGATTGTGATGTGAAGTGCTTCAGGCACCCTCTGTGTATTTGGAGAAAGGAATAACTGCTAATGCACCTCAGCAGAGGCTATGGTGCCTCATTTTGGCAGTGTGCTGAATAGATTGTGCCAGGAGCTTAGCATCATTTCTCTTTTTGTCTTGGGGATTATAACCCGTTAAACTCTGGGTTTTATCCTGGGAAAATGAAAGAGGGGCGTTAGATGGCATTGTGTATGAAGGGTGAGGGAATTACAAAAGGAAATGGAAGAACCATAAATATTAACAGACGTGTTACTTTATCAGAGCATGGAAAGTATATTACAGCAGTGGTTTCCCACTCTATTCATTTTAAAGACAGGGAGCATGAGTGTCTGGTAAAGGCACAGTAAATCACTTAGAGATGGCAGAATTATGGGTGTGGTCCTCACCTGCATTTGCATTTAGAGATCTGAGATGGGTGAACTCAACACTGCAGAAGGACAAGGGGCATCATGAGCAGCCTCATATCTAATTAACAAATTCTGCCACTGTTTCCAAGGGGCCGTTTTGCTTTTTTTGGTAGTTCGGATTTTTACCTTGTCTGCCTGCTTTTGATGCAGGAAGGCTGGAAGGGTAGCAGGTTACTGGGGTCTGTTTCAGGAAGAAAAAATGTTTCTCAGACAAGATAACAAAGAAGCACAAAGTAGGGTTTTGCATGGAGCTATGGTCATGTTTGGATAAAAATAAACGATACAACTTTATTCTGAAATGCTCTTTTGTGTGTTGTATACCTTGTAGGCATGGTCTGAAGGGTATATATAGGCTTGGAAAGGTTTTCAAAGGGTTCATTAGAACCCTGGAAAATAATCACAAATGTAGTCTGGGTCCTCACATGTTAGCACTTCTATTCCAAGGTGGGAACAATGAGTGTTAATTACAGGTGTGAAACGGTTCTCTCAGCTGAATAAGAATATCCATGAGTATAAATGGAGAGAGGGAAGCTCAAAAAGCTATGAACCACTTTATTGCCACATAGCGGCACCAGCACCTGAGAGTCTGTGACATGCGTCAGGGGCACCTGTTCTCAGCTCCTCTATCCAAGCACTGTCTTTATAGCTCAAGCACCTTCTCTCCCCTCTATTCCCTTTAGAGAAAGACAAGACAAAATCCACAAAAGAACAGAAGTCCTCAGAATTATAGGCATTCACAAAAGGCAGAAAGAGGGAATGCAAAAACCTCTGTTAGACTGACAGTTGCTGGCAATTCACATACTTCCAAAGCCAGAGCACACTAGAGCATGCAGGAAGCCAACCTCATGCATCCCTCACTTCAGTAATTTTTAGATCCCATGACAAAGCAAAGAGCAAAGTACCCACATCCCACATATCCTCTCTTATCCTCCGGGCATGTCACCTTAGTTTAGGACCAATAATCCCTTTCTTCTGTACTTCCAGATGCTTCCTCCATTAATTCTTGCTTCCCTTTTTGCAAGCATTTCTATTTGTAGCTCATTTTATTTTACAAGTAATTCCTTAATTTCCTACCGATTTCAGATGAGTTTAATCCCCTAGAATACCCTTCAAGGATATCCAAGGTTGACAGATATACAGTTTATAACAATATGAATAGTTTAAAGCAATGGAATGTTTCTTACATTCCTTTTAGTTTAACACAATGGAACCACATTAAGAGAAAAAAAAAGTCCACTGTGTTTTCAGAAACGAGTATGCTCATTTTCAGATATTACACATAGAAGAGCAATTAGCTGATTTACATGGTAAAGTGAATCTTCAGTTCTTGAAAATATAGCCCAGTGTTACCAATAGGATAATCTGTAGAAATACAGAAGCTACAGACTCTGTTCTTCACTTAAAACTTCGATTTAAAGTGTGATTTAAAACCCATTAATGTCAGCAGAAGACTTTCCACTGACTTCTAAAGGAGTTTGCACCAGACCATTACAGATGTAACATTTCTGGCTCTGTGGAAGAAATAGAAGCCAGACATGAAAATTAAATCACTTAACTGTGGATTGTGGACAGAAGAAAAACACATTCAGCATATTAAGATTAAACATGCCTTTTCCTCTAATGCACGGAGGAACACAAACAAGAAGAGCAATACTCTTAACTTTCTAATAAATTACCTATTCAAGCACTGGTGTATGCTTAAGTGGCAGACATTAAGATATTTTCAGACAGACCACTCCATCCTGTCATTTGGCACCTTGTTGCCACAGCTGTCTTCTGCTTAATTCTAGTCACACCTCTCCTTCTTTGATAGCACTCTTGTTGTAAAGTCACCTTGTGGGTCTCACACAACCTGATCCATTTTTTACTTTACAACTAGTCTGATCTGCTTTCCATGCGATTACAGAAGAACTCCACCAGAAATATGTGCTTTGTGGCAGTGGATAAACTGCAGGGTATTTGCAAGGCAGTTTTCATAATGGTGAGAAACATCAGGGCAAAAATAACTGCTGGAGGATTAAATGTAATGGCCACCCAGCTACAGTTTTTCAACATATTCTCAGTTCAGCTTGCTGATAAGAATGACAATATTATGAGGAATGAAAGGTAGTATGCCTGCATCTGCTTTTTATTCAAATTGAAAGCATGCAGATGGAAAATACCATACTTCAGCCATTAGATTTTCCTCTGTTCTGAGAAAGATAGCACAGTTTTGGAGGTAATGAGTCTCTCAAAAACACTGCAGTGTGTCAGCTAGTACAGTTGCCGTTTCCTTCTTGAGTGTAGGTGCTGGGCAGCTGTCCTTGTTTGAGTTAGAACCAAACCAATTCTGTTCAGTGATTTTACTTTTCAACTAAGTCTTTTCCAACTAACTGCACCCTCTGAAGCTAACAGCATGTTTTTGCAGACACTGTCTGCTTCTAGCAGTGCTAACACCTAATGTTTAGAGTTACTCCCAAGGACTGGTGTGCAGACCAAGGTCACTGCTAACTCTTGTGTACCACATCAGGGGGTGTAGAAAGGGAAAGGCCGCACCTGCAGGGAGGAGCGGCCAGGACAGGTGACCCTACACTGACCAACGAGGTATTCTATCCCATATACATCATATTCAGTATAAAGCTGAGGGGTCACGAGGGTCTTGACCCTTTGCCCTTTTTTCCTTCCTGTTGGCCCTTCCACTGGCCTTCGCTTCCCTTTGGGGTCCTCCTTGGACCCTTCCTTTTGGCCTTCCCTCCTTGGACCATCTTGTGCCTTTGATCCCGATTCGTGTGTTCCTGAGCCCAGGTCCTGAACCTGGTTCCCATCTGCTGCTGAGCCTGATCTGGGACTTTGCCAGTGCCTGCTCTACAGCCTCAGTGGTGATGGTGATGCAATTGCCATCACGGGGAGGTTGGGTTCCATACTGGTTTTGTACATATTTGTATATATTCCATTTGATCATTATTTTCTTCATTAAAGCTGTTTTAGTTTTCTAATCTGGAAGCCTCTCTCTCATTCCCTCCTCTCTCATTTGGGAGGGGAGGGTGCCATAAGTCTCTCTCCCTTATCCTCTTTCTCCTCCTCTATTTGGGGGTGGAAAATAGGGGTTAACAGAGAGCATCTGTTGCAGGTCTGGAGGATTGAACCTAAACCTCAACATATTTATTGGCACCCAATGTGGGGCCCAATCAGAGCTTTGATAAATTGCCCAAATATTTTGAATTCCGGTTCGCTCAGCTGAGAGAGTATCTCAGCTATTGCGTAGTTGGCTCATCAACACAATGTTAAAAAATGTTCTTCCACGTGAATTGCTAAAATAAGAAAAATAAAAGATTTTGCTGATCTGCTCTTTTAAAGAGAAAAAAAAAAAATAAAGAGGGAAAAGAAGAATGTTCATGCTGGCCCAGAATAAACCTCTTTTTTTTGCACTATACTTCTCTCTGAAAACTTCTAAGAAAAACTGAAAGTTTCAAATAATCTCATGACTCCTGGAGGTATGACTTTAATGAAAACAAAAAACAACATAGCAAGGTTTTGATTAAAATATCAGAATGGAAAGAAATACTGTTCATTAGAATTACACTGAAAAGTTGGAGGAGACAGGTGACAGCTACATAATTAAAAAATATTGCACATAGGTATTCAATTCATAGCTAATTAATATATCTCTCCATGCCCTACTAGAAAACATGAATCCTGTTCAACTTACAGGATACTGAAAGGAGTCATATGAACCTTCAACTCATTAAAAGAAAGCAATAAATTTTTTCTCATATTTTCTGGGAATGGAAGAAAAATTGTAGGATTAAATCAATACAAGAGAGAATTATTGTAAACTCACTTTTCCCAACTATTACTCATGCAAACAGACTGCCTAGAGAGCCTGCTGAATTTCTTGACTGAGATGGCAGAAAAGGAAGGTTAGTATAGGTAAAGAGAGATAACAGTTGAGGCAGAGAGATGACCTGGATGATGGATGTCCCTCTGAATTCTGGTGGTTTATGATTCACCAATCATCATTTTTCATCAGCTATGAGTCAGTCTGGGTTCAAATCTTTTTGAATGTCCACTACCTCCTTAAGACTTATTAAGGTATGAGGTATTACCATGAGATAGGAAATATTGCTCACATACAAGATGTTCTGAACATCTTCACCTCCACCAGTGACACCCCAATTACCCTACTGTCATCTTTAACAAGAAACAGCTCATAGTGATGAGTCTGGTCCTGAACAAATGACCAGACAAAGAATCTATGGGCATACCTCCTTTCACCTGAAGGCTTTGAAACAGGAAGGGCCATTAAGCTTAAACAGATTTGTGGAAATGAACAAAGACTGTTATTGTCCCATCTATGACAAAGGTCAGACTACATTAACATTACTTGTGGTTTTCAGTGAATCATGACCACACAACATTTGATGGCTGGGGGATGATCAGAAATGAAAACTCTTGAAGGGCAGGAAGCCATATCTGCCTGTTACAGAGCTGGACTATAACCCTAGCTGGCCTTTTTCCTGTTCATTTCCCTTGTCTTGACCAATAAATAAGCAAGCTTGAACAATAAAACCATGAGGAGGAAAACTTGCTGACTAATGAACTGGATTTTTTCTCATTCCTGACCTTGCTGGACCATTCCATCAGCTTAGAGGATCATTAATCAACAAATCTCTTTCATTTTACCTTTGCCTAGAAATTGAAAAGGTTCACACTTTGTATTAATGTCACACACACAGAGTTTATAAAGGCTTATTCAATGAATAAATATACATTTTAATAAATGATTAACCAGTTCTTATAAAGTCTCCGTGGTCAACAGACTGCCTATAATCATGGCTTCTCAGCTTTCACTACCACTTCTGTTTTTTGTATTCTGCTTGGTTACTTTTACGCAGCATTTGCTATTAACAATCAATTTGACATTCTAAAATATTCCTTCATATGTAACTTGACTGAGAAGACTGAAAATATTTTAAGACTCCTTCTGATATCAGTAAACAAAGACCTTATTTTTTTGTCACTCCTCTTGCTTAAGAGAAACAATAGAAACCAATGTATCCACTCTCAAATATATATTAGTCTCCTGGCTTTATTTCTGAAACTTCTCTATTAGCGCCCACTTAATTAGATGTATAAATCCTGTAAATGATGTCAATGTTCACAATTAAATGAGACAATTGCAAAATCAACTGCAGCATAAAATGTAGATAAATGTGGGAAGGAACAATACAGGATTGCTTTATTATAAATCTGCATGACTAACACTACCATAGTGATGTAGCAGAGAACCTATAACATCTGCTTCATACATATGAAAATTCAATTAAATTATCAGCCATGAATTACTGTAGCATAAATATCAACAATGAAAACTTTGACCTAATTATTTTAAGATTTTTTAAGGAGAAAAAAAGGTCATATTTCAGTATGATGAAGTTGGTAGATTCATTTTGTGAGGCTTAAACAGCTTAATCCTGTAAAGTCTTTAAAAATATATCTTTCACCAATGGCAAGAACTAAAAAAGGGGAGGGGGTGGGCGGTGGATTTAAAATGTACTGCTGCTCAAAATAAAATCGAATAATAGAAAAATAAAAGGCAGTATCTTAACAGCAAATTTTCATAGAATTAAAAACTGTATTAATTAGGGTATTTTATACCAACTCAGGATCCATATCCGAGCCTAAGGTACATCTTATTGTTTCTTTAGAAGACATATCTATTTTTGTGAAATAAGATGGATAGTTCTGTCACTCCAGTAGTTTGGTGGAAGGAAGAGGAGTTTAGGGAAAAAAAAAAATGGCCAGGGAAGAAGGATTTCAAATGTTTTCACACTTCATGCACTCAAAGCATACAGGGCTGATAGCAAGGTTGCAGTATGTATAAATACATATTTATATGTATATTTACACATGCATGAATACAGGTATATATGCATAGACATATGAAATAATAGATCCCTCTTCTTTTCCCCGTCTCTGAAACAGGCCAACTTTTGACCACACTGACATCCAGCCAGACTGCCATCCTTAGGGAATATACACCAGACAGATACTATCCTTTCAGATCAGAAGTGAATTTTCATATTTATCCCCAAATAAATCTTGATGACAGATGGACTGTTCTTTCCATGAATAATAATTAGGAGTTAGGTCCTCTAACTGGATTTGGCAGCCCTCTTGAAAAAGCAAACCTCAAAGTCTTTGGGCAGATGCTCAAGTCTGCCACCATAAAGTCTCAGTTAAGGACTGACTCCTTCATGGGTAACATCCTACAGTGTTCCATGATTCAGTGCTTCAGAAACATACTGCTCCTGATGTCACATTTACTGCTGCAAGAAACAGGCAGAACTGAGCCTAGGGACACAACTAGCCAATTGCCCCATGTCCATATTCTCCACCTTGGCAGTACCAGATAACAGCATCTTCTGCTGCTCCTTATAGGCTGCCAAATGCATTGTCAGTGCTTAACAAAGAATAATACTAACAGGACATATTTAAAGCACAGACATGGTGTTATTAAATGGCAAACAACTAGATGGGAGGTTCACTTCAGGGATTTATCCCTGAAGGTCCTCAAGTAAGGTATATAAGCAGAGATCTTAATTTTGCACTGAAGGAACAGTTCAGCATGTTCTTGGCCCTTACATGGGCATACAGAAGAGTATGAAAAGGGTTCTTTGCCTCCTCTTCCAAATACCATATTAAAGGCTTAGGGATAAGGGTAATCCATAGGCCTAAGGGACAGCAGGCAAAACGTCCTTGGACTTGGAAATGGTTGCAGAGCTTAAAGGAGGCACTGCTATATCATAGCTGCTGAACCGGGCGGCTTTTTTGGTTTGGTGAAGGCAGCTCACTGCCCTGGCCTTTCCCAAAGTTTTCCTGGAGCGAGTGAGGCAGCTCACCTGAACTCACAAACACCACAGAATTTCTATTCACCCAGACTTGTACATCCAAACCTCTAAGGAGAAAGCCGTTTAGACACAGAGTGTTCAACCCTAAGGTAATCTTTAGCTCTGAAGGAGATAAAGATTTAGGAAAGGTGATATGAATCTCTTGAACAAATTTGCCAAAAGAAACCCACAGGCCACTCCAAAGCTTGAACTCTGCAAGGAGAGTTGAGGAGAAAAGCACTCCGCATGTGTGGGAAGGTGCCGGCAGTTATTCATGGCTCAAAGCTACCTGGAGACAAGCCAGATCTGGATCAGATGCTGTCTTATCAACTGTGATTGCATAGCTTCCATATCAGAGCTGGCTGGAGTCCAGATGGCTCAAAGCACAGGTAAGGAAGATGCAGACACAACTGTCTGCACCCCTCCAGACAGATGTGCCCTCAGGCCTGATCAATCTTCCATCAAGCTGGAGCCCAATATTTGCTGCTCCACATGTCTACCCTATTGCACCCCACAGCAAGCCTGGTAGCTCATGAGTTTCACAGCACATTTACAGCCTGTTGTATTGGACGTATAACGTACCAGAGCAGGAGAGAAGCCATGGTGCTGCAAAGCAGCAGGGATCATACTCCCCTTACCTTTAAAAAGCACATTTTCCTTCTGAAACTTGGTTCTGGTCCTTGTCATTGCCACATGGTTTACTGCAGCCCCTTTTGTCTTACATAATCTAGAGCACTAGGTCTTGGTGTTGTGATGCTCAGCTGCTGAGAATATATCTGTGTTGCCTGGCCATTCCTTTACTATATAAAACCACATTATTTAACAATTAATTAATTAATACAACGAGCTAGTCATCATGAAATAGTGACCTGAGCCTGAGACAAGAGAGAATGAGCTGCTCCTGACAGCTGTCACATAAAGCACCACCTGCAGATGGTGATGCTCTGCAGTGCTCAGGACACCAGCATAATGCACCTGCATAAACTAAACTGAGTTTCTCTTACCAATCCGCATACACACACATACCCACTGGGCTACTTAAAAACAGGTACACGTTCCTGATGGACAGCTCTTCCATGGAGCAGCATCAGCACATTAACAATATTTGGTTTAAATTTCTATTGCAGAGGAAAACATAACAAAACTATATCGTAGATTTGCTTCCAATCAGAAGGCAGATGGAGTGCTATTAGCCACAGAAGTGCTGTATTATTAACTGAGATACCGGTCCTGTCCTTGTAGATGGCTAACATGGTGTCTTTGCTTCCATTATTAACTGAGATCTATACAAAGTAAATGGAGTCAATATGGTGAGTAGAGTTTGTAGTGATAAACTAGATCAAAAATAGTAGTCTACTGTGTGATGAGCTGCTGATGAGAATTGCTCCCTACACTCCAGTCTGTTGTCATCTAAGATGTACTAAGACTTAATAAATGTTAGACGTGACAAACCCACACCTCCTGCATTTCACAACAGCTTGCTACAGTCTGTATATATTCCATTCTTTAACTGGACTTTATGCCTGCATGTTAGCAGCTGATTTCAGCTATAATAGCAGATTTAATATGTCAGGTTTTAGAAAAATTCCTCTCTTTCATATAACTGAACCTGGAATCATTATTGATTTTAACTGCCCTTGCTTATCCTCCTTTTCTTGTACCTGAAATTACAAGTGATACTAATTGTTAACATGTGTAGCAATAAGCTCCTGTCACTGTTCCATCACTTCATCTCACAGCCCTGATGAGCCTTGAATCCACTTTCTTAATTTTTAATGCACTGCCACCAAGAAATCCCTAAAGCTTTTACCATGACCAGAAGCGACTGCCCTCAGATGTCACTGCCATCTTGGTGAGATTCCTCTGACTGAGAGCAGGTGTCTACCTGCAGCATCTACAGCTGAACCACTGACTCTCCCACAGGCAGGGGACAAAAAGAGTGCAATTCTGTTCGTCCTCATCACATTGTTTTCCCCTGCATTTCTGAGTGTTTCAATGTGGCATATACTTAAATATGCCTTAGCAAAAGATTTCTGCAATGAAATAATAAAAAAATCCAAAGCAAAAAAACCTTGCCTTCAATGTTCTTCACTTCATTAGTAGATTAACAAGACCAGACAGGAGAACTGTGATATTTCTGTTCCAGGCAGACTTCAAATTCACACCTATTATGATCCAAAATTATGGTTTTAATTAATGTGTTCTCTTTCCCAATAAACATTAAAAAAAACCTTAACAGTAAAGAACTAGATCTGCTGAGATTCAGAGTAGTCAGAGCCCTTGGTGTTTTGCGCTTGCTAGGGCCTGGCTTCTCAATTTGATTACACTGCTGTAAATCACAATCTACTCAATAATGTCACACAGAAGCAGTGCAGTCAAGAAAAATACTGGAACCAATATAGGAGCTGTATGAACTTTACGTCCAAAACTCACTAATTTTTACAAATATTTTTATGCAGTTTATTTGAGTCATATGTTTACACTTTTTGCCTACTGAATAATCCTAGTTGTTTACAGAAGAGTGTAAAGCAGCCTTGATATAACAGATCAAGAATCAGCCTCCAGACAGGTAACAGAAATGGTAAGATATGCAGATGCTAAAACACTGTGTTGCTACTGTATTGTAGGGATATATCTCAGGATGAACTTGACACTTACCAGCTTGGGAGGTTTTGTATTCATTCTTTGGCAATGGAATTGATTTAGGAAATAATCATTTAGGTAATTAGAAGTCCAAAGCTACCTTTTTCTGGCTCAATAATATCTTCTGCAGTCAGGACCTACCTGTCTCTATTGTCTGTATGTCTGGCAGATGTCTGCGAGGGAAGTACCCCACTCCTTGCACGGCCTTTGAACAGCAACACAACTGAACAGTGTCCGTAATTCACACCTTATGAATATCCAGAAAACAGTATCATTTTCACACTGTAGCTTAATCTTCTCAGCCTCCCTGAAACCTCAGGAGCACCTTTCTTCCAAAAGATAAAAAATATCTGCACACTCAAGAGCAGATATTGAGTTCAGTAGCCACAGAATACAAAGTCATACAAGGCTTGGGGACCACTGGAACCATCAATCTCTCCAAAAGTACTTGATGTCACACCCTCCAGGACAACCCTCTGGTTGTTTTTTCCACAGGTGATCTGACTGTCCAGGAAAAAATTACTTGCTGCCCTGTGTATTGATAATGTGTTGAGCTATCACAAAGGGTAGCTACTCTGCAACTTTATAAATATGCATATGTATTTGTATATTGGAATTCAAGAGACCTTGGCTTATGAAATGGGAGAAAAATGTAAGGGGGAAAAGAGGGAAAAATGAACCCTATCTTTCAGAGTTTATCATCCCAACATAAACCAAGAGACAAGAAGTAGATTCAGTTAGGAAAGCATTAAGAGACCATGAGCTTCTGTTTCTTTTCTTTCAGATTCATTCTAACAAGCAGACTGAGGCTGAACAATGAAATAGTTAAATATTCTGGATTAAACATTTATCTTAGAGCATTTGCCTTTTCACACATAAATTAAATTTTCTTGTTTAATCTCTGTTTTTCTTCTAATTATCTCTCTCCACACACACTAATGGCTCACAGCTAGCATCTCTTTTCAAGCAAGATGATTAGGAAGTGTCTGTTGTTGTTGGGCTTTCTTTTTTTCTTTAATTTTTTCCTCCTAGAGATGATAATACTGTTCACTTGCTATGCAGAAGCAGTTATAAGAATATACATAAGAGGAAGTATAGACCAACAATTTAGGCACCTTCTAGAACAGGGCACAACTTACATTTTTGATATCACATTTTTGCAGATGCTTTAAAATGATGGTTCCTGTATTTCTTCTTCCATCTCAACACTTATCATCTCTTTTTCAGCTGAAACATTGTGTGCATGTGTGGGTAATGCCTTAGAACTGGATAAATGGTAAGACTTACAAAGAAGCACAGCTTCATGCTATGAAAATGGGTAAGAATTGAGAATATTCAGGCCACAGGATGTAAATAGCAACTTTCTAGAAGCTACATAGCTAAAAGAAATTAACCACAGGGCTGGACCCTAAACTTTCTTTGTTTCAGTTGTATACTCTTTGCCCCCTTAATAAAAGATAACCTCCAGCTCTAGATTGGACTTTGAAAGGTCTTCGTGAAGCACTTCCTTTTAAATATAGAAACATATGTATAGATGTAAATATACATATTATAGCAATATATAAAAATAGTAATAGAAAGCACTTGTATCGCTGCCTTCTACCGGGAAGAATTAGATCCACCCACAGGCATACTGTTGCATATGGACCAAGCTCTCCTTTTTCTGCTGGTGTGGAGTTTTAAGAGGACAGTGACAGCCTTAAAATCCTCAAACAGACAGAGGTATAGACCGACAGACACACAGCTACATCCATACATTTATGTATACTCACAAAAACATACACACTTTTCTGTAAGGATGTGCACCTCTAAAGCATGTTATTAACAGCATTGTCCAAATGCCACTTAGACACTGACAGGCTTGAGGCATTGGCCATCTGTCTAGGAAGCCACTTCTATAGTATAGTAATAAAATTATTTTAAAGTGTAACAATATGCTTTAATTTTTTGCCAGCTCTGAATTAGTCAGGTAGTTGGACTAGATGATTATTTCAGGTCCTTTCCAACTGAACTATTCTTTTCTTTTCTATTCTATTCTATTCTATTCTAGCCAGTGAAGTTCCTGACTTTGTCCTCAGTCTGAATACACAGTATAAAATGTAGGATGCACTGAAAAAAAATGAAATCATACATAAACTACCATGCCTATATCACTGTGAAGTACATTTCTGGTGTTTTTTTTCATCATTTCAAAAGTACAGCTTTCAACTGACTTCCCTTTATATATATCACATCACAAACAAGTACATCTCACTTATATTTGTGTTCCGCTATCGCAGCTCATCAGAGCATTTGGCTATCATTTGGCTCGAAGCATCTCCAGCCTTGCCAATTAATTGATGAAGAACCATTAAGAGACAAATATATCATCTGCATTTTAAATGCTCGAATGGAAGGTTATTGAAGTAATAACTGGCAACATCAAAACCATTAATAAAATATGGGTTGGGAATAGCAAATTATGAATTTCCGTACCTAGTTCCCAAAATAAATTTGCTCTTGAAGGTAGTTTTAGCACTTTCAATGACATAGATGAATGATGCTGATTAAAAAGGAGTGAAGAAAAGATTATCACTTTAGCACAGAAACCACTGGCATCATTATCAGTCTCATCTAAATAAAAAATGTTAAATTTTTCAGTGACTTCATATCCTTGCTGTGAAATTGCAGGTGTTGCTGTGTAGTGGTAGTTTGAGCACAAGATAAGGCAAAAATGGAGCTAAAGTAGGTTAGACCAAGAACAAAATCCCACAAAACATGAGAAAATGTGATAGTTCTGTGGCTTTAAAATAGGTTGTTTGTGGGCATGTTGTTTCTGCCAGTGATGTGATGTCCCTTACAACACAAACGGAAACAATCATAGGGGTTTGCTATAGGCCACCACACCAAGATGATAAAACTGGTAAGTCATTCTTTATGGAACGAAGGGAAGCCTGCAAGTCTGCCCTTTTCCTCATGGGGGATTTCAACTTGCCAGATATCAAATGGGAGCACCACTTAGCAGGTACAAGCTTGTCCAGAAGGTTCCTAAACCATCTGGATGACAAGTTTATGGTGCAGATGCTGAGAGAACCAACCAGGAAAGGTGCTTTCCTTCATTTATTACTTGTTAACAGGGAGACTCTCGCAGGTGAGGTAGAGATTGGAGGCTGTCTCGGTCACAGTGACCATGAAGCAATTAAGTTCAACATCTATGGTTACAGGAGGATAAATAAAAAGGGCTTCTATAAATACATTAATAGCAAAAGGCAGGTCAGAAATAACGTTGGCCCATTACTTGATATTCAGGGACAACTCATAAAGAAGGATAGAGACAAGGCGGAGACATGTAATGCTTTCTTTGCCTCTGTCTTCAACACTGATGACATGCTTGGGCACCCCTAGAGCCTGGGATTAGAGAACAATGACTGTGAAAACAATAGTCTCCCAATCAACCCAGAACTGGTACAGGATTTTGTGCTCCAGTTGAATCCCTATAAGTCAATGGGGCCTGACAGGATTCATCCAAGGGTACTTAAAGAGCTGGCGGAGGTCATAGCAAGACCTCTCTCAAT
>VZZY01020961.1:25668-85150 GCA_013400335.1 Eurystomus gularis
AGGTTGAACATGAGCCAACAGTGTGCCCTGGCAGCCAGGAAGGCTAATGGAGTCCTGGTGTGCATGAAGCATGGCATTGCCAGCCGGTCAAGGGAGGTGATTGTTCCGCTTTACTCTGCACTGGTGCGGCCACATCTTGAGTCCAGTGTTCAGTTCTGGGTGTCCTGGTACAAGAAAGATATAAAGCTTCTGGAGTGTGTACAGAGGAGGGCCACAAAGTTGGTGAAGGGTTTAGAGAGGATGCCATATGAGGAACAGCCAAAATCACTAGGTCTGTTCAGCCTGGAGAAGAGGAGACTGAGGGGAGACCTCATCGCAGCTTATTGCTACCTCACTAGGGAGGAGGGAAGAGCCGGTGCTGATCTCTTCTCTCTGGTGACCAATGACAGGACTCCAGGGAATGGTAGGAAGATGTGTCAAGGGAGGTTTAGGTTGAATATTAGGAGGAAGTTCTTCTACCAGAAGGTGGTGGAGCATTGGAATAGGCTCCCTGGGGAAGCATTTATGGCACCAAACCTGACAATGTTCAAGATGCATTTGGACAACGACCTCAGACACATGGTGTAAGGGTTGTCAGGCACTGGGCCAAGCTGTCTGGGGAGGCAGCTGAACCACTAGCCTTGCTGAGATTTTGAGGATGTGAAGATGTGGGGATAGGGGGACAGGGTTAGGTGGTGTATGTGGTAGTGTTGGGCTAATGGTTGGACTCAATTATCTTGAGGGTCTTTTCCAACCAGAGCGATACTGTGATACTGTAATCACTTAGAAGGAGCCAATATCTAGTTAATGAGTAAAGATGTAAATTATCAAGAATAATTAATGTTGTTATCACAACCCAAAGACATGAATAAGCTTCCTAGGGTGGGAATGAATAGGCCATGGGGCTCAGAAGTACTCTCTCTGCCACGTATTTGCAGGGAGGCTATAGGTGTGCCTCTTTCCTTCTCTATACACTTCTTTCCTCTCCCACTCTCTCTGTATTCTTGTCAATTTAAAATTTAAACTCTTTGCAGAAAGACCGGCTCTCACTATGTGGTTTGTACGGTCCCTCGCACAATGAGGCACCAATGTAATGCAAATCACGGTATTAAATATTCATACAAAAGCTTCATAGTGCGACTGCATGAAATCAGAACAATCAGGGAACAGGCATAAGCTGAGTGCCTAGGTAAGATGAAGCACACAGATTTCTATTACAATTGCAGCCTCATTAGAGGAAGTGTGCTGACATAAGCTGTGTTTTCATTGTCGTAAGCCCAATTTCATAACCATGTATTACAGTTATGAGTTCTTCTTGCAAGGCATAATGTTTTCACTTTTGGCTGTGCAATCACATATTGTTAGCTTAAGACATTTCAAACTTACAAATGGCTCTGTAATATGTGGTGTTTTCAGCTATAAAATTGTTCCTTAAAAAATAATCTGAGGCATTGGCCACTGGAGCCAATGTCACCTAACAGCAAATAAATTTTGGCAATAAATTAGAAGTTAACTACATAACTGCAAGCAATTCCTTCAACTAAGAATTAGTCATATATTTTCTTTCCATCTAATAAAAACACCACCAAAATGCTATGCAAAGTTCCTGTTCCTATCTGATTCTTTGCTTCAGAAATGGTAAAGGATGTGTCCAGTAATGAATTACTTGCAGCAGTTTGTAGGACATTGCTCTGAGAATTTTAGCTGGAATGCCTGGATTGAGCCAGCCTGTTTTGGAAAACTTGCCTTACTCTATAATCCAGATAAGGAGTCAAAAAACCCACATGTGAATGGCTTGGTAACATGAAAATACAGGGAGTAAAATCAAATTCACACTCAATAAAAAGCTTTTTTTTTTTGGCCCTTTACTGAATGATTGAGCCTGTCTCTGGATATATTATCTATTTAGTCTGTAAATTGTTCAAGGCAGCTTTTATCTCCTGTTTGTCAAGAAGCATTCTTTCTTGTAAATTATAGCTGTGGAAGCTCATCCTTACTCTAGACTTCCTCACTGACACTGTTTCTTTTTAGAGGAAGAAAACATGGCTGGTGTCCCTCATAATGAATTCATATGCAGTAGACTTTATGTAAATATGTGTTTCTCACAGTGGACATGAATTGAAATATTAGGGATTTGACTTATGGTTAATATTTTGTACCTTAAAGCTTTAGACCACAGGACTTCAGTGTGCTCTCTAAAGGTAGACTTTTTTTTTTGGACAATATTTTCAGGAATGACCAATAACACACTTGAAAGACAAGTGGGCAACAGACCTAAACCACAATACAGCATTTACAGATGATCGTAATTTTAAGAGATCACTGAAAGCTGTTACATCTTTATCATTCTTAGCTTCTTCTTGCATTTGATAGGAAAATAAATCCACATGTGGCATGCTGCCTGCAGAACCTCTTGGGTGCAGCTACAAGATGGGAACCAAAGCACAGCAGGGCCAGTGGGGTTGTGTTGCCACCAGCATGACCAAGTAGGGATAAAAAAAGACCCAACCTCCCTCATTCCTAGTGGAATTATGCATTGAATTTAAAGTGTTCAGAACCCTTGCCCACTGTAGGCACACAAATGAAGCAGCACTCAGAGCACCCTCAAGGTTCACCTTTGTGAGAGCTCATGAGATCTTCATCTCTCTCACTCCAGTCCAGAACAACTGAAAAGAATGCTGGTGTGGACTTGCACTCTTGTGGCTTCCCCAGAGCTGCCCTTGCACCAGGCTATTCGTAGGGAAGGAAGTGATTGCTGGTTTGGTGGCACTTGCAGCAATATCAAAATGTATGGAAAGACTTTCCCTGTTTTATTTCTTTAAAGGACTCATATTTATTTATTTGATGAAGATAGTTCTTATTGGTAGTAGCATGTAATAATAAAAGATTAACAATAATCATCATCATTATCATTATCATTGTTAGAACCATACTCGTAGTCTTTAGTTATCTGTTTGTGTTACAGTGATATCTGACCAGTCCAACCTTTGATCAAAGCTCTGTGATACTTAAAGCTTCACCAGCTCCAGATTGCATTTGTTTCACACCAAAATCCAAATTCCATAACCAATCTCTTTTTCTCCAAGCTATAAATTCACAGATATGTCTTTGTGAGAGAGCCCCTTGGTGATGACCAGGGAGGAGGGAGGAGAGTTCATTCATTACTTCCACATCCAAAAAAAGAGGGAGCAGCTTTTATGGAAGACCTTCATAGATTAAATGTCACAGGCATCAGACAGGAGAGAAAGCAGAGGTCAGGTGTGGGAGGTAAGCATGTTCCAACTTTGCTGCTGAGCTGCATTTTGATATAATACTGTGGAGCACATCTCATTTCCCTGCTTTTCACAGAAAGAAAATCTAGGCATATGGTACGGCCAGAAAAACCCTGATCTGGATCCAGGTAAGTCAACAAGTCTTGACACAGCCAGAGATATGAGCTGGCTGATGCCCTGATCCTGTGGGCTTGGATCACATACGGGCAGTGTACAGAGCTAGGATATTTCTGCATTAATATTTGTAGGACTTTTAACAGACTGTATGAAAAAAAATGCACTTTTTTTTTTAATATACCATCAGCAACTGCTGTTGCTACCTCTGGCCTCTGATTCAATAGCAACACGGGCATATTTCTTTAATAGGAGAGGTTCCCTGAGAACTTCATGTTCTCAGTCAGTTTATTCATGAACTGTGGAAACATCATTAACATTCACTCTGAGGAAAAGAACAGCTTTTACTGCATCCACATTCACTGGATGTCTCACTTGATCCCATATGTTGCCCATCACATTGAGCACTCATTCCCTTGGACCATTTCCTCCCAGTAAACAGAGAGCACATTCTGGGAAGTACAACAATGTATCTTGAGAAAGCAAACAGTTTTTAGCCGCAAGAGAAACACAACTCAAATGTTTCGAGTGATGAAATAGAGACAGGACGTTTTCAACTAGGTTCAGAGGAGTTCTTGTAAAAATGACACTGACCTATTAGGACTTACAGTAGCATTTAACTAATCATGTGGGGAAGTGTTTGTGGCGGAACTCAGCCTTGTAAATTATGGGATTTGTTTTTTAACCCACACTATGTAAATTTCCCTTCTGATTCAAGTGTGAATTTTGCAGCTGAAATACTGAAGGGAAAAAAACCAAACCAAACCACGTAATGTTTTTTTAAGCTTTTTTTCCCACACTAACCTGTGCTTCAGAGCTATGCTTGAGGACTGCCACTACATTTATGGTTTTGATACTTCTCGTACAAGACATATTTCTTTCCATTTTATTTTACAATAAGAGTCCATTAAACGCATACCAAGGGCAATTAGACATTATTGCAACTATCATATTTATTAACGGTTATTACCACCAATTCATTTCACTGCTTGTCACTAGCATCTTACGCTGACCCAGAAGTCAAGAAAAGAATAGCAAATTTAAGGGAAGATTTCTCCTTCAGAGTAGGAGCCATGGGGATCACTTCCTTTCTTCCTTTCCTCTATTTCTAAGTCTCACCATTTGTATATTTATGATATTCAACCAAAACCAACTCTCTGGATTCCCAGGTTTTCCTCCCTTGTTCTGATGAAGCAAATAATACATTTTTAGCTCATCTCCCTGTTCTCTAGAAAGTGTGCTTTTTAACCATCTTTAAAACATTTCCAGCTCTATAGCAATCTTAAATGAACCATGTCTGTAGACAGACACTGGAACAGAAGAGCAACCTGCAAAGTATTCAAATACATCACTGTTTCTGACTACAGTATTACCAAATTTCTATAATGCCTAATTGCATTCCACTTGGCCATAGTCACTATGAAAAAAAATACCAAAACCAGACACATAAAATAAAACACCTACAAATAATCCTCAGAAAAAAAATTCCTGAGAAAAAATAAAAGCTTTCTAGCTAATGTTAATGTTGATGTGCCACCATAAGTCGTCACAGCTCTTCACATCTTCTACTTAAATTCACTGTGATAGCTTTCCAAACCTGGCTTAATTATCACGTGGAGGTCACAAAAACTAAAAGGGAAGGACAAGAAATAAGGATGATGTCTGTAAGGTGCCTGGATGAAATGAACTATCAGCTTTTTGTATGGGTATCTAAAGTAAGTGTAGTTCTTAAACATTCTTCTCAAAAATTAATAATAAATCTGCCATGGGTTATCATTTTTAATTGGGAAGGGAGTTGTTTGGGTTTTTTTTAAAAAAGCACCTTAAACTGCTCTGTCCTATCTATTATTTCGAGTGAAACCAGCTGCAGTAGTAAAAGGGGACAGATAAAGACATAGGAAGGCATGAAGAGTGCAACCTGATAAGCACCTTCAAAGTCTGTGAACAGTAGCCAAACTGAAGCTGAGGAGTACACCAGTTGATGATTAATTCCAGTAAAACAAACAGAGCTACTCAGTGACATTCCCCATTTTCAACTGTTTTATGTTCCGTTCCTATAGTCTATGGCAAATCATCTGTGGCTGGAGCCAGTAATTGGCTTCGTATTGGCTTTCCAGCACAGGAGGCAGAATACTCAAAGCAATACGGCTCCTGGATACCAGCAGCTCATGTCCCAAAAGTTGGTTTACCAAAAGGAAATCTCCTCCTGTGTTCTAATCATATGCTTGATGGCAACATCCCATTTATAACTTCCCTCCTTTCCCCAGAATGATGCCAGGCTGTGCTGTGCAAAGTTTGTGATGATTTTTTTCATGTTTTTTTTTCCTCTGTTTTTGATAGATAGCTGACAGCCGGTGTTGCTTACTGCCAGTAAATAGTAGCTCTCCCAGAGAGAGTGCTGGCTCACCAGTCAGCTCTTTCTCAAGCATGAAGATCAGTCACCTTAACAAAAGTATTTGTCACTTGTGCTTTTTTTCAGTTGCAGCTGGAAAACAGTTATTTCTGGTGTTTCCATAGCTCCTGAAGGCCCCAGCCAGCTCCAAGGCCACTTCAGGATGGACCTACACTAACTACATTTTTAGAAGTATTTTTTAGTCACTGAGTTATCAATCTAAAGGAAGAAACAAAAGCATCAGGGAGATGGGAACGCAGGACTAGGTAGAGAGATCACTTGCAGAGTGACAAAGAGAGCTTGATCTTCACAGTCTGAGCTTGTGCCCTGCCCCTGTGCATGACACTTCTAATCATAGAATCATACAATGGTTTGGGTTGGAAGGGACATTTAAAACTCATTTAGCCCAACGCTCCTGCAGTAAGCAGGGACAATTTTAACTAGATCAGGTTGCTCAGAGCCCTGTCCAGCCTGACCTGGAAGGTTTCCAGGGATGGGGCATCTACCAGCTCTCTGGGCAACCTGGGCCAGGATCTCACCCTGGCCTCACTGTAAAAAGTGTCTTCCTTATATCTAGTCTGAATTCCCCCTCTATTAGTTTAAAACCATTAGCCCATTACACGTCGCAACTGGCCCTGCTAAAAAGATTGTCCCCATATTTCTTACAGGCCCCCTTCAAGTACTGAAAGGCAACAATAAGATCTCCTTAAAACCCACCAGTGGTTTCAGGAATAGGCTGTGGGCACTAGGCACAGGAAGGTAGCCACGGGGCTCAACAAAGCAGGGAAAAAACACAGGGTCCCCCGTACACGAACCTGCCTCTTCACAGTGGCACAAGAGATATGGGTAGGAAGGAGGTCGGGTGAAGGTTTTTGGCACATGTGGACAGTGAGCAGGTGATATATCCCAGGTGAGTGCCTGGAGGAGATGGATGCTTGAGTTGTCCTTGAGATTTGCTGCCTACTTGCCTGTCCCTCGAGCTCTGTGATAGATTTGGTTTTGAGTTATTGCTGTCAGCTCTTTGGATGAGGCTTCTGTCTGTTTCATAACTCTATTTAGTACCAGCTTGCCCAGTATGTCTTTCATATCTATAATGATAAAATAAAACATTATAAATTTACCCAACAGATTACAAGACCATGGCTCAGACATTTCTCTTGATGCAAAGAATACTGCTTTTAATTGTAACTGTTGGCTCAGAAGGCCTTCCTAACTACAGATTATTTGCCTTTACACACAAAAATATTTGTTTTTTACAGGGGAAAAATATGAAGCTGATAGAAAAGATACAACTGAAACCTTCATAAACTCTTGGTCATTACAGACAGAATTCACCTGCTTGTGTCCAGCAGGACACATGCCAGCAGCAGCCACCAGGTTCAGCCTTTCAGCTGCCTCCCTGACTCCATGACCAGGAGAAATCTACTTCCTAATAGAGGCTGGCTGCAGCCACTTTATCTCTTCTGTCACTTAACAACTCCTTCCCTTATTATAGCAGTGATACTAGTGTTTTTATACCCCAGTATTTGTGTTGGCTCAGACTGACATCCCAACAAGGTCACCATTCTCAAACCGCATGTCTGAAAGCCAGACTAGAGAGCTTCAAGAAAACTAAATTTTTAAAATGTTTCTTTATACCTTAAAGCTGACTGTTGAAAAATATTCTCACTAATTCCCCCTTCTTTCTTCACAGCAAGCTTAGCAACATGAAACCTATGCACTTTTCAAGCCTACAAGCTCCTGTCAGCTCGATTTTTCTTTTGCAGTGGGGTAACCAGCCTGGCAGTAATGCCTTTGGCCGCACTGCTGAGGAGCAGGGACAAAATGTCCATCTCCTGGACATGCACCAGTGCAGGCTTGGCAGTTTTTTGAAGCTGCACAAGGCAGAGAGCTGGAGTCTGTGTCCCCACAGCCACTTAGATTTGTCATATCACAAAATGACAGGAAAACATCAGAACAGAGATGTGAAGAGTGAGAGATAAGTTGACATCTTCCAATACCAAGACAAGGAAAGCAAGCTTGTGCACGGGTAACTAGGTAGGGTTAGCAGCTTTATATCATTTTCTGCTTTAAATGAGCATGTTCATGCAGAATGCATCTTCACATGCCTCAGGATCTTTTCTGAAACTCAATCCTTGAAAAACAGTACTTCTAATAGACTAGCCAATTTGCCAGTTATTTCTAAGGAGGCATTTTGAATCCTCTGTGTATAAAATGTATTTTTCCCACTCTTGCTTGCTGTGAGTAGACTGTGTTTCTTTCATGGGTAGACCATCTTATGTCTTACAGTGCATTATTTTGGAGTTACTTAATCATACTTGTGTTTGCAGTTTCAAGTAAAGTTCTGTTTAACCTTTCCTTTGATAATCTGGCTTTCTCCATGGTAAGCTCTATGAATACTTGCCTTGCCATGGTGTACACCTTAGCCTAACTTCCTGCCGTGGTGAGTCATCTGATGGCATGTATGTAGAGTGAGCAGCTGGTCTCAGTATGCACAATAACTCATTTTCTTCCCTGAAAGCTTTGGATAGACATGCACCAAATTGCAGACCTGCCCATTTTTTGCCAGGACTTCACAAGGAAGCCAGAAGCAGGCCATAGGCCAGATGAACCCTCTTGGTGGGTCAGAGACCACGGTTATAGACAAGGCATTTAATGCATGTAACAGTTACATGGTACTCACTTACGTATAAGTATCATATTGGTACATACTTACTTGTATGCCCAAGTGCAAACTCTAGCTACACAGTAACAGATGTATGTAGATGTAAGACATAGGAGTTTATAATAAAACAAGATCATTCAGCAAGATAAGCAGCAAGGTCTGTATACCAGCTCACTATATTGTCACAGCCACTTCCTGGAGAGTATAGATCTCAACCCTTTAATGCTAGCTCTGCAGAGGAGGTCAGGTTATACTTTGCTTTGCTTCCAGATGACACTGTGGAGTGTCAACGGGCAGACTAAGTATCTCTGCTCCTTCCCAAGAAAACACACAATTGTCCTGCCAGTTAATAAAGTGTAATCACCTACAGAAAGCTGCAGCAGTTAAAGCAAAGACGGTCTGCTTACAGCACAGTTCTCTAAGACACAGACAAAAATAATCTGTATGACATGAGTACAACTCATTGCCCTTGACATTCAGCATCATGGTCAAAATCCAAAGTGGTGTCTATTTGTGTATTTTCAAAACTTCAGGTTCTTTGCCTTTATCCAATTAAGTTGCTTTCATGAAACTGTAGAATCTCCAAATCTGATCGTTTTGGAGTAGAAGGCAATAGAGGAACATTGCCAAGATATCAAAAGAATAGTTTATCTCTGATCCAGACTCCTTCTCAGCCTGACATATAAACAGTCATTGTCAATAAAGAACTATACTGACCTATAAACTCAACTGAAGGAGTCAAATGCTAAGTCATATAATTCTACTTATATTTAATTTCAGTAACTATGATGAATATAACTATATAATAACTGATATTCTAAACTGAATGGGCAGCTGTCATCGAAAGAAGGATTCAGAGGCTGAAACTTCTGTTTCTTTTTAACATAAAAGATGGCTAGTACTGAAAACATTGTGTTAGTCATCAACTTCTCTGTTATTCTTTAGTTTCTCTATGAATACAAAGACAAGTTTATTTCCCTATACCTTTTTTCTCTCCCTGGTTTTAAAGAGACTTACAGTAGAAACACCAAATACTGAAAAACAACTGCATTCTGAGGCTATATTCTGTCATTTTATTGACACTAAAGAAAATTCTGTTCCCCAAGCATTGTTTCTGAAAGCATTGGGATCACTCCTGAAGAGATAATGGTGAAAGAAGAATAGGAAACTTTGGCTAGTTAAAATGGAAAGAAAATATGAATATTATTTTTATTACTTCCTGTTGTTTGAGTTTTATTATTATACTACTAATATAACATTTGCAGAAGGTGCTTAGGTTTTAAGACATCTATGGAGAACATAAAAATGACAAATGCTAACAAAAGGTAAGAAAGGGGGTTATTAAAATATAAGAATATTGAAATACTTATCGATTAACATGCTAATCAAAGCAGAGAATACATGGATCATTACAGATTTAAATTCAAATTCCCAGGTTGAGATGCTTAATTTTTCTTTAATAGCCTCAAAGCAATAACATATCTTTAATCAAAGAAGTTCAATATTGCACATTATAGTGTAATAACATTTGGCTTTAAAAACTCACTTCCAAATAAATTAACAAAATGCAGGCACATTAAAACAAGTTTAGGGAGACATCCTTTAGCGACTCTTTTTATTTCATACTTCTGCAATGAAAGGCCTTTGGAAATGAACAGATATGCTTCACAGAGAGCTAAATCCTGTCTTTTGCTGTAATAAAATTGGGATACTGATGTAGAATATTGGAGATTTGACTTCCTTTCTAAAGCAACGATAATTAGCATTTTGCATAAGATCAGATGGATTCTGGCAGTCTTGGAAAACAGAGATCATCTCTTTATGAACAGACTGTACTAATATTACGGAAAAATCTGATAATCACAGTCACTACATAATTACTCTTGGTCATAGACACAATGGATAAGACTTCCAAAAGTATCTACAAGATGCAGGACTGTAAGTCCTTGTGCCTTAACCTCAAGTTTTTCCCTGATGATGTGGTCTTGTTTCCTTTTTTGGGATGCGGGTTCAGAATCCTAAATTCATCAAGTCTAATTCTACCTTAAGCCATATCGGTTACCTACATCTCAGCCTTCTGCTGGACCTTAAAATGTGCCTTTTCAAGTCATAGGAACCTTTCATCTTCACAGAAAGTTATCTGAACCTCTAGGCTCATTTCATGTAAGAGGCATCCAAAAACCTTTTTCTACTGTTACTATAACCTTGGCATGCCCTTCTGTAGAAACCTACCAGACAGATATCTGCCAGGACAGATCTTCTGCTTTTTCACAGACCCAAATCCCACCTGATGTTCCACTTTTCCAAAATATCATTATGGCCTGAGAAAATCAAGATAACATAGAATATCAGCACAGAGTCAGTGACTTCATCAAAACACACACACACACACAAAAGGTATTTTGGTAGCAAGGTTTTCCAGAACTTACTTGGCAGACCTAATGTTCTTGGATCTGTTCAAGCCAAAAGTCAAGGCAGAAGGCTACGTGGCTTCACTACCCTCCACCAAACTTCTTGCAGAGCAGAAACGAACTCCTTAGCCAGCTAAAATGGGAATTTAATCAAGTACAATCTGTAAGCATCATTTACAGTAACACCCTGGCTCCTGGCTATCTTTTGTAACAGTAGCTCCACAAGAGTTATCTTTCATAAGAAGGCTGTGAAACAAACAAACAATTTTTTTTTCTTTGATTTATCACAACATGTAAAAAGCTAGGGTTTTTTTTCAGTCAAATTTCATAACCTTCCTCTTTTTTAATAATGATGACACTAAGACTCTCCATGCCTTCTGAGGAAAGCCAGAAAAAATAATTGCAGTTTACAAAAAAAACCTCAGTATAATCTGAATTTAGAGTATCACACTGTTATCTCACTCACATACTTTATTTCTCACCTGTTAAATTATACTTGCTGGGAACACAGCCAAGGAACAACTGCTGGCATTGTCACTCTTTGTAAGGAACAATATTACAGATATTACTTAGAGAACATGGGTGGGTTGAGGGGTTTTTTTAAACTTGGAATGGAAAAATATCTTAGAAGCTATTAAAGAGAAGACAAATTAACTGGGAACTTAATCCATTGCTTTGTTCTTTGGAAATGGCTAAATCTAATAACTGTGAAGAATTGTTACAGATGTTCAATATCTTGCTGAAGAAAATATCTATCAAATAGATTATATCTCCCCACCACTCCCAATCACAAAGCGAGTGTTATGAACACATCTCGAGGAGATGTGGCAGGCAAAAAGGGAAACACTAAACATTTTCTAATACAGAATTTATTGCCTGAACATGGTGCAAACAACTAAGTTAATTTAAAATTTCCTAAATATTACGTGTCTGGAAGTGGAACAAAAAGGGTCTGATTTTGCTTGTGATTCAGTCTCTTTCTGTTCTTGTAATGACATAGAAGACAACAAGGGAGATGAAATGGCTTGCCTGCTCTGCCCAGGCTAGAGGAGCTGCCAGGGCAAAGGAGCAGACTGTCTGGCTTATGGAGAGTGGGATTTCACAACACACTGTGGCTGTTCTGCAGCACCACAGCTGATCTCACTGGGCTGAGGCAAGAAACAAATATTGTCACAAAAATTCCACTGTTTCTGAGCTTCACCTTCTGCATGGTTCAAGGTTGAATTGAGGTTTTTTATTTATTTATTCTAATGCCCATTATTCTTAAATATTTGCTCATTATTTTTTGGTAATAAACTGTCACAAAACAGAAGGACTTGAAAACTAAGTTAATTTTGTCCCTCTTGAGGTAAGGATCCTCTCTGTAGCATTATCTAGTAAATGCTTCACACCGAATTTTCAGCGTAGATTATGCTTGGGTTATGCTTGGATTATGCATTTCCAGGAGGACTTGAAGCTGATCAGATTTTCATCTCTTGGTATGCATTGAGCGCCACACTTTTAGGACCTGAAGACCCTGAAACCCAAAAAATATCCCGAATTAAGACAGGCCTTTAAACTGCATTTACCCTTTTGTGTGGAATGCACATGTGCATTATCACTGCATATGCAATGTAAATGTATACGCAAATCCTGCATCGCCAAACCTTCCTCTTGAAAACCTAGCTAATCATAGAATCATTTTGGTTGAAGAGGCCAACCATTAACCCAGCACTGCCAGGTCACCACTAAACCATGTCCCTGAGCACCACAACTACAATCTCAACAGTAAAAATGTATTAATATATATTATAGCATTTTTTCTCACAAACAGTGTAGAACCTGGTATAGTAGTGCTGGGTATGAAAACAAAGAATAAACTTTTCAAGATCATTATTTTAAACATATGTGCCCCCCCACCCCCCCACCCCCCCTTGTTTATTATGATGTAATTTTAGTGTAGAGCTATCGGGATTATATTGGGATCGCCTTTCAGTTTTCCCAGGCTACTTATATGTCTTTCAGTTGTGCAAAGATAGAAGCGTCTGTAATTTTTTTAATGTCTGGGGCATTTCTGATCACTGTAAATAGAGCAGCTTTTGCATATAGTCCCACTGTGAATTACTTCGTTTCTAAACACAGTCCTGAATAACCACTTGCAAATGGCTTTGCTTCAAGGCAGTTAGACACTCAGATGCTCTGTAAAGATTGTTTGTCAAAGATAAGTACTCCAGAAGGTTGTAAACAAGCTTCAGATATAACGTAAATGCATTGCTGTTACAAATACCTTGTCTTTGGTGAATTCTTGGCTCCATTAAAGTTGCTGGGAATTCTGCCATTGACCTGTCTGGGGCCAGTATTTCAACTATTTGTTCTGTTTTAACGCAGGACCATTGGGAACTTCAGCACATCCCCCACTGAAAAAAGATCTCATGCAAGCAACAACACTACATCCTCAGCTGAGCATCAGCTCTCAGATCAAAAAGTCCCCCTTCTGCAGCATCCCCAGCTGGTGATGAGTGAGTAGGGACTAAGATACCTCCAGTTTCCCCCCTTCGGTTTCACAGAATCATAGAATGGTGGAGATGGGAAGGTACCTCTGGAGATCATCTCATCCACCCTGCTGCTCAGAGTAGAGTCAGTGAAAGTAGGCTGCTCAGGGCTATGTTTAGCTGTTTTTTTAATATCTCAAAACGTGGAGATAACGTCTCTGGGCAACTTGTGCCAGTGTTTGAGCACCCTCACAGTGAAAAAGGTTTTTTTCTCAAGTTTAAACAGAATTTCCTGTATTTCAGTTCATGTCCACTGTGTCTTGTCCTCTCACTGGGCACTACTGGGAAAAGTCCAGCTCCATCATTTAATCTTCTCCATCAAACACCTACAGATATTGATAAAAATCCTCTTCACCTTCTCTTCTTCAGGCTGAGCAGTCCCAGCTCTCTCAGCCTCGCCCTGTGTAGTCTTGATTCAGAAAAGCAGTTAATCACGTGTGGTGAACCGACCACACATGGTCTGCGCGCCCGACTGCGACAACATGCTTACCAGACTTTTGTGTTCAAAGGTCATCATATTTCATGGGAGCATGCAGACATGATGTAATTCCATCCAGCTCCAGAAAAGAGTTCCAATATTTAAAAGTTGTTGCAAAAGCGAAATCCATGGACTCCCTATCTAACCTCTTCAGTTATTCAACAGCGAAACAAGGAAGTCATAAAATCCCGAGCGTCACAGCCTGTGGAGCTATGGAGTCTGCAGTGGCCCATCTGAAGGGCTACACTTCTGTCAGTTCTTCAGTCAGACTTTGGTCAAGATACCCCTTGTCTGCAGATCTGCAACAGTACATTTGAGACAATAGAGTTCTACTGCATGGCTTGTTTATTTCAAACACAATTATTTACTTGAAAGCCACAAAAGAAATCGATTTCCCCAAAGAGAGTTATTTAAATTAAAGCATTTCCTCCAGAATAGAACTTTAAATTAGAAAATAAAATTGCATACAAGCATAAAGTTGACATTTCAGTTTAATTAGGAAGACTAATATACAAATGCTTGTTGTTAATATCAAAACAAGTCAGACTCCAAACTGCTGGTAATAATGAAATGAAAATTAGGTGCACAGATGAGACACTAAGCTAAACTTGGACTGCTCTTCACTAATTCTCATATGTAAAATTCATCCCATTACAGAAGATCAATAAATGGTTCATATATCATCAAGCACTACCTGAGGCCTTGCTTCACATAGCAGGCAGGGTCCTCGTATTAAAATTCAGAAATGTGAGCTCTTGAATCAGTATTATTAAGATGCTAAAATTCTGTACTAGTGCTTTACATTTCTACACAGGAAAATTATATTCTCACTGTCATAAATTATTCTGTGACCTATATATAACAAGCTTTAAAAAAAAAAAACAAACCAGCTACCATAAATGGAAAGGAAGAAGTTAATAGGTCCTGTGCTAAATGCCTACAGAGAGATGTATTTCCTTCACTTGGAACAATTTAATTTAATTTTTTCAGCCAGGAAGTCCTCATGTCATATTAACAAGTTGAAAATTATCTGTATGGATGTGTCCAGCAAAATGATACTATACCACAACACAAGGATTTAGTTTTCATTGAACAGAATTCAATCAAAAAAGTAAACTGCATCAGAAATAGCACAGTGACATTCATCCAGCTCTTCCTTTGGTGGTTCCTGGACCAAGAAATGGAGAGGACTGCGGTGTAAGTGGCTGCCCACAGAGGTGGTGGAAGCCCCATCCCTGGAGTCATTCAAGATCAGGCTTGATGGGGCTCTCAGCAGCCTGACCAACGTAGAGATGTCCCTACTCATGTGGGGAGGTTGGACCAGATGACCTCTAGAGGTCCCTTCCAGCATAGAACATTCTATGATTCTATGTTTCTAAGTGAAGAGCCCTAGAGAATACTGTTGTCAGGCATGTACTCAGAATTCAAGGCCCCCTTCTAACCAGCCCATTTACAACTTTAACCTTCAACCACATAGCCTATAGCCCTCATATAGCCCCTGCAGAGAGGCAGGCACCTTTTAAATTGGGCTTCACTCCCCTCCCCTTGAACACCAACCTCAAAATGCTACTTCATGCTCAGGTTTTCCTATTGCAAGGAAAGCAGTGGGGTTGGCAGGACAGCAGGTCTAATCTCATCCATCATTACCCTGGCCACAGAGCTGCATCACCACACAGAGGGAAACACTGTGTGCCTGGCTAATAACTGATCAAAAACACACATTGAGGACACCAGGGAGTAGTTCATGACTCCTTTACCCAAATTTTCCTGGATTAGTGTTCACAGTGCTTTGCTTCTGATTTGCAATCTAAGTTGAGCTCTGGATAAGACTCCAAACCAAAAAGCTTTTTGCTGCTGCATGAGAACAGCTCATACAGCTGTATGAAAGGGGAATTCTCCAAGACCATTGGCTGGGTTTATTCATAGGTTAAAAAAACCTATTTCAACTTAAACATAGTGCACAGATATCCTCTTGAATATACACAATGTGGTACAGACACATTTTATAAAAACGCCCTTTCACTATTCATTTCTGGTGGGTCTCTGAAACACTGACTTTCTGGACTGACCAATAGACCAGCCAGTCAGAGTATTATATTTAATTATTGGAAAACTGTTAAAGTGCTTACAATGGATTTATAGGAAACATACTCTACATCAGGCATCTTCAGACAGTAGTCAAGACTGACTTACTTTGCCTTCAGAACTGAATTAAAAGGCAACCAGAATATTAAATTCTGATTTTTAGGAAATAAAGTGTCTGATTTGCATAAATGCCAATATTCCAACAAGAAACAAAGCAGCAGAACTTCCCTGGGTGCCTTTTCAGAGTTAAGGGGCAGGGGAAGGTTTATTTAAAAGGGTTTGTAATGATAGGACAAGGAGTAATGGTTTTAAGCTAGGAAAGGATAGATTTAGGCTGGATGAGTCACCATCCCTGGATGAGTTTAAGGGTCATTTAGATGTGGTGTTGGGGTATATGGTTTAGGGGAGAACTTGTAGAGTAGGGTTGATGGTTGGACTCGATGATCCCAAGGGTCTTTTTCAACTGGAATGGTTCTATGATTCTATATTAGAAAAAAGTTCTTTAACACGAGGGCGATAGATCACTGGAATGGGCTGCCCAGAGAGGTGGTAGAGGCCCCTTCCCTGGAGTCATTCAAGGTCAGGCCTGATGCAGCTCTGAGCAACGCGACCTAGGTAGACATGTCCCTACTCATGTAGGGAGGTTGGACCACACGACCTCTAGAGGTCCCTTCTAGCCTAGAACATTCTATAAGTCTATGATTTCCTGGTGAGAGTTACACCCTTTTAAAGAACAGCCCTCAGGACAGATGAACTGCAAAGAAAATCCTGACTCATGATGGCTGGCTTCTAATATTTTGGGGCTTTACCTTGCAAAGGATAAGTATTAAGATATGGCCCCATTTTTCTAGGTACATGGAAATTCTTAAAAGGCACATCCCTTCTGTAAACTCTTGCAGTCCTCTAACGCCACATAACATGCTACATTTTTATTAATATTGTTTTGGTAATGCAGTCTCACTGAATGACAATTATTGTTACTAATCTGCAGTTTATCAAGGAAGGTCTGAGCATCTGGCAGTGGTACTTGTCTTGAATATTGACCCCAGCTCTTGTGCTCCTCTGCAGTAGGGCAGTCTCACTGTTTTGGCTGAGTCAATAGGCTGAGAGAGGGAACAGGGACTAGCTCACAGACCGTATGGCAATATGTTGGATGTATTTGGATAACCACCCTTGTTAACCACTAAGTGATCCATCCTTTTGACCTATGAAGAAACCACAGTCATTGGGAAGAGCAGAAGAAGGCATCACACAATAAAAACCCATGGAGGTTCGCCACCTAAATCATGTTAATGCCAAATGACCACAGGCTCCTATATTTCTGAGAACTACTCGTGTGAGAGCCCAGCAGATGGACTGATGAGGAATTTTTCCAGTGATTGGGTTACTATCCAAAAATACCATTAGGGGAAGTAATCATAGCATCCAGGTTTGGGCCAACTTATCTACATAATTTCCACTGCAGCTTTACCTAGATTGCATAGAAAAGCAAGTTCTCCTGATCTCTAACTCATCTTCTCTATCTCAAGAACTACAAAAAGTTCACAAGGAGATCAGCTAATTAACTTTTAGCTAGAGTTAAAAGATTTCAATGTTGTCTTTGTATACATTTAAACATTTCATCTTGATTTCCGTGTGACTTCACTTTAAAAACGAAACAGAACATTTTGACCTCCAATGGCATTTTGTTTCCATATTTAACTTTTGTATTATACATTAGGCAAGTGAAGAAAGCTAAAAAAAATGGAATGCTTTACATTTTGTTATCAAAACAAATCCTTTTGGTTTTCATCATACTAAATGCTTTGCTTGAAGCCTGGGATTGTTTTTTTAAAAAGGCGGTTTATGGGTATTATTTTAATAAGCACATTGCTTTCATTCCATTTTCATATGAAGTGAAATATATCAGCATCACATAGTTACTCAGAAAACAGAAAATCCTGATAGGATGCAGCTTCACTCAGAAGTCAGAAGTCCAGACCAGAAATAACTGCTCTAGTCTAAGGCAAGTTACTGGGACTGTGCAATGGAAAATGGATGAAATGCATTAACCTGGGATGGATACAGTGGAGGTCAGGTCAGATGATGAACTGGCCATTTCTGGCCTTACCTCCAGGAAATTTTTCAGCCTGTTTGGGGAGTGAGATATTGCAGTTTCCATAGCCTGTGTAAAGCAATTTGTCAAGTCTCAGAAACATGAGTAAAGCCAAGCCTCTAACAGGATTTCTAATATGATCATCCATTGGTCTAGGTTGAAATAGGAAAAAGAAAAGAAAAAAAAAAGACTCAAGACATAATTTCAGGTCTGTAGGGCAGCTAGTTCTTGGATTTATGTCTTGCCTCCAACTACTGATGCAGATCTTTCCTGAAGTATCTGAAGTATCAATCAATATCTGACTCAGTTGCCAAAGTAATTTCAGAAATATTTCTCTACTCCATTCCAAGACTTCAAGCTTTTGAATTTTCTCTCTCGAGCAGTGTTGCAGCCTCCAGTAGTACCACCACAAAACTGCCAGAGGGCCAAACCATCTGCCCAGAGCCCAAACCAGCTGCCTTCTTTCTAAAAGCTTCTAGTATGTTCCTGGGAGTGAGCTGCAAGCCAGAGTAATTATCTCGGCAGCCTTCAGCCTGGTCCTCATCATTCTGTTTCCTGAGGGCTCTTCAGAGCTTCTTTGACTGTGTGACTACAGATTTATCCATTCGTCCAAAATGTCTTTGGCATATGTTGATAAGAGCTCCACATATGGTGAGTGTACACCGATCCAGGTTCATGGCATTGGACCATGGAAATAAAGACTGCCTGCATGTCCTATCACGGGGCCTGGCTCATGCCTGTCTTGTGACAGAACAGACCAGAATTTTGATTATGGGATGAACACATATCTGGCCACTTCTTAATGGAATGTGTAAGGATTTGGTCAAGATGGTTGATTTTGACACATGTAATCCTTTCATGTGCCTGTTGTGCATTCACAGGATAAGAAACACCTGCCTTAACTTCCAGGCAGGTGGCAGGAGCAGCCCCATCATATATTGATCTTAAATGGTTCTAATGGAGTTTATATAATGGCACTCTCCTGCCAGAGCATTTGGTACCACAAGGATAAGGTAACTTTATCTTGTAGATGACACACTGACAGACAAGACTGTTCACAAAACTCATCAGGAGACACAGAGGTTGCCACAGGTGTACATAGTCAGGTTTGATGTCTACAAAAGCACAGGAAACCAAGAAAGAGAATTCTAATCTGTGGATTCCCAATGCCACAGTCCATCCAGGTTTACAGGCCAATGATTTTTTCCTGAATGAACCTCAGCAGATGTTCGTGCTACTTTTCTTCCTTAACTGGACATTTGAGGAGCCTAAGGAAACCTTGGAAGTTGTGGCTGGGCATCCGGGGCTGATGATCAGTATCAGCACCGGGCAGAGGCAGGAGTACCCAACAGCAAGTGAGGGGATTAATCACAGTATCGTAAATTTGGCCATTTGACAGATTAGATCCCATACAATGAGATGCACTAACCCCATTTCAGAAACCCCTGTTTCTGATCCTGCAAGCACTTTATTCAGTGTTTTTATACTCAGCCTTAATTGTAAGGGACTCCATGATGTGGCTACCGCCCTTTTTTGAACTCTCTCTTTTTTCTTCTTTAGTTGCCATTGAAAGAAAAAGATTTAGGATTCTATCCCCCTTCTGCTTTTTGGCATCTTCAGATAGATATTCTCCTAATTCCTAAGTCTTAGGTGACATTGGTAATTTAAAGTCCTGAATACACTCTCAGCATAGAAAGAACATAAATTATTTTCTATTCCAACAGCACCGGGGAACAGAAGAAGGTCAGATACTGTCACCCATTATTTTTTCTGTATTTATTTCTTAAACTAATCCAAGGAGAACTCATAAAATAATTTTCAAAAGGAAGCCAAATTCACCTTTGTCTCCATCATGATTCACTGGATTGGCATCTACCAGAAATAAGATTGAAACCAAGACTTTTGTCCACCAGCACATAGATGTGATTTATCTCCTTCCCAGTCCTCTGCTGTTCACACATTCACATCTGAGCTAGACCTAGTAGGTCCCCACTGTAGTCTTTCGTCTCATGACTTTACATTCACGAGCGCTTCTGACATCTGACTTCACAGGCACTTAGCCTGTGTTGAAATCATACAGTCATATGCTGAAGGATGTACTGGGTGGATGAATGGATGGATGGATGGATGGATGGATGGATAAATCTGTGATCACACATCAAGACCCCTTTGAAAATGGGAGAGAAATTGCCTCTGCCAAGGCAGGTTTCATCTCATCTATTTTAGACACCTACCTGAGAAAGAGATGAATCACACCCTGGAGGTTCCTGCTCATCTCCTTTTATTAGGCAGGGATTCAAGGCTGACTTTCTCACACAGACATCTCCATTGAAGAGGTCTAAATCTGAACTGAGGAATTTTTCCCCACCTTACTTTCCCTCTCTCACAAATATATTGTACAACTCAATTTATATGCTTCATCTCTGTAAAGACAAGGAACTCTCTTTTTATGCACACTAATTTCCTGACCTCCACCTTAAAGGCTGAAAAAACAGATTATGTCCTACCTTTTTTTGTTTGTTTATTATAATGAAAAAAACAAGCAGCTTGTGACCTAGGTGTGATTTGCACTGAATAATGTGCAGTATTTTCCTTCCTTTATTGGGTGTGCCAAAATTTTTTGAATAAATCTAGAAAATGTGCAAATTCTAATATCTGTGTATGTGAGTTTAGTGCCTTTATATAGACAAGTTAACTCAGCTTGCATCAGCCAATTTATTTCTTGGCAGTTTCTCAGTTTTGAGGTGGGAAGTAAGTTGTTTGTGAAACCGTCTACTCTTACACATCTTTGAATGGATTAATTCCCCACTCCTTTTCTGTTTGCAGCCAGTAATTGTTTTTAGGATAAAGAAGGCTATGCTCTTGGATTACTTTTTTTTTTTTTAAACGGTGATGAACAATTGGAAATTGTCACAGCCAACAGAGCTCAGTCATTGACAAAGTTAAATAACAAACAAGACCTTTCTATTTTTTTAATCTCAAACTTCTGTTTTGCATCAGAACTAATTATTTCAACTTAGATCCTGGCACAACTCACCATTATAATGGAAGGGAGGTTTCAATGAAAAACGTGCACCTGTATAAAGAAGCTTGGCTTTAAGTCATCTCCCACTGAAACATCAGAAGATCAATACTGCACAGCACCCCAGTGTACTGGATTATTGTGAACATCCTGCTGGCTACAATTCAGCTTTCCATTTAATTGTGCTCTTATTTAAAATTCTGCTGCACCTGCAGAAGAGTAAGAGAAACCTGATAGGCATTTTGTAAGGTTATGAACAATGGAAACTCTAGACAAATGTCAGAGAAAAGATAGTAGGCCATAAATCATCACTTGATGGTATCATGTGAAATAACCTGTTCTCTCCCCCACCTCCCCAGGGCAAGCAACCCTGAATAAGTTAAATGCTGAATTTATCAGTGATGCAACATCCCCACTGACACTTAGATATGAGGCCATTTCAGCAGTGATGGAGAATCTTTTTTTTCATCTTACAATTCTTTTGATTTTTCTGGGGACGAATTCTCTCAAACGACAGATAAAAATAGGGTAGAGTGGCAGCGAAACTTTAAAAACCAGCCTCGCAAATGATTGCCTTGTATCTGCCCTCAAAAAAGTTGTGAAATGGATCTATCCATATGACGAGAGTAAGACAATTTCTTTTTCACCATCTCTTTGATAATCATGAAAGCTAATGGTATCTCTGCAATGTTGTCTTGTCAAATTATGGCAACCCAGGCACTCAGGCCGCCTGATCCAGTCTCTCTGTACCTAGATACATGCAAAGCAATGAAAAGAAAATCAGCCCAACCTGGAACCAAAGGAGAAATCATTAACAAATGCTTCCAGATCAAAGCAATTTTCCTTTTTTTCTCCACATCTTCTGTTTCATTTCATTCCACAGTGGCAGGGGGGAAAGTTGTCATCTGGCAATGGTAGCAACATCATATAAAATGCAACACCCAAAGGAAAAAAAAAAATCTATTTTTGCTTTAAAATTTGAGTCAGATTTTCAGAGGAGGGGAGCTAAATGATGCCTGCCAAATAGTGAATCCTTGCAGGCACATGCAGCCACAGCCACGCAGCGCATACACATGAAGCCCTGCCAAGGCTGGGCTGAGGAACCGCCATGCTCCTACTCATTCCTCTCTTTAGTCCTCCTCTATATTCCTACCCTTTATTCCTCCCCACAGAGAAGAAATACAGCTCTGAGGCCTCTTTCCCACTCTGTGACTCCCAGTGTTAGATTCCTCTGTACACAATATGGGATCTCAAAACATGATGATGGCCACTAACTCCTGCTCCTAATGACCACGCTGCCAAGAAGCTGGGAAGAAAAAGCCTCCGTAAGGCAGTCTCCATCTGCAAAGAAGTCCTTGAAGAAGGAATAATCCTTAGCACCCCTTGCCTCCACCATTGTGTAGCTAAGTCACTTGACTCAGGCGAAGTTCTTCAGAAGAAAGATCACACAATTTGGACACCCACCTGCACAGATGCACACTGTGGATTTTTTGGTGCACCTTTGGATAACATTCTTGTTTGCAGCCATTTATGAAGTAGGGAAAAAACAGCTCCCTCTTGTTGAAATGAAAAGATCTGTGTGCAAATAATCACTGCTCTGCATTTCTCACTAGTAGAGCCCTGCGCGTGTTTGGGGTGGGAAGCATGACTCAGCGAGATCCCTCAGGGAGCACTGCGCAGCGAGAACCCTGGGAGCAGATGTAGCATGCTTTGAAACAGCATGGTGTGCACATACTCCTCCTCTGCGTAGGCATTAGCTAGCTGCAAAAAGCTGGACCAGATACCTGGAGGTGTTGGCAATAGTGAGCTCCTCTGGCTTGGGAATGGTGGAGACCCTTGGGGCCAAAACTCTGAGGACCATTTGCACAGAAGGGGCTGCCCTGCAGATTGGGGCAGGACCAAGCCTGTCTGCTACTTGAAACTTTGTTCAAGACTTTCATTTTTGTAGGGTTTGAACAGCATCCAAATAAATTAAAACCACAGATGGGATGAAGTGAACTTGGATTTAAATTTGGATTTCACACTGCACATATGCATACACATACATGCACACAGCACAGCAGCTTCTCTGGTCTGAGAGATGGGTTTGAACTGCTTGTGAGACAGAGATCAACCATGACACTGCATCCCTAAATCACCCACATCCCTGTGAATTCCAGCCACAGATACTGGGAGGACAGGGGAAAGAGAGAAGGAAATTTCTCTTACTCTCCAGAAATGAGTTTTAATCAATCCACGGCAAATACCTCTTCTTTCCCATCTGTCTCCTTATTACCTATGATAAATAGAAAGTAACACCTTTTCTCAGCTCCAAGTTTCCTCCACTGATTTTCTGTGTGGTTGCCTTTCTCATCTGAGCAGACAAGGACTGAACCGTTATTTCTGACTGCAGCTCCCAGCTGCTCTGAGAGGCTCACATCTTCTTTTCCTCCCCCCAAAAGGGAAATATCTAAATTCTCAGGGACTCCTTGAATTTTTCAGCAGCTTAAGTTTCTCCTTTACTCCTTTGCACTTACATATCTGCAGAGAGGACTGGCAAATCATATTAAGTCCCTGATTTGCACTTACGCTACCTATCCCCTGAGCTTATCTGGGACTTTGAAGGGGACTTTCAAACTGGGAGAAGAGTTTGTTCTTTCTTACTTATTTATATTAGCTGCCAAGTTACATCAGCTGAAATTGCCACTTGCCTGATCCTCAGATAGGGCTGCATGGGCTTTTAGGCATCTGGATTTCCTAGAAAAAAGGGAAGATATTCTTGCACCTGATCTCACAGGCCAGGGAATTGGCTATCTAAATTGTCTTCTCCAGACATCTGAGTGATTTTGGGAAAGAAGAGCTATATTGTCCTCTGCCTTGTGTCTTTTCTGTACCACAACATAGTGGCTCAGTGTCAAAGGGCTTTAAGTCAGAACAGCAAGGTTAGGCACACTTGTCTTACACAGGTGTAAATGATGCTGTGAGATAACTGGGATGTAAAGCAGGATAAGCTTTGTGCCTTTGTTCCATCACCTTCAAAGTTTTGTGTAATTCAGTTTTCGTTGAATTTCTAAAGTGAAGTTTAAATCACCAGGACAGGAGAAAGAAGATATGAAACACCATTCTTCATACATGAGATAAAATTATAGCTCTGGCAATTGTCACTGAAGATCCCTGAATACTTTGTCTAAGAATACAGCCTTCATCTTGATGTTGGATCACATTCCTATTTAACTAATTGTATTCCACACTTAAAATATCCTTCTCTGATGGTTTTAAACACTGTTGTCAAATATTTAAGAAGCTTCCCTTCAGAGACCGATGCAGTTCATTGGTGGATGAAGAGACCATATGTGCAATTTAAATATCCCTGTTCATATGCAGAGGTCACGTAAGATGAAGAATACTAGGTACAATAACAGAGTGTTTAATTTATTGTGTTTCTGATAGTTAATAATTTCTTCTTCAACTCTTTATAATGTTATTCATAAAATATGTATTTTGTCTCTGAGCCTAAAAATTGAGACCTTGTGTTATTTAGAATATGGCTTCTCTTTTTCCTGTTCCTCAGAAAAAAATACCGAAAAAAGAAAAAAGCCACCCAAACCACAAAACCTGTGAATTTCTAACACCAAAAAAAATGTAGTGCTTTTTATCTTTAACATCCTTCAGCACCAAGTTATAATAACTACATGCAAACAGCATTGATTGAACAAGATAAGACTATCCATACAGGAAAAAAAAAAAGCCTCCAACTCAAAGAATCCTTTAAGAAATGTGAGTGTGCGTATACTATAACTTCCTTTTGCAGAGGGCATAAATATTATCTGCATGTCAAGTTAATTATGGTTATATACTGGGCCTTCATTTGCAGCAATTGGTTCTCATTGGGGTGGATACTGGGACTACCATTCTCTGAGAAATTGCCTGATCTCTGCAAATGCAGCATAGAAATAACAAGAAATACCACTAGGAAAGAAACCTATTACTCCTCCAAAGTAAACAAGAGAACATGTTTCCCACCCCAGCTAAACACAGAAGCTTCTTAACCATGCCACTGCCCCAGTTAAAAACAAACAAAAGGGATGCAATAGCCATGGGAGCCTTTCAGCTTCAAGTATGTACTCAGAAAGGTTCTCCTTGTGAGGTCATTGTCTAATGAATACTGCTGGAGAACTTGCTGGTTCTGGCTCTATCAAAAACTGGCTGCACAAAGCACTAAACACACAGAAAGGAGCCACAAATGGACCTTTTCTCTTCATGCCGGAAAACAGGTTAAGTGGGAAAACATTTCAGAGTCCAAGTTTGATTCCCAAGCACTTTACTTTATGTATTCATTTATCATATCCTATGAGAGGGAGAAAAAGGTCTGTTTTCTAGGTGTGTGGAGAGTGATATAAGGGATGACACAAACTGAAACTACAGAATGAAAAACACAACAAGGGAATTAATGAACTGAAGGGAAGCATCCGAGAAACAGATGACCCTTTGTTCTGTCCAAAACCATAAGAACACAGAGCCTTGCTAGAAGAGGAAAGGTGTGCAAGAAAAAGAAAACCTATATTCTACTACAAACCAGATGTGAGACTTGGAGTGGACATGAACAGTTATGGGATAAAGGGAAGCTCACGTTGAAATGAGAAACAGGAAATGTATTTGTATTTAAAAGAAAATCATGTATGTAATATATGCAATGTTCCACCACCATTTCTCTTGATTGGTTTTTGGTTGACCTTCAGCTGAGCACTGTATTCAAATGTACAAGTAGTCCCCTTGTCTTCAAGCAGTCATAGTTAGATAGGTGCTTAAGTGCCAGGATGAATCAAAGACCTCAGCTGTCCCTCTTATGCCACCCTCCAGTGCTTTCCCTTTATCTGAGTAGTTTCCACAGCTGCCTTGAGTACATTCCCCACATAACTATGCCCCAGGCAAGGAATTCCACTTAAAAGCCTTCAGTGTATGCTTTCAACTTAAGTGGGTGCCCTGATGTTCTCCTGCTGCTTTCAGGTTTGACATGAGCTAATAATAGTGTCATAATATTTCTCTTTTCTACTCACCTCAATTTTTTTGTTTTCCTTAATGAGGTCTTCTGTGCATCTCCAACTTTCTAAAGAGCCTGCTCCATTTTTTCCACCCAACATCAATACTAGTGAGTGACCAAGGTGCCCCTTTGCTCGGGTTGCCTTTTACTGGAGCTTCCCACCACTGCAGCTCATTCACACCATAACTCACCAGAGAAGCTCTTAGCCTCAGTCACTGCCTATGCTGTGGCTGAAAGCTTTCTTCCATGTTGCTTGCAATGCTCCTTCTTCAAGTGACTATGTCCCCACAGATGTGTTCAAAACCGTTAGGGGAGTAGTGACAGTTTATAAATAAACTTGATGGAATGAAACCTAGCTGACAATCCCACAGACAAAAGGATGCTAGTCATCACGGACAGAAAATTGAATAGAGATTAATTCAGGCTAGAAGTTAGGCACCTTGTTTCATTGATGAGCATAGTTGAGACAGTTTACAAGGGTTGGAGTGAGTTTCTCCCACTAGCAATTTGTAAATCAAGACTAGATCTATTTCGGTTTGTTCTAAAACATTTACTCCAAACAAGAATGACCTCAAAGAAGTCAATAGAACTTTGTTATATGAATAGGTTACCCCAATAAGAATAAGCAAAACTGTATTTCCTCAGTCTCAAAAATTTTAGAGATATTCTCCTTAGCCTCCAAGGAGTCTACAAACCTCCTTCACAGTTCACTTGTCACTTCCACCCTGCCACAGAGGTATCATACATGTTGTCACATCGTTCACCAGTTAAGCACAACTGGGATATTGCAGAAGGGCACCAAATCAACCTGTTGGACTGGGGAGGATTATAAAAACTCACTAGGTGCCACTTAAAACATGGTGAGAAGACAGAAGCCCTGGGGAGAGCTGGTCTTACCCCACTGACTGTATTTTGCACATGAGTGTCCAGCAGTGCTCTGGAAATCAAAACCTGGATGCACTTTGCATGGATTTGTCCACCTCCCTCACCTTCCTATACTCCTTTAGCAGCCGAGCTGATCAAAAACCTCTCTGTCTCACCTCAGATTACCATTAAATTTTTTTAAAGGGAAGAAAGACTGTCTCACTGAGAGTCAAATGATCCCCCTGGGTATCAGGGAATGAAGTCCAGTGCAGGAGCACAACACACATAGAAGGAGACAGGAGATGTCTGAACTGCAAAAGCAATTAAACTCATAGTGTTTTGGACTTATTTTCAATGGTTCAGTGTTCTTACCGCAAAACATGCATGATTTTTATGGAAAGCAGATAACACTCATAAAAATATCTGCTTCGTTAAAACTTGATTTCCTGCAAAGATTTTCCCAACTGCAAATTTTCAATCAGTTCCAGACACAATCCTTTGCAAATGGCATAAAGAGTGTTGATTTTATTTAAAACAAAGAAATGAACAAACCCCCAAAAGCCTTTTCACTTACTGAACCATAAAACGCTTCTGAGTGTTTAGATTCAGTATCTTATGGTTAAGAAATGCTACTAAAGTTTATCTAAAAACCAGCTCAAAAAATCTGATAGAACCAGAAAATAAGTGACTATGATTTATTAAATGATGAGGTTGATAATCCTGTTAGATCTGCAAATTACCTTGTCTAGCTATCAGGAGGTGACTTTATTAAAGGAAATCTGGACTGTTTGTAACCACAGTGGTGTGAACAGAAGATCAGGGAGTCGTTCATGGTTTATGCGTACCTGCACAAAACACCGACAGCATGCTCTCAGTCACACAGACAGTGATACAATGAGCACTGCTGGCTGAAATATTAAGGCAAACGAATGTAAACACAGAGGCTGTGTTTTTATTAGCAAGGATAATTACTTGTTCATACAACTCAGCTGTGGCTATAGCAGGCTCTCTGCCACTAGCGGTTTTTAAACTAAAAGTAGATTTTCTTATCTTTGAATTATCTCCTTCAGTTTTAACAATAATTACATCTGTGGTTTGTCTTGTAGGGATCTCAGAATAGATTACTACATTGGTGTCTTTTCATACGACATTTCACAAATGTGTGATATACCAAAGCATGACTTAACTGCAATAATATCCTCCTATATATGGCTGAAAGAAAACTTTTGCTGAAGTCAAAGCATGGCTCCAGTTGGATTCAAGATGTTCATCACAATACTAACCATGTTTCCAAAGGACAGATTCCTAAAGAGCTGGAACTAGATCCTTCTGCCTGACAAGGCATTGCTCACAGACTGTAAAAACGGAGAAGAAAAGAGGGAATTCCTCATGTGCAGATTATGTCTCACCAGGAATCTATTTCAGGACAGAAAGACGCTGTCATGCTGGTCCCTTCTAAGATATACCTTGCAAGTCACCCTTCTTGTTATACTCCTCTCTGGAGGAAATCAGAGGAAGTCCTGCTATCCTTCCCCTCTGGTTCTCAGCTGAGCAACAGCATGTCTCCCACAGCCAAGACTGCATTCGTTTTGAACATGTCCCAGATATTTTGTGGATAACATTAAAGATAAGGAGGTCAGTGAATTATCTGATGAATTTCAAAACTTTTACAAATCCATTTAGTGTCTAATATTTTTCTACAGCCTTCAATGGCCTTTGCGCATATGGTTGTAACTTTGATGAATGTCCAGCTTTCATCCATATGTTAAGATAGAAACAGCATTTAAATTGAAGATTTGTAACTTGAACTCAATGTTGCAGATATTTAGTGACTAAGAAAAGGAAATGCCTGTATCCTCTTTCCAGTTCATGATATAATTTTGTTCTGCACAGGCTTATGTTGGAGCAACATATCAAAATAAATTCAGTAATAGCAATAACGCTTTGCACTGTTACAGCACTTGACACAAGCAAGTTAATAACCATTCCTCTTCAAACACTTTCACCACCACCGTGGATTTTGGATATTTCAGGCTGGTGAGACATATTAAGTAACATGTCTTAAACCATTCTTGACATCTGTTGCTGAAGCAGGAATAGATGGCAAGTCTCCTGAGTATTTACCCATTCATTTAACCACAAAATAATCATTTCTGTGTATGATATGAGTCCTTCAGTCAAGAGATTTCAATTACACAGCCCATGCACACAATTCATATTTACCCTTGGATTAAAAAAAGCATTTGATTCAAAGAAGGATGAACTTTTTTTTTTTTAATCGGACTTTAAACTAACAATCTTAGACAGACTTGACCGTGCAAGACAAAGGTTGGCAGCTCCTATCTGGGAGTACTCTAACAGCATTAACTTGCCCCAGTGCCCCAGACACTAGGAGGATTTGTTCAGGGCAGCTGAAAAAAAGTGCCCACTGGGGAGAAAAAGTGTGCCCAATCAATTGCAATCTACATCCTCATCTAAGAAGAGTCCTCACAACATTCATGGCATCTCCAGCTTAAATGGGAAAGTATAAACCCCTTCCAGACAAATCCTGGATAGAACTAAGTACTAGGAAGCTCTTAATTGCTGGTTTTATTCTATTACGTGGGTGTCATTCAAGGCCAGTCAGTATATTTAAGGTTAGACCCAAGACCAAATTCTCACCATTGAATCTGTAGCATTTTGCTATGGTTCTGAACAGCAGCAGGCCTGTTCCCTTAAATTTCAGTGCTAAGAGATAATGAGAGCCTTTCACCTGCACTGAAAATGAGGATTAAACTCATATTTATAGAAACATGGTTTTCACGTGTTGTGCTGGGTCAGAGCCAACATATCCTGCATGTTGCAGAGTAATGCCATCTGGGGCATATTCTCAAACCCACAAAACCCAGCAATGTTATCAGAAACAGATTTTGCCCTATGATTTCAATCTAATGAAGATTTGTTGAAACTGAAGGAAATAAAATTAATCCCTCAAGAATAAACCTGTACAGTCCAACTTCTGATGAGAAACAACAGTTTACATGGTTCTGTCATAAGCCTCTGGGTACCCCAGGAAGGGAAACTACAGTAACATTTAAATAAGCAATTAGAAACCGTATTTTTTGCTACTTCAATCTATTCTCTTGGAAGTTGGCAGTTGCTCAAATAAATTGGTATTTTTTCCCCAGAAGAAAGACTGATTGAATTATTTAAATATAGTACAGCACATTCCAGCTTACTCTTTTTTTGTAACAGAAAAATATATCCTTTCGCCCCTCTCTTTACCTCCAAAATTGTTTTACCTTAATATCTTTTGGGTGAAAGGTGGGGAAGACTCTTCCATTTTACATCCTAGGAGAGATTTCTATGTTAAATAGTATTTAGATCTGACTTCCACTTTATCAGCAGGAAATATAGAGCTGTTGTGCCATTCTCTTTCTTATCCCCTGCCCTCAATTTTCATACTCACTGAAACGAATTCAGCAGCCATCTGCAATTCCACTTCTAGCTAGTAGAATGTCAGAATTCCTGGGACTTTTCCAATGTTAGACAGCCCAAGGGAAATGACCATTAGCTTCTTCAAATGTCAAGGGACATTTTCTCTCATCAATACATCACCTTTCAGCATGTGAAACTTTGAAAATCCTTGTGTCTCCAATGCAGAGAGAGGATAAAAGTAGCTTCTAATATTTTCCCTCTCTCAGGGGAAATGCATGCTTATGCACAAGTTCAAGGAAAAATTGAGATGGCAAGACTGTCTGCAACTCTGTCCATGCTGGGAAAAAAGCATATGCTTTGAAATATTATAGCTAACATATTGTAAAAGCATCATGGAGACATAGTAAAGGAGAGGTATATCTGTATTTTGCTGGTCAAAATGAATGCAGTATTCTTTGGTCCTATACATATGTGGTTTTGAATCATCCAAAACATCTTTAAAAACTGACCTACCTCATTGCTGGTGGTAGCAGAAGCATAACGTGGCTGTTTCTAACTCAGGCACCCAAGCTGACGTCAGTGCCGTGGCTCTCTCTTCTTCATATTAAGAAAATGGGATTACAATGGGTCACGCTAAGAGTTCTGGAGAGCTAAGGATTTTTCCGTGCTTATAGCTTGCTGTGCTGTTTTCTGGATGTGCGCATAGAAAAGAAATAACAGAAAATAAATAAGGTTGCACAGTAGTGCTCCAGGGCTGCCAACTTTTGCTGTTTTATTGAGGCTTGAGATATTTACTGATTTACTTAAAGTCGCAGCTCCTTGGGTCTGATAACTATACATCAGTTTTATTTTCATTTTTTAAGAATGTTTCTATTTTTTATGGCTGGAGAAGAAAGCTTGAAGCTTGAAAAATATGAAGACAAATAAAAAAGGAAGCCAAGAATACAGTGGGAGGTGAGAGGAAGAATTGGATTTTCTATGATCTGAGAGCCTCCTCCATTTATCTCATGCATTGGGAAGGTGTCTGTGAATCCTAGATTTTGAATGTGCAGTGCTGGGTTGGGAAAATAGTATTAAACAGCCCAAGATACATGTACTCTAAACAGATCAAATGTGTTTGGTAAGGAACAAGCTGAATGATCCTTCCACTTCCATCCGTCTCCCTTACTGTTAGACTAGTTCTTTGTTTAGATGCCGACATACTTAAAATGGGCAGGAATATATAAATTTCCAAGGCTTGATTCCCAAAGCAAATGGCTGCTTTTGCAGTGGTCCCAGCTGCAACCTCCATTGCCTTGGCCATAGCAGGTGTTGAAAGAAGGAATTTGTTCTGTTTTTCCTATTGGCTCTAGAGACAAGGAGCACCTTTGACAACGATGCTTCCTCACTGCCATAAGAAACCTCTTATGGGAGAAGGCTGCAGCAGACTGTCCACTTCATTCGAAGCAACAGGACCTCTGATCCTCACACAGTTACACGTTCAAATCAGACTCTCAGCTACCAACTGAGGACAATTCGCCCATGAGGAGAACAAGAAAACATGGAAATGGCTACGAAACAGAGTGCGTATTGGGTCAAAATTCAGAGGGCCCAGGCTGGCTGGGAAACATGAGCATTTTTAGAGAAAGATGACAGTGTTTTGGCTCTGGAATGGATGATATCTTTTGAATGGAGCACTTTCTTCAATTAATAAAGTATGTTTCACCATGCTTCTAAAGAAAACCCACTGAACTGGTGATATTGACCTTCCCCCTATAAAGCAAGGGAACTAACAGAGATTTAATGATGCACAGGTGCTGTGCAAGGTTTCCATGTCAGCAGAACCAGTACCAATGCTGGAGTTAGCAAATGAGATATTTAATTCCAGAGTTTCTTGTATATGCTTCCTTGTGGGCTGGGGGGCAAGTCAACTAATCAGACTGGACCTCACTTTCCCGGTGTCGAAGAAAATGTTTGCCTTTTTTTCAATCCCTTCCTGATATTCTTCAAAACAGTGACACTTTCTTCTTATGTATGAGAAAACTAGGACCACATTTTTCTTTCACTATATATCTCTATTTTGGTAGAAGGAGTATAAAGACAAAGCAACATTTTGCAGGCAAACAGACGGTAAAGATTTTTTTGATGGCATGTTGTCTCTCACAAACAAGTTGCTGCTGACTTGTTCTACTGTTTCCTATCCTCATAAGCTGAAGATACAGAGAGTCTTGTTTGCAAATTTCAACTTTCACTGCTCAGACAAAAACACTGGAAAACGTACCACTGGGTTATGAACCAGTCAATTTGAAGAAAATGTGCTGGCTGGCTCTATCTGTCACAGTATCTGTGATGGGCATGTTACACATTTCCAGCCAAAAAGGGTAAAAAAAAAAAATAAATAAATGCTTCAGACCATTAAAACAAAGTGAAAGCTTTTGCCATGATATAATTAGCCTCTGGAAATGTTTCAAGTTAGAGTTTCTTTGTTTTGTTTTCTATTTCATTTGTGTATGTGAAATATATGGCCAACAACATAAGGGGTAAATAGTTAAAAGGTAATCTTAGGGCACAGATCAGTTGAAAGTTTTAGGTAACTGAAAAATGCACTTTTGAAAAATATGCTTTGTATCCAGAAAAAAGCTTATTTGCCAGGGATTAGGAAGATCCTGGTCTGTCCAGAAAGCACCATGTTTGAACCCAGGGTGAGGTGTTAGACCTGAAGCTGTCAGTTCAGCTGAGATTTCAGCCTGCAGAGAGTAAGCAGGAAGATTTCTGAGAAAAGAAAATCAGAAAATATGACATTTTCTGACACTGCTTTGCCAAAGCTACTGAAGGTGTAATGATCATGCAGGCACGGCTGCCAGCTTCCTCTGAAGTACAAGTATCTCATCTTCAGCAGGGTCACTTAGAGCTCACATATTGATTGGAACCTTCCAAGGTTTTACCTTACCTGCACTAAAATCAGCAGCAGTAATCTAGGTTAGATTGCAGTGGGATTGGGTATTGGACGTGGAGGTGTTCAGTGTTATACCTCAAGAGTGATCTCCATGCTGTCAACATGACTGTGAAGACAGGACCACAAATGCCAAGAAGGTCACAGAAAGTTAAGGTCATCAGTACTTCAGAGGACTACATACCAACTGACCAACAATGTGCTGGTTTTAGAGGAAGGTTTTTTTCCCATTGAATCCACAAATACTTAAGTGGGCTTCTGTGATCACTGATTGTATATGCATTAAAAGTATAAATATACATTTATAAACACTCGTGGCAGTTCTCAAACTTTCTTGGCCAACAGAGCTTCAAAACCCTTGCAGGTGATCACATGCTATTATATTCAGCTTTGCACTGAAGGAATTGTGTTAAACTTTGCTGAGAATGGTTGCCCAACCTGTCACTGAGTCATTTCCCTTGGGTCACGACACTACAGTTTTGGGGTTACTAAACCAGCACAAAATGCTGCAGCATCTTGATGGGCACAGATTCTGACACTAAGACTGGAAGTCAAAGCAGCAACATGGAGGTAACTTCTCCATGCCCCTCTATCTGTAATTCATGAGTGGAGCTTCAAAACTGCTAAGCATTACGCCAGTTCCCACTGCTTTGGTATCAGTAAAGAATTATTAGAACTGTCTTCACTGTAATAAGCCCTTCACCATAATGACATATGCTGAATGGAGAGACTAGCTGAACAGCTAGCCTTTGCAGTGACAAGAACAAAAAATGTATCATTTCCAAATTCATAGAAACATGGAATGGTTTGGGTTGGAAGGGACCTTAAAGGTCATCTAGTTCCAAATTCCCTGCCATGGGCAGAGACACCTTCCTCTAGATGCAGTTGCTCAAAGCCCCATACAACTTGGTCTTGAACACTTCCAGGGATGAGGCATCCACAACCTCTCTGGGCAACCTGTTCCAGTGTCTCACCATCCTCACATTGAAGAACATCTTCCTTACATCTACTATACATCTATTCTCCTTGAGTTTAAAGCCATTACCCCTAGTTCTACCGCTATGTGCCTTTATTAAAAGTCTCTTTCCAGCTTTCTTGTAGGCCCCCTTCATATACTGGAAGGCTGATATAAGGTCTCCCCGGAGACTTCTCCTCTCCAGGCTGAACAACCCCAACTCTCTTAGCTTGTCTTCATAGCAGAGGTACTCCAGCTCTCTGATGATCTTCATGGCCCTCCTCTGGACCCTTTCCAACAGGTCCATGTCTTTCTTGTGTCATGGGCCCCAGAGCTGAATGCAGCACTGTGGGTGGGGTCTCACTAGTGTGGAATAGAGGGGCAGAATCACCTCCCTAGACCTGCTGGTGACACTTTTTTTGATGCAGCCCAGGATATATAAGGAAAAACTTCTTTCCTGTGAGGGTGACAGAGTCCTGGAACAGGCTGCCTAGAGAGGGTGTGGAGTCTCCTTCTCTGGAAATATTCAAAACGCATCTGGATGTGATCCTGTGCAACCTGCTCTAGGTGAACCTGCTTTAGCAGGGGAGTTGGACTAGATGACCTACAGCGGTTCCTTCCAACCCCTACCATTCTGTGATTCTGTTTGATTTCATGATACAACTGGCTTTCTGGGTTGCAAGCACACATTGCCAGGTCATGTTGAGCTTTTCGTCAACCAACAGAAATTTACAGACAGAAGAGCAGAAAAGAAAGAGCCAGAACCACTGCTTAGAGCATGACACTGAGCAATGGACAGTCCTGTGTTATGGGTGCATCCCTGACACAACCTCCGTGTGCTACCACGCACCTCTCCCCTTCTCACAGTTCAGGTTTCCCCTCTCTCATCACTTCAGGACTGATACTCCTGAATCCCTTCATCTCAGCTTGATATCTCAAACAGGAGCAATTTCACTAAGGACAGAGACTATTTGGCCACTTTAAGTGAAGCACAGGTGTCTGGGCAGCCTCCTTCATTGGATGGAGGGAAGGCTTAAATCACATCTGGTTTTGAGTATGGTGCTGAGAAACCTCATGCCATACAAGAGTTCAGACTGGAGCACCCAAGGGGCTTGTCCAGTCTTTGAGCCAACGAAGTTCAGCTTCAATCTGGTAAATGCCTTCAAGTTGATGGGAGGGTTCTACATTGAGAAGGTACATTTCTATTTTGAGAAAGCACAGGAAGCCATCAAAGGACAGGAGTAAACAAGGCTTCAAAGATAGGAACATGGAAAATATTGTATACTTAATAAATGACCACACCAATTACAGCCATCTAGTGGGCATATGTATTAAGCAATGAGCTGTCAACGAAGCGGTGTCCCTTGTATTACTGGAAAGCGTGCCTCTTTCACGTTCTGATCTATGTTCTTAATTAAACCAGCCACCACAGGCACTCAGGAACACGATGTTATGCAGAACAAGGGCTGAGCCACAAAACTGGGATCCTTTTGCCAACTCCTCTTAAGTTTGAAAGTGTTTGCATCAAGGGCTTTGGCATGTCTCTGCTAATACTGTAAACATGGGCTGTAATTGCAATAATCCTTCAGCACTTTAAGTGCAGGAACAAGAAAAATAAAGAGCTCCACTTCTTCATGAACACGTTGCCTTGAATTTCATCAGCAGGGGATGCATGTATTATTCAATCATACACCTACCACTATTATGAAGTTGCTCTTAATTATACTACAAGTGGAACCTCTCAGGTAATCAGAATTCAGGACTAATGCATAGCTATTCCCCCATCAATTTATAATAGACACAATTAATCCAATTTAGAATTTCAAGTTTTTAGTGATTATTAAATGCAAACAAGTGTTCTTTTTTTGCTTGTGGGTGGACATTTTTTTTAAGTACATCTCTTTTTATTGCTCAGCAACGTATGAAGTAACAATTGCCACAAAAGCAAGAAGAATATTAACATTAAGGAATCATGACAGAGCATGAACTTCAGTGTGCTTGGACTGAGCCCTGTGGAATTCACTTGCTCGTTCTCCCTCTAACCATCTGGGCAGTCCGTTTCGCTTACTTTGTGCCTCTATTGCTCTTCTGCTTTTCCCTTGGAACAATTTACATCACAACGCTGATACTAAACAGAGAGGAATGACCCAGCAACAGATTCTCTCTTACCAAACCAGCATCTTGGCTTCACTTCTGCTTCCTGAATTCCTACTAAACATGAAAGATAAGTGATATGCTTATGAAATTCCTTGAAGTGAGGAACCATATGCCACTCTCAAACAGCAAACCAAAGCTTGTAGCTTATTGTAATATAGTTCCCAGGGAAAAATCTTTTTTAAAAGGCAAAACAAAGGTGTGTACAGAATCAGAAGAAAAATCTTTCCATGACTGAGAAATCATTACACCCCTGGAAGCAAGGATCGCTCAGAAAAAGGTATGTCTTTTCCCTCCAAAGTTTAAAATATATCTGACCTATATAATTTTAACATTAAGTTTCAGATTTATGGCTGTGTAGTTATATATTATACTACACACCAACACAACACATTAATTCATGGATTTTGCAGATCTTTAGAACTGTAGATTAAATCTCCAAAACTGTTCATGTGTCATGATCACCGTATATTTATGGATGGTGCATCTATCAGTACATCCATTTCCTTCATGTTGTGCCTTAATCTAAAAGCAACCTTTAAAAAACAAGGGTAAGAAATTAAACCTTTGCCCAAACGTAAGCAGAAGGAATAGGTGAGGACACCTCTGTGGAGACAGAAGTCACAGTTGTTCTGAGGAATCTCAGCTCACTGTATTTTTAGACATCTCTGGCTGTCACAACTGTTGAGAAAAACCCAAGCTGAGCTTCACTAGAGCAGCGGTGTGGGCTTGGAACAGCAGAGGAGCCTGAAACAATTGCTCCGGGAACTATAAACTGCTGTGCTCCTCACAGCATAGATGCTAATTCAGATGCTTATATGCTAACATTGTTAACTGTTTCATGGCCCACCAGAGCCTAGCAGAAAGAATATGAAGCTCTCCACAGTTTGTGCTGAGTGCCTTTCCCCTTTGCGTCATATTGCAGCAATGCCCAGGAAATCTTGCAATGGAGCAGCCTGTTTGGCTTTCCAGTACATATGCTGCTGGTGAACCAGACTCACCCATCTGCTCTAATATTTTGCCATGGGACAGTACTGAGTTGTGGGGAAATATCATCTGAGCCTTTTCCAGAAGCAGAAGCAACTCAGATACATCAGTACAGTAATTCACCCAGAAGAGCTGATCCAAGCTAAGCAGTGCTAAGCACTTGGGCCAAAAGCTGCCTGCCAATGGCTACATGGCTTCCATCTTCCAAAGTATGGACAGGGCCAGTTTGTTGTGCAGTTGTGTGGTCAGTCATCTCCACCAAGCCCCTGGTAGGTGTCCCTGCTACACCTTCCAGGTCTTGATGAGGCCAATCTCCTTCCTTCTACTTGAAGAGGGGGTCCACCAGATGGAAGATGTAGTAACTTCAAGAGGTCAGACAAAGAGCAACTGCTTTCCACTCATTATATTCTTAACTTCATTTTTAATTAAGATACTGTAATGGTTTAACCCCAGCTGACAACTAAGCACCACACAGCTGCTCACTCACTCCTCCCATTCAGTGGGATGTAGGAGAGAATAATAAAATAAAAAAAGTAAAACTCATGGGTTGAGATAAAGATAGTTTAATAGAACAGAAAAAGAAGAAAATAGTAATAATGGCAATAATAATAATAAAATTAGAGTATACAAAACAAGTGATGCACAATGCAACTGCCCACCACTTACCAACTGATGCCCAGTCAGTTTCTGAGCAGCAGTCCCTGGCCAGCTTTCCCACCAGTTTATATACTGGGCACGATTTCATATGGTATGGAATATTCCTTTGGCCAGTTTGGGTCAGCTGTCTTGGCTGTGTCCCCTCCCAGCTTCCTGTGCCCTTCCAGCCTTCTCACTGGCAGGGTATGAGAAGCTGAATTAGTATAAACACTACTTAGCAACAAGTAAAAACCTCAGTGTGTTATCAGCATTATTCTCTTCCTAAATCCAAAACACAGCACTGTACCAGCGACCAGGAAGAAAAGTAACTCTACCCCCATTGAAACCAGGACAGATACATTCATTTATTCCTTTACTTGTGGAGGCTTTCCATTAAATATCCCCTGTCACTGTCAGAGCTATAGGCCTTCCTAATAGAGCAAAAGAATGGGTAAATGGGGCTGCTTTTCTTCACAGAAAGCAGCAGTAGGAATGACATCCTGCCCCTTCGCACTACCAGCTGTTATGGTGTGATATTACACTGGCAGAAGCTTAGAGAAAAGTTAACTTATAACACTCAAGAGAAGGCAGCAGCTGAAAAGATTAATACTTGTGCTGGGTTGCCTAGAGGCAGGATGAAGCTGAACTAGTGGGACCTAAATCTATATAAAGACTGCTGGGATACTGTGCTTTTAATCTGAAAAAAATTAAAACTTGAAGGAAAATACCTTCTTTTTTTATCACTCAGACTTTTCTTGCAGCTCAGTTTGATACTCTTGAAATCTGTCTTTAAACTTACTCACGATCAGCTACAGATGATCTACTCTGGCTTTAAATCAAGTTTGCTCACCCCACAGTTTTTAAAATATTTTCTTCCTCTTTGAAGTGAAGACAAAGCCTTTTTCTCTTTTTTTAATTTCATTTCTCTGCAGCATAGTTAGAAGCATAGAAAAAAAATGGCCTAGAGGAGACTCCAACCAAGCACTATGTAAAGGGGATGTGGCCTCTCTCTAGAGGGCAGCACCCTGAGGTGTGTACACATAAGACATTCTATACCCTGCTCTATGGGCCATGGCTTGTTCTCTGGAGAAATGCTTGATAACAACATCTAACAATCTTTGTATATGTAAGCACAGGAGAAGTAAGGAGATTACTTGTTTTTCCATTCTATGCATTACATTAGCAAGGCACTATCTACTATCCTGGATCCTGGTCTGGTGTTCAGATATCAAAGTTATGCTGTGAATTAGAAAGACCACACAAAAGTATCTGAGGGGCAGGGAAAACATCTAATGGTAAAAGTATAACAGAGTTCAATCCACTAATCAAAAAGAACAATTGAGAAATTACTTAAGAGCTGCACTGCTCCACAAGGGTATCCAACATGAGCTATAAAAACTTCTTCATCCTGGAAGAAATAAGAAAAATATGAACCTGCGGAAGCTAAAGAATAAAAATGCAAAAGGACAATACAGTAAGGCACACATTTTTAATACACTGAGAGTGCTTAACCTCCTGAACAAACTAGCAAAGGAAGTGGTAAACTCCCCATCATTCAGTGCCTTTGGAGCAGGACTCTACACCTTCCTGGAATCTGCGCCTTAGAAAAACACAAGTTTTGGGCTCCATGCAGGGTCACTGAATGAAATGCAATAATCTGATATGTGCAGGAAGTTTGGTGATTTAATGGTCCCACCTCGCCTTCAGCTTTCTGTGTTCAGCTGCTTGTAACTACGGCCTTACTAAGGGCCAACATCATGTTGAAAAGTATTCTGTTCTTTCTTAACTTTGTGTATGTGCATGTGGGTATAATGTCTATAGGAATCAATCTTCCATGTTGTATTGTGTCACACAAGTCATGCAGCCTTTTCAATGTAAAAGAGAGCATCACAAAATATGAAATATTTTTCAGCCCTCTCCACAGGCCTTGAGACCATCCTGGAGCACACATTCAGCAAGGCACTGACATGCTAGGCATTAACTAGGACATCATGTCTGTTGCAGAAGCACAAGGTATTTCCACTACAGGGACTCCTCCATGCATCAGATGCTCTAATATTTAAACCCCCCTGTTACCATGAACCCACGGATGATGGGATGAGTTTGAGGACTTTCCTGACCTTATACACTGATGTGGCACCTCAGTGAAGTTTCTCTAATGCAAGGAATGACAGCTCTGGATGGCAAATTTGGCTTTAGGCATGTCTTGTAGGGTTAGCACCGTTGCAGCCATATGGCAAACACAAAGTCATTTCTCTTAGTTGAAGCTTTTCTCAAAAAGCTGAAATGGTAAAAGCAGCCACTTGGACTTCATGTCACTGTAGGTATCTGTCATTCATGCAGCTCTATCATTGGACCTTTTCCTGCTGCCTCCAGTCTTTCTCAGCCTGTTCTGACCCATTGCCTTACTCTTCTCAGGTCTTCTTGTTGCTTTCTGGCCCTGCTACCCAGATGTCACTGTTTTCACAGCCATGTTCAAGTCCATGTCTTTTCCCAAGGATTTGGAAAAACTTGCTCTTTCTTTGCCTACTGTCAGAACTGCCTTGATTCAAGCTACCTAACTTGTCAATGGACATCTTCATTGCGTGTTGCTGAATCACTACCCAGCAGCCTGACCAAACTACCCAGTGCCTCTTACAGGCAGAAAGACTGACAGACAGAGGTGAGGGCCAAACTTGGCCTATAGTGATGAACCTCATAGCTTAAACTGAAGCAGACCCAACAGCAAAGTAGGCATCACATATCTGCAATCTGGGCTTCAGAGATATTTTTAGGGTATCTATAGTTGAAGTTGGAGCCAATTCTTTTTTTCCTTTTTGAAGGATATTGCTGTGATGGCAGGACCCCAAACCTGACAGAAAATGCTTGTCAGAAAGAGGAGGTTAACTTAGAAAAATTACTTAAAATGCTTTATCTGTCACCTATATTATTAATACAGTATGTGTCTTTTGAAAGAAAAGCCAAGGTTAAATTGGGAAATTACTTTAAGGAGATATTAGAAATTGTACGAAATAGCTCTGGAAAGGATCTCAAGCGTCATTTGCAAACACTTTCACCCACAACTTCTGAGAAACAAGACAGTCACCTTTTCAAGGCTTTTTCAAAAACAAGACAAATGCATCATATTTCTCTGCAGGACTTGAATCCTCCTTACGTTTTGTGTATGTGGCTCTATGAAGCATATCAGACTGATCTTGAGTATTGTCACTCCACCTCAAAAATAAATCTAAGCATTGCAACTAAGTATTGAGGAGAATGTGAGATATTTTTAGATTTTGAGCTTACGTATCTACATGCACTTTAAATTAGCTCTGTATCTACATACAAGTTGTTTAACTGAGTCCATATTTTCCTCGCTTGATTCTCAGAACACCACAGAAATGCAAAAAGCAACTACAAAAGGCTGGAAAAGGGTTCCCTTTTCTAACACGTAAGGATGTGGTTTCACAATGCAAGGTGTTGCACTGGCAAAGAAATCCAGTTTCCTGAAGCAGATGGCAGGACAATCCCACAGAAGCTCTGTCAGCAGAAGAGGCAGAAAACCGCAGCCTGGGGATGTGAAAAATAGCCTGTGTAATGGGGGAGGAATATTTGAGGCCAAGTTCTTTGTAATGTGAAACTGTAGTGGGATTTACGAAGTATGGAAAAAATGTAGGCAATTGGGCAATATAACCGAGAAGTAAATTTTCAGAAACACCTTGAGAGCAGAGAGGAGGTCCAGCTTGCTATATCTGTATTTTCTGTAAGAAAATAGTACACCGTGAGGACACACAGTCCTAGAGACCTGGGAGAAAATTATGAGTCATCATAATCATATTTGGTATAAATCTGAATATTATGCTCTTATTTAGAAATCCAGGAGAAGGTAGGAGAAAGATGGGCAGCAAAAGCGAAGAAGAATCTATCTTTAATAAACAGAGGAGGCAAATGGAGCTTCAGGTCTCCTAAACCAAGCCAGATGGGTGGTGGGCACGATCCAATGCTGTTGCAGCTTCATAGTGCCTAGCTGAGGCACTAAAACAGCTGAGGAGGAGTGTGGGTTTAATCATAATCAAGGGCTGCCTTCACTGGGTTTCTTCCTGCTACCAATTTCATAATTAAGCAGTTAATCCTGCCTAACACATTGCTTGTTGCTTTAATTTCAAGCCTGTCTAGCTCTTAAAAGTAAAATTCAGTAAATCTGACAGGCAGAGAAAACATGCTTTTACAAAAAAACAACTTTCCTCAAAAGCACTGACATAGATAAAACCCGTGGGAGTGGCTGCAACCCAAAATACAAGCATGACTCCCAGAAACCAGACTGTGGTTCCACCATGCTGCAAAGGTCAGGGACACATCAACAGCCTTTCAGCTGGCATGGGTCACCTAAACACAATCAATAGGCAGGCATTGAAGAGGTATCTTGGGGAGCATTAAGAAGAGTGTGTCCAGCAGATGGAAGGAGGTCCACCTCCCCCTCTACTCTGCCCTAGTGACACCTCACCTGGAGTACTGCATTCAGTTCTGGGCTCCCCAGTTCAAGAGGGACAGAGATCTACCTGAGAAAGTCCAACAAAGGGCTACGAGGATGATGAGGGGACTGGAACACCTGCCTTATGAGGAAAGGTTGAGAGACCTGGAGCTTTTTAGTCTGGAGAAGAGAAGACTGAGAGGGGATCTAACTAGTGTGTCTAAATAGATGAGGGCTGGGTGTCATGAAGAAAGGGGCAACCTCTTCTCACTTGTGCCCTGTAGTAGGACAAGGGGCAATGGATGCAAGCTAGAGCACAGGAAGTTCCACCTCAACATGAGGAGGAACTTCTTAACTGTGAGGGTTCCAGAGCACTGGAACGAGCTCCCCAGAGAGGTTGTGGTGTCTCCTTCTCTGGAGACTTTCAAGACCCGTCTGGATGCGTTTCTGTGTAACCTGCCCTAGATTCTATGGTCCTGCTTGGCAGGGGGGTTGGACTCAATGATCTCCAGAGGTCCCTTCCAACCCCTAACGTTCTATGATTCTATGATTCTAGGTAACCCATAGCAGCAGACAAAATTAATACTAAAAATAACTATCAAAAAATCTGAATACAAATTTTTCCTCAGTTCGCAGCATATACTCTACTAGCTAGGATGACTCTCTTTTTCTCAAATCCGTTGATTGCTTTTGAGTTATAATTATTTTTTAATTGCTGTTTAAAGATATTTATACTCTTAAAGAATTAGGATTTTTTCAGGGTAATTAGCTACTGATTTCCAGAAACTGAGAATCTATTTACCAGCAAACTGCAGCAGTGTCAAAGAGAAAGCTATTTCTTTAACTCTGCACTCATGTTAGTGTGTCAGCAATCTTCATCGGGACTTGTTTGTGGTGTCTGGAGCAGTGCTTGCTGACAATGCATGTAACAAAATCTGAACTTCATTTTCTCAGCATTTATTTTGTGTGGGAAATCTTGTCATGTTTGAACTCTACTGCAAACACCAGTGCATACAAGCAGCATAAATGTTTCTTAAACATAGACACCTCCTTTTTAACCAGTCATGATGCCTTTCATAATAGGAGTATCTTCTGGAGTTGATGATTAACAGGCTTTACATTGTTGCTTACATAAAGCTGGAGCAAGTCAACAAATAGGAGCAACTCCAAAGTGTGGGTGATACAACCATCTAATTAGTTAAGGGAGTGTTAACCGTCCCCATCTGAGCTGACCCACTCAACGCCTTTCGAAGCTACCATAATTTGTGTTTTTTGCACCTGCAACCAGTTTAGTGCCCCCATGGACAGCACCTGTGAGAATGAGTGTTTCCCAAGCAATCCTGATCCCAGCACTGGCCAGATGACGAACTTCTGTCATTTCCCATTCAGGATACTTCCACTAGAATAAAAGACCAAAAATTCAACCTAGGTTCTCTTCTGATCTCGAGTGCAGCTCATCTCCTGCACATTTGCCCGACTTAGCAAGCATGTGCGCCCAGATCCAGTTTGTAGCCAGAGTTTTCCTTGTCCTGGATGCAGCTGATTTACAGCAACATCGCCCACACCTCCCAGAGCAATCACACTGCAGGGCAGTCCACCCTCTTTGCTGCTGTCAGATGAGTCCTTATCTTCTTTTCAGCCCCAAAATGGGTGAAATAGCCTTCAAAAGCCCACAAGTCTCATTCTGTGAGCCATCTATGAACCTTGTGGGTACAGCTTAAAGCGAAGGGTTATCTGGGTGAACTTGCACAGTGTCTGTCACACACATACACAGTGAGAAAGCAGATCCGCAGGAAAAGGCTTTGCTGCATGCTGGGGCTCTTGTCAATCTAACAGCAGGATGACCACAGCAGGGTTAGGCTAACGGTAGGTAACTTGTCATCAGAGCCAGGCTGGGAAGGACAATAAACTCTCTGCTATTACTCTGGCAGTGCTGCTCATCCAAAAAAACTCATGCCATCATCTGAGCATCTTTGTGGTAGTGAAGTCTGCAATGTCCTCCCTCAAACAAAGAGTGCAGATGCCAGGATTGCCTTTGGAAAGCAGCTTACCTTAATAAAGTTGTGTGTTTTTCCTTGGTCTTGGCACTCAGGAAGCAGACTGGGCAAGCAGAAAGCCTGTGAAAATGATTCACTAGTGTTTGCATGAGGTTTTACTAATTTCTTCTCTTTTTTTTGCTATTTTTTCCTGTCTTTTTTGGTTTTGTTGTTGCTACCAGCTGCTTCATATTCTGCCACTTGCTGCAGGAGAGGACTGTTCCATCTTGCTAGGATCCAGTTCAGTGCATCAACATCACAGAATTGGACCTGCAACTTGGTTTATTTTTCCAGTATACGGCTTTTGTTCAAACCCCAGCAGCAAGTCCCGAGACACAGCGTGCCAGCACCAAAGACCGTGAGTGATACAGAGGTGATTTCTGGAACATCTTTTCCATTTCTATTTTAACTCCAAAAATATTTTTATAACTCCGCTTTTTTTCCCTCTGCTCTGATCCATAAACGGAACAGACAATCAAGCTGAAAATTGCCAAAAGATTCTTACTCATTCACACAAAACCCAAAGTTTTGAGCTTCCCTGGCCTCTTGATGCTAGTTCTATACTCAGATCATACTCATTTTTCAAAGAGAAAGGCCTGTTGGGATCAGATCCAGGAATATCTTCAGATTTGCATAGGAGTGGGAAAAGCAGGAATGCTACTTATCTAGGACTCCCATTGGGAGTGAATTTGAAAATAAGACTGGAGAAAATCTGGGAGATCTATATTATAGTCCGGTTAGTAAATATGGACAAACCTCATAACACAATTGTCAGCAGGCAGCATAACTGAGGAAGCCTCATCTCGTATGGATCTGTACCTTACAGTTGCACTCTCTGATGCCTTAATAACCCTTGAGTTCGTGTTGTCGCCATTATACCAGGAATATTAACACTGTCTCTCTCATCAATCCACCCTCTGTTATATTAGAACTTGTCAAAAAATAATCTCCTTGGGACCATTGCTAAATGTGATTGAAATTGCACAAGCCAAAAAAACCCTGGGGAAGAGAGTGACAGATAGATGCACAGAGAATATGAGCACAGAAGCCCTGTTTCAAAATGTAAGCAGGCTAAAAGCTGGTATACTTGCATTCAAAGTGGTATCCTGCTAATTTAAATCTATCAGTGAACATTTCCAAGCGCACCGAAAAGCGCCAAAAAGAACAGGTTGTTTGCTTATAAAGGGAACGCTTTAACCATTTAACTATCACTTTTGTCGACTGATGGGGAACTGCAGTGTTACGTGGGCAACCAGACTGGAAGATCACAAACACTCTTCCCACACTTAAAATATGCAGGAGCATGAAAGAGTGTAAAAAATGTAAATCAAAAGAACCAGCTTCTATCTGGATTGAATAAATGAAGGATCATTGTAAAATGACAGGGTTTGTGGGGAAACAGTAGTCAGAGAGTATGCTTACACATATGCTGATAAACTTATATATACTTCTGCTTACAAACAGCGCCAGGAATGTTCCCGAGTGCTGGAACTCAGTCCTCTACACTGTTAACTTGTCAGAGAGTCCCTGATATCACTTGTCCCAAGTCAAGTACCTTCTCCCAGCCATGGATCAGATGCTAGCATGGACCAAAGGCTAACAGACAGCTTGGTGGCAGCCTCCCAGTTTTATAAGGTTAAAAACAGAAAAAGTTTAACAGCCTGGAGACAGCTCAGCCTGGCACAGCAGTACTCCTCCAGCTGACCTCACCAGCCAGTGCTGAGGGAGGATGCCACGTGCTGCACACTGAAGCCCAGTGTCAGACCAAAGGCATAGGGATGATGCCATAGGGAAATGTAAGTACCTCACATTGGTGTCAGCATCACTGTGAAAGAAGTGCATCTGACTTTGTAAGAGACATTGTACAGCTTCGGACAGTGCCTATGGAGGAAGAAATGGCAAGGAAGTTTCCATATGCAGATCCTTTATTCTTGCTTCAACAATCTTCACAAGCACAGCCTAACAGAAAGACCAGAAGTCTCCTTGGTAGCAGCCCAGACCACATCAATCTCACCTGGTACCTTGGAGGCAGCCCCAGCTTTGTGCCCTGGCACTCTTCAAGTGGTTCATAGGCCTGAGTCAATGATAGTATTAGCAATGTGCCATATCATATCCAGGGATAAACCATAAGACAGGGCTCTACACTGGACAACATTACTATGAACTCTTCTTGAAAAAGGACTCAAGCAGTTACACACAACTTTTTAAGTGGGCAGAATTTTGTGAGACAGGACTCCTAGCTCTGATGCATGACCTCCTTTCAAATTTGTTTCCCCACTTCTCGCACTTTTCTGTCAGACCCCAAACTCCAGTCCCCTTCCCAGCCACCAAGGGAAGCTTTCCAACCACAGCAAACTGCTACAGCCATGTCACAGAGCCACTTTTGTCACTACCTGTGCAGCTGAGACAATGTGAGTTTCAGAAATGTGTATTTATCTCATCACTGAACCACTAGCGTTGACAACCCACAAGTCTACATCCCTTTCTGGAAGTGAGAAGCCCTTCCCTCATGATTTAATTAGCTCATGCACCTGCTCTGATCTCACAGATGTGAGGGATCAAATTCAGTTCAAAATTAAGTTGTGTAAATTTCAGTAAATACTTGTAGGTGTAGATGATGTCCAGTTCAAACAGCCAGATGACGAGGCTCCTCCTCATTTCCTCTCCTATATGGTTGCTTACTCCTTGAGATGTACTCCTTCCTGTACCCATTCCCTCTCCTACTCTCTTCCTGCCATGATACCCCTACATCTCCTCTCTTGTGCCATACAGGACTATACTCCTGACTGTACCTTCCCCTTTATTTGTCCCAATCCAGTCTCTAGTTCTCCTTGACACATTTTCCATCTCGGTGTATCAGACTCAACAAAAGACTCTTGTTATTCTCTCCAAGACCAAGCTTTAGTATGTACTCTGAATCCCTCTGAACTCAGGATGTTCTTACCTTCCAGCCCCGGAAACTCCAGCAAGAGACTCCAACCAGATGTAACTTCACATCACAAACTCACCACACAAGCAGTACTGCTTTAAAAACAAAGACCTAGCAGTAGATGAATAAAAAGGGTCCAGACAAATTGGATCAACGGATCACATGACATGTCACCTGCAAAAATTTTTTTTAAAAAGGCATGTTCTGGTATTTAAAGGGGCATGGGTGCATGTACCAACCCTGTGTTGATTGCCCCTCTGGCTGAAATGTTGATGGTTACATTTGCTGTTCACCTTCACCTACACCATCCCTTGTAATCTGTCAGTAGAAAACTTCCTTTCACCTAGTGCACTGCCAAAGGAGAGGAGTTTATTTGCTATAACCCAAAATGCCTTCATCTTTTTCAGCACTATCACGTCTACCAGCAGGAAAATATTTGTTTTATCCTATTTCATTGCTAATTCACATCATCAAAATGCAAGGCTTTCTCATCAGGCTTGATTGGGATGTATTAATGAATGCTGCCTTCCCCATCCCATAATCCTTCTCATACCAGGATTTATTTTCAGTCTTTGCCCTGAAGTGGAGGAAGCTTCACAAACATTAAGTCATCTGGACATTACACATAATATCTAGAGAAAAGCATAAGGCATGCCTTGATAAAAACACTGGCACTGTATTTTTGAATTGAATAATGAAACTATCAGGAACCAAAGGAAAGATTCCCAACATCGCTTTTATGTTAAAAAGGCAACTAGCTCAGTAAGTAAGGGAAGCACGATAAGCGGAGAGCATGTAAGGAAGTGCTTGAGTGGTGATGGGAAAATCTTAATCCTTCACTGAAGGCATTTAAACTGAAGGACTAAATTGCTTCCATGTTAATTTTGATGTTACTCTGTAATATCTGTGAGTGCTCTTCGGTGAAGCTCTAATACCTCTGCATAAGTTAATGTTTTATATCCGATTAATTCAAATGGGTGAGATATGTTATAATGATGGCATGTATTTAAGAAAGACACGGAAATTAGTGGTATGGGTACAACCCCCCTCCACCTTTTAGGAGGAAAACCCGTGAGACAAGGACTTTGCTGTTCTGACACAAGCTCAGGTATAGGAAGCCCTCAGCAATCCACTTAGGCTCAGTTCTCAGTTTCCACAAATGCCACAGGAAGGGAATATTTATCCTTGGAAGATGATGGAGATTAATTTTTGAATTTGTTTTTAACTAATTCTTATCCTTTGAAAAGAGAAGTCTTTACATGAGTGCTGGATACTACTAAGTATACCAAAGCAATGAGAGGAAAAAAATTAATTTCTTTTTGAAATAGATTTTTGCGTCAAATGTTGTATGCTGGGTAAACCAAACAAGATAGAAATTGTTCTTCTCTCCCAGTCTTGAAATGTTACGTAGACTTTCTGCAAATATTGCTTGAATTGCTTTTTTTTACATTTTAGCTATTTACATCTCTGTCAGACAGTCCTTTCCCTTGACAAGACCAAGGCCTTCATACCTTCTGCAGTTATATTTCACTCTGTCTTTTGAACAATGGTTCTGTGAAAGAAAATGGCAGTCAGTTATTACTTTTAGCTTCAACAATGGCTTTTCTTCATTCCTTGGGGAACAATTTCTTGTGATCTGCAAAAGCAAAATTAAAAGGAAAACTTATAAAATTATTTCAAGTGACGAAGAGTGCAAAATAATAAATGAGTAAAGGCAAATGTGTTCAAGCAGGCAGTTTTTTATACATCAAATCTCACTGAAGAAACAGGCTTGGATTAATTCAGTGGATGCTGGAATCTGCTGCCCCTCTCAAACTTCTGCAGATGACCCTTGGCAAGGAAATCATAGAATCATAGAATGTTAGGGGTTGGAAGGGACCTCTGGAGACCATCTAGTCCAACCCCCCTGCCAAGCAGGACCATAGAATCCAGGGCAGGTTACACAGAAACGCATCCAGACGGGTCTTGAAAGTCTCCAGAGAAGGAGACACCACAGCCTCTCTGGGGAGCTTGTTCAAGTGCTCTGTCACCCTCACAGGAAAGAAGTTCCTCCTCATGTTGAGGTGGAACTTCCTGTGCTCTAGCTTGCATCCCTTGTCCCTTGTCCTACTACAGGGCACAAGTGAGAAGAGGTTGCCCCTTTCTTCATGACACCCAGCCCTCATCTATTTAGACACACTAGTTAGATCCCCTCTCAGTCTTCTCTTCTCCAGACTAAAAAGCTCCAGGTCTCTCAACCTTTCCTCATAAGGCAGGTGTTCCAGTCCCCTAATCATCCTCGTAGCCCTCTGTTGGACTTTCTCAGGTAGATCTCTGTCCCTCTTGAACTGGGGAGCCCAGAACTGAACGCAGTACTCCAGGTGAGGTCTCACTAGGGCAGAGTAGAGGGGGAGGAGGACCTCCCTTGATCTGCTGGACACATTCTTCTTAATGCACCATAGGATACAATTGACTTTCTTGGCCACAATGGCACATTGCTGTCCCATGGTACACTGAAATACCAGGATTTTCATTTCTAAAGGCAATATACAACAGAAAACCAAGCTGCCTGGAATTTGGAAGGAAGCATTTTATTCCAGAGGTGGCTCCCTGTGTATGGTGAAGAGGATGATCTCCATCTACAGCTCATAAAAACTTTTATATAAATGTCCATTACCCATATAATGGCAACAGCCAACAGTTTTATTAGGCAATATAAAATGATATTAGGGATATAAACTGTAATGCCTCAGGGCAGAAGCCAATCAACGGCTGTCTGAGTTATCTAGAAGAAGCTTTCTCTGCACAAGTTATTTCTTCATTGTCTACCAGGGGGTTTCTTGCCTCTCTGCAAAACATCAGGAGGCAGACACACTCAGAGCCAAGCTGGTGGGCTGGGGTCCGGTCTAGCAACTCCCCTCTTCATGCTGCAATGCATAAATGGAGTGTGGCACTTCACTTTATTAAATGATAGATCTTCAATGAAGATCAATCCAGGAATTCTCTGATGAAATTTATGCTTGCTAAAACAAATACGTAGTGGGTTTTTTTTCAAATTTGTATTAGTTTAGTTGAGGAGATTTCCTTACCATGTTCAAGCCCTTCAAGTAGCAGATGAAATGGGAATAAGATCTTGGTTTTCAGATGGTGAAGAGGACCCTAAAAGTATGATGAATCCTGCAGTCCAGAGGATCACGGTCTCAGCTTTTTCTTTATCACTCTGGTAAAATCTGTTGGGCCTTCTCTATCTCACAATGCTGCATTACCTATCTTTAGGATGCACACATCCCTGAACATAGCCTCCAGCTTTCCTAACCACCTGCTGAGCACTCCTCTCGAAAGCCATACCTCAAATGCCTCAATCACTTGCCTCAGGTTTTACTTTGTTTTAGCCTTTTAATACATCTCTCACAGAAGCATCATTCACCAGGCATCCCCAACCTGTGTTGCTCAAGCTCTTTTCTTTCTCATTTTCTCCAGCTCTGTCCTAAGTGTGTCTCTTAAGTCTCTTGTCCTGTCCTGTCCTGTCCTGTCCTGTCCTGTCCTGTCCTCTCGTCTCCTCTCCTCTCCTCTTGTGCTAAGCTTGCCTTTAGCTGGTTTGTCCTTGCCACTTCTCTCTAGTGTAGTTAATCCCAGCAACTAATCAACATGCAAGAAATACGAGTAGCTTGACAACCTTCTTGTGTGCGTGTCACATACCATAATGGCTCCAGAAGCCCTGTGGAATATATGGAGCAACAGCAGAGTGTTACAAGGACATAAAAAAGGCTTGAAATTTTGGTACTATGAATAGGATTGCTGTTTGCATTAAAACACAGTCTTTAATGGAGATTACTGGGTAATTTGGTAAGGTAGCCTCCTATATCTAACACAGCAGCTGGTGTTACTTTGAGGGAATGCCTTTCCCTTGGGCTGCTACCTCTTTCATCAGACAGAAATAGCCCTAATTTCACCACACAACCTGCTCAGGTTGAAACAACTTCCTGTCTGAAAAGCTGCTGGTGAGGGAAGAGGGTGAGATATCTACTGGTTGGGATGAGAGTCTTCTTTATGTTATCTCTAGAGGGATGGTTGGGTGAGGCATATTTGGGTGGGGGAAAGGGAAGAGCTGCTTTTTTTGTGGTTTGTGATGCAGAGCCCCTTGTAATATTTCATTTAATAAAGGTTTGGCCAGGTGCCCTGTGATAGGAAGTTCTTTTCTATAGGAATTAAGAGACAAAATCTTGGTCCCAGTGAAGATCACACCAGTTTCACCACTGACTTAGGACTGAGAGTAAAACAACTTCAGTCAAGGGCCCTATTTTCATTATGTCAAATCCACCAAGAGTCTCCTCAGTTCAGCTCTCTGTGCAGTGCTCCCTGCAATCTTTCTATACACAGCTTGGTTTGCTGAGGAAATGCTGTGTTCAGTCACACTGTGTCTGACTGCCTCTGTCAGTCAGTGTGCTCCCCAAACTTCTGAATCCCTGCTTACAAGGATAGAGATCTCACAGATATTAAATTCCTGTAAGACTTCTAAAAATATGTTGTAAGACAGAAGGAAAAAAAATGAAACAGACTTCCTAGATACCAATGAATTCACTCTACAAAGAGATATCATCACTTCTCTAAAGTGGAAAAGATCTCAATTTGCATCTTAATAGAAACCAGAGAATCCATTCCCACCCTTGTGGCCCCAGGATAAGAGTTGCAACTATGATTCAGTTCCCCAGACTGAAGGAAACAATAGAGCTTCCTGATTTTCAGTGGGTATTAAAGAGCCAACAATTAACCAGGTCCCTGTCTAGTTGTTACAAATTGCCCTCCAAAACTTGTAGCACCTGTAATCAGGCATTTTCAAACATCTTCAGCACTTGTTCTTCCTTTGGATCTTCCTTTAACCTCCGGACAGAGACTATCCTTCTGGGTGTGTAATTGGTAGCAACAGTAACCTTTGCAGCTATCTCCAGGAAACTGGGAAAAGGACATCAGTAAAAAATAGAGGCCTTCCAAAGCTGGATCTTCTGACTTCTCAGGTCCAGCTGATACTCTGAGGAGCTGTGAGGCAGCAGGCACTCAGCAGGTACCAGCACTCAAAACACATTGACAAAAAGCTGACAATGCTATACTTGTCCTGATTTGAGTTTTATCACATTTTATCCTTTCATTTCAGCAGTTCTTTCATCCTTTATGGACTCCAGTTTCAACTTTATGTCCTCTTAGGCAGCTGATTATTCCTACCTGTCTTTACGGAAGTCATCCACCATTGGCATATTCGATGTTCTTATTTGACCAGTGGATAGCTATTTCTTATCTCAGTTTTACTCTCTCTTTTCTCTCTGCCTTCCATCATTCCTGTTTGTTATCTCACTGAGTGCAAGCACCAGGGATTGTGGTTAGGGAATGATTCAGCTGGAAGCAGAGGGCAGAGGGCAGCATGCAAAGCCAGCACTGGAAGTACAAATTGCACCTGCCAACCTGTCATTAACGTGGCCACCAAAAGAGTGAGAATAACAATGCAATCAAATAGGACTCAAATCCACATTTCAAACTCTGCTTAATACCAAGAAGGCTTCCAGCAATGACAAGCTTTTGGTCCTGTAACTCTATTATGAGCTGATGCCAACAGCAGAAACTGGAGCTGTGATACACTAGGATGGTTTGACATGGCAACTGAAAGTCATCTTACCTTGTATGAGATGACAGCTATGGCATAAAACCACAGATAAGCTGGCATTTGTAAATATATTCTTTATAGATTTTTTTAAAAAACAGGTACTGTGAAAGCATAAAACAGCAAAAGAACCTGCGAACCCAAATAATCATGATCATTACCTCCTGCTGAACTGTTGTGCACAGCCAAACAATGCCTTCTGTTCAGTTAAAACTAAGAGTTGGCTAGGAGTGTGTTATACTTTCCTCTTATTTTCAGTGGCTTATAGTACAGCTGGTAAGATTTTGCTCTGGTTAGAAGCTTGATTTATAAAGTCCTAAACCAGGAAATGAGTATTTCATCCCCACAAATTTAGGAGGATTTTTTGGGGCTTTTATGTTCCACAGAATCTGTTTTTGTTTCCTATAAAGGATCCAGTCCAACTGCCATCAAAATCTGTAGAGATTCCCCCTGACTTCAGCTGGTCTTGGCTCATGCCCTCAGGCCATGCTACAGAAACAGCCAACACCTGATGAAATCATGTGTGTAAAGGACCAGGGAATCCCACACTAAATCCCCACCCTGCAAACAGCCATGCCTAAGCTTAAATGTGCATTAAAATTGAAGTCAAAAAGCCACTCATGTCTATCAAGTTGAGCACGTGTTTAAATGTTTACTGAATTCGGTTCTTGGTACAATGAACAGACAAGGCGGTACAAAACTGTTGTGGGTGAGATCAGTCCCTCCCTTAAGCTGCACGGTATCCTAAATCCTTAGGGCTTTCTACTGTCTGGTTGCAGGATCTTTCACAATTTTTATAAAATCAAGTTGCTTTCATTTTATTCTTTCTTGTGTACTAACTAACGTAACATACTTCTTCTGCAGCATCCTTCCACCGACCTCATAGTGCCCCAAGGAGTCATCGCAGAACTATTTATTGCACCTTGTTATTAAAATTAAAGGACCTCAGTTAAGTCAGACCTGTAGAAGGTAAATCACTGTAAAATACATAACAATAGATATGTTTATTTGTCTAGAACCAGGAGACAGATCAAAAGCATTTTCATTTTTGTATCACAGACAGAAAAATTGAGACACAGAGATAACCCATGATTTCTGTAAAGTCACACGAGATAGAGATAGCAGAATAAGGAACCACACCACAGTTCAACTGGTAGATACACAAAAAGATCATCTTTTCTTGTCTTATGATCTCCAGTGACTCTCTCTTTATTTTCTCAAAATGGGAAATCAAACTCAAGGAGGTGAAGGTAGAGGTTAAGGGCTACCTAGAAACTAGCTGGCAGAACTCAGACAAATGGGAAACTTCTGGCTCCACACAGCACTTCCTTCCTCTCTCAGATGTATTTCAATGAAATAAACCGAGAAAAAAGCCACAAAACCCTGCTCTCAATTTTCTGTGAGCAGGATTTGATATGTTAGATCAAGCCATCAAATGCAGCTTACTACCCTGAAGGAAGGTAAGCATCCCAGCATCACCTCCTGTGATTTGCCTTCAGCTCACTGATGACACCGCAACCCTCTTTGACTGGCAGGTCTGTTCCCTGTGAAGAGAGGCTGTGGATTTTATCAAGTCCTCTTGGAGTCAGCGCTACGCACAGCCAGGCTCGAATGAGACGGGGCTATAGCTGGGATGAGCAGAAGAGAGCAAAGAGAAAAGCAAACTTAAATCATCAAAGTTAAACAACCAAAGCTGCCCCAGACCTTCACAAATATTACTGTATCCTTCAAATGGTGGAAACTGCAGATACACCAGCTCAAATGTTTCCCTTCTACATGGGTTGACCCCACTCTGCGAGTTGAAGCCAAACCTCTGATGTTCGGCTCCTAGAAATGCTAATAGTTCTGTGCTGCAAGGCATAATCCAGAGTAATACAAGAGAAATACTTCAATGTGCCCTGTCAAAGTGGATTTTTTGATGCGTGATCTCATTGCAGTCTCTAAAGGAGATGGAGAGGTGCGGTAAAGCCCCGATGCAATGTTTTCTCCTTAAAGAGGAGATCCTTCCTGTTGAATGGCACCACTAGCAATAAGCTATGTGCCGTACCTATCCCCTTAGTTATTCCTGTGGTAGCACCTGCAGGCTGCAAACCCCTCTGAAGCTGAACCTCCTGCAGAGCAGTGCCACACAATGCCCTCTAATAACATTTGCGTAGGAACTGCTTTTTGAGGAAACGCAAAGAATGGCCTTGAAGCAAATTTCTCGTGTCGTCACCATTGAGCTGTCTTGTGCTGCCACATCATGTTTCTAGAGAAGTCCATGAGTACTGTCACTACTTGTTAACTTTCTTAACACTGTGCTAGTATTACCCACTGCCACGGGAAGTGAGAAGAGATAAAAAAGCTGCAAGAAACGTGTACAGAAGTCCTTGGTATGACCAGGAGGCTGCCTCTCTATGGGGAATCAGACAGTCAGAGAGAAACCCACCTGTAGGATACGGGACTGTGATTTGTTCACATCAGTTTTGAGACATTTCTGATTCAAGAACTTTTATCTCTGAGATAAAAAAAAGGCTCTGAGCAGCAGATACCAGAGTATCTCCTTCATAATGATAGACCCAAACCCCATGGAATTTGCTAAAAGTGACTAGAGATTTTGGTATCATTTGGATGACATTTCAAATAATTATTTGAATTATTTTAAACCCCAGCTTAGTGAAGAACTTAAGCACTGTTTGTAAGTCTAACCATTCAGTATCTAAGCACATTCTTAACCAATGCTTTACTGAAATGACACCTAAAACACTGACCTTTAAAAAGTAGTCTCAAAAAAGTCACTTTGGAGTGCCATAGTTTCCCCTCTTTAAAAAAAAAAAAAAAAAGACAAAAGCATTGCCAATATATATGAGCAACAAGCTGGTGTTTCGATATGTAATCACATCCAAAGTTCAAATTTAAGGCGAGTATAGTGACTATTTCTGTTACGTGCTCACGCCTACTTCTTCCACTGCTGTTATCCTGACCTTGCTAGCAAGCCCAGAAAGGCAATCATAGCCCATTGAACACCTTTTCCCGTGCTGGTGGCCTGTAGTCCTACAAACAGAAAGCAATTCCCTGATAATGAGCAACCTCTCACACTGAAAATCACTGGTAGCATTTGGAATCAGGTTAGATTTTGGATCAAGGAGTCAGTGAATTATGACTGATAACCTTTTCAAAGTAATTCACACAGCCCTGGGGGACAGATTGCACCAGAACATTTTCAATATGCAAATAGTTCAATACTTTGAAAAATAGCAGTGTTGCTAATATTTGGCCTGGTGAGGGAAAAAGTGTATTAATTTGCCCAGGCAACCGTCTCTAAAACAGTGTATAAATAGCCCTTTGCATTAATTCAAAGTGAAATGTCAACGTTTCATAATTTATGATCATATGCTGAGATTCAGCTTCAATAGCTCACTACTGGTTCAGTTAACATCAGGTCTTAACACCTGTCTTCCTGTCTTCTGAACTTTGAATCTTTGGGAAAACCTTTTCTTTCTGCTTGGATTTATTTCGATTTATACTAGCTGAATTATTTATGATCATTTCAATGTAAGTTACTGACTTGAGAGAAAGTGAAATACTCTGTTGTTGCCGTGGTTTACTCACATCTTCTTGAATCTGATTGTCTTGGCAGGAAGACGAGGAGAAATTCTTCTCACTACTCAGGATGCGGGAACCTAAAAGCTGTTTCCTGATCTGTTTCTGTAGGGCATGATGACATTATTAATCAGACATTATAGTTAACGTTACTGTCTTTCCAATTGTCACTGGAAACTGTTTACCTTTAAAGACCTGCTTCTAAATACGCTTTGCTCCTGGCCATCCCTGACTTGTTACCTGACTTGGGGCATCTCGGTCATCCTGCTCCTGATCCTCTTTCACAGCCTACACTGCTGAATTCAGTAGAACTTACACAATTCTACGGAACCTGAGAGACATACATCTGTAAAACGGTGGTATGGCAGACAACACAATTCCTTCTGCCCTAGTTATTCCTTCGGCAGAAGCTGGGAATTGCTCACCTCCGTAAGAAAAATATATATTAATGAGATTGTTACAGATGAACAAAAATGTCATATCCATGCAAAACGGTCTTGCTAATCAACAGAGCTTACTCCCTGCTGGAGGAAGCTCCAGAAGAACAACCGAAATCATTACCACACTGGTAAGATTGATTAATAAGGAAAACTGCATTAACTACTTCTGCTAATACTCATTAGCATTTATACATTGGAACATTTACTAAATGTATGTGTAAATAGCTTTCCTCACTGACAAGCAAGGGTGCCTGAAGGGTGCAACACAATGTTACCGTTGTTTTCTGGTTGTGTGGGTTTTGCAAAGCAAGAAACACCTCTGCAGTGCTTAAGAAAATCAGTAAGAGGGAGCTGGAATAGGAAGAGGACACAGGGAAGGCACCTCCTGAGCCCTGAGACAGGTTTGCCATAAAAGCGAACGAAAGCTATATTCCAGGGACTATTTTAATGGGGCTAACCAGGGGATGGTGGAATATGGGATCAAATACAGGGTACTGTTGCCAGGCAGAGTGTGAGTATGGACAGTGTGAGTATGGACAGCACAGCCCCTTGGCGCCTCAGGAAAACACTGTTAGGGGCAGGATCTCCTCCTCCTAGGCAAAGGTGCAGATCTGGGCACCACTCTGGTTTCCTTTAGGAAAGGGGTAGCAGAAGGAGACACACTCAGAAAGCATCTGTGTTGGCCCCCATGCTATCTCTTAGTGCCTTTTGTTCCACGATAGGAATTTCTGGCTAAAGGACTTTCAAATACTGTGGTTTAAATTTAGAAAGTGACCGTTCGGTTATCAGTGTAGTTGAAAACTATAATTAAATGGAGCCCAGTACCTCCAAAATACTGGTCAAAAGATGATTATCTGTGTAATGTGTGTTTTCTGGAGTTTATGTGCAATTATCAAGCACTATTTTTAGACTGGGTTTCAGGAGAGTTGTGTTTAGTTCTTGGCTCTGCCACAGACTTCCTGCATGACCTTGGGCAAATCAGTTTCTTTCTCAGTACCATCTGCAGCATAATACATTTTCCTCCCACTCTAAATTAGTCTTGTTGATGCAGATTACAAGCTTTTTGGAAGAGGACATCTCGCTGCGTGTGTTTAGTGAGGGACACAGCGTGGCTCTGATCTTTTCTTGTGACTTCTAGGTAGCTTTTTAATGCAATGGACAATAACCTCCTAGCAAAGGTGCCTCACACAGGATTACCTTCCATGACCACTGCAAGCAGGTGGTGGGTATAAAATCATGAACTCTATCGCTGATTTAGACAGAGCTGGTATTGGTTCCACACTTCCAACGCAGAACTTTTAATTTCAGCTGGTAAATTTTACAAGCAGTTTTCTGGATTGATTTTCCTTCTCATTTTTCACAGCGAAGACCGTGCCCTCCTGCTTTGTGATTATTACCCTGGTCCCTGTGATTCGTGCAGAGTTGCTGGTTGGTTTTGTTTGCTCACTTGTTTTTTCACCTTCATGCTAAATTACAGCAGCAGATTGACCGGGGCACGTGAGTGTTTTATGGAGTCGGTGAAGGGCACGACGCTGCTGGTCCTCATGGTGGAGTCACCATCCCTGAAGGTGTTTAAAAAACGAGCAGATGTAGCACTTGAGGCTATGGTCTAGTGGTTAGAGAGATGTTAGGATGAAGGTTGGACTTGATGACCCTGGGGTCCTTTCCAACCATAATGATTCTATGATTCTTACCTGTACTTTGGTTTAGCAGTTGTGACCTGCAGCCAAAGTGGGAAGCATGGACGAAGTCTAAGAGCAGCAGACTAGAAAACAAACAACATTAGCAGCACTTCAAAGCTCTTGCAGAGGAGGGGATAGCTGAAGGTAGCCACTGTTTTGTTTTGTTTTGTTTTTTAAAAAGTCAGGATGTGAAAGAAATCTCTTTCTTTCCCTCTTGACCGAGATCCCTGGTGAGGCAGGGGCCCGGGCTCCACTGCTAGAGAAGGAGCTGCACGGATGATCAAACAGGTGTCTGGTCATAACGTCCTGTCAAAAGAGGCGCAGTGGGAGCTTGGACATCAACTCCAAGGCGCAGAAGGCACCAAAGGGATTTCCTCGCTAGTCCGGCCGCAGGGAGCACTCCCTGGCCGGGTGCGGCTTTCGCAGCGCGGTGTCACGGGCGGCCACAGCCCCGCGGCTCCGCAGCCTCAACCACAGACCCACAGAACGCCCGGTGGGAAGGGACCTCAGGGTCCCTGAACCGGCAAGTGGCGATGCGCTGGGACCCGGGACGCGACGGCGGCAGAGGAGCGGTGATCCCCAGCCCGGGGGGTGGGGGCGAGCGGGGCACACGGGACATCGGGGCGACCCGGCGCCTTCCCGGGAGCGGGTGACCTTGGGCGAGTCCCCTGAGAGAGAGCGGCGCTTCGGGAGCCCCGCGGCGGGCGGGGCCGGGGCCGGGG